>OU896713.1:48373003-48418992 GCA_918026855.4 Phaedon cochleariae | reverse complement strand
GTGTCGATATCTCTCATTATAATATTATGAATATTGATAATAAATAAGTTTTGGAAGGAATTAACGGGTTTCCATTCAAAATGAAGGGTCTCGTGCCCTGAGAACGCACACTTATAAGATCAAAATTCAAGTCCCAGAAGGGAAACTTGACGAGCACACAAGGTGCTCTTGATAACCATTTTGGTTGCAATACAGGAAAAGGGTTCCGTGCCCACGAGAGAGCGCTCTTAATTATCAGAAATCAATTTAGAATTTCAACTTTTCTATTTATCGTGAACCTACACACACAAATTCAGTCATCGCTTTTTCTTCTTGCCATCCTAATCAACATAAATTTGCTGCATTTAACTCTCTGTTTCATAGACTGTTCAACATTGCAATGAGACCCGATGTTTTCAATAAGGAACTGATAATTATCAAACAGATTGGTCATAATAATAGTTTTTCTTCTTGTGTCATCAATGAAATATACAACATAAACCTCAACAAACCTATTTCGCCTCAATTCTTTCCTTGGGTAAGTTCTCCACTGATATTAAACATATTTTTCATCGTTTTATGGATAATTTGAATATTTCTCTTTGCATTATTGATAATATCTCAAAAATCTTAGTTAATACAAAAGATAACGTTCCTTTGAATCATAAATCCGGTGTCTATAGTATTTCTTGTTCTGATTGCAATGCACAGTATGTTGGCCAAAGTGGTAGAAGGATTTCAACTGGAGTCTTGGAGCATGTCAAAACCATAGAAAAATCCAGAACCTCCCTTGTGATTTTGGATGAGTATAACACTAAGAGTTATTTTGCTAACCACATACTGACATGAATCAAAATCTAAGAATTTCACATGTTTATCAGAAAGGTACTTCATTGAATCTGTTAGAAATTTTCGAAATAAATTTTGCTTTCAACAATAATTCTGTCACATCCCTTAATGAACAGGAACACTATGATTGTAATGAATTTTTCAATTCTTTAAATTTTACCAAAAACCAGATTCAGTTTTATGTTGTTTGGCACCTACTTTGGTCTCTTTCAACTAACATTATTCATTTGCTTGTATTTCAGATTTGCTACTTAACCACCTCGTTGAAATTTTCTTCCTTCCCCCCTCGAATCTCCACATTGTCATTTCTGTTTGAATTATTTTTAACTGTACTACCACTAGTTGAATTCACCACCAGTGTTTACTTTGATTCTGTGTCCTATGCCATTTGTTATTATAGTATGTCATTAAGACTTTGACTTATGTCAAGGTTCTTTTATTTAATTCCGTGTTTCTATCCTTGAGTTGGATTCAACACGTTTTTGACCTTTGGTCCTATCAATTCTAAATTGATTTTTGGTAATTAAGTGCGCTCTTTCAAGGGTACGGGACCCTTTTCCTGTATGACAACCAAAATGGATATTAAGAGCACCTTGTGTGCTCGTCAAGTTTCCCTTCTAGGACTTGACTTTTGATTTCATAAGTGCGCGTTCTTAGGGCACGGGGCCCTTCATTTTAAATGAAAACCCGTTTTTTTTTATTGCTTGGAGCGCACGAAAGGGAATCCCTATAATGTTCAAAGAACATCGTGCGCTCCTAGGGAGTATAAGGATAGGAGGTTGGTATTGGATTTTTTTTTGAACTTCTGGAGATTATATGTTGTTGGGAATACTTCCTCAGGCCAGGTAGCCGTGCGGACAGAGTGTCTATATTCTAATTCGCATTCGCTTGCCGGTCGTGGGTTCGATCCCCGTCGACTGCAGAAATTTTTCTGATGGCCCAAGAAAGTGTTTGGGATCACACGTTAAGAGGTAAGGCCCCCGTCATTCCTTGCTCGCACAAGACTTTCGAAGACTTTTGAGGGTTGCTCGTAAGGGGGCAACCGAATGACGGATAGAACAAATTTTAGAACAAAATTTTTAGGCGTTTATTCCTTCCAAATCTTATTTATTATTATCATTCATGATATTATGATGAGAGATATCGGCAACTTTTCCAAAACAAATAAGGTTCACCTCCATGTAAGCTGATGTAAGTCAATTTTGGTTTTATTACAATTTGTATATTTTCACATGTATTTGCTTGTAGTGATTTCTGAAATACGGCTAAAGATGGTCTTTTATAAGTTCGAAACATGTCCCGTTGAATGACTACATCATTATTAAAGTTGTGGAGATGATTTTGAGCTTTCCTTCCCCCTTTTAAGCACATTTGTGTTCTAAATTCAACATTGAATATTTTCGCGAAAATTCCACTTATGCGGTTATCTACATTCTGAAAATTGATCTTTTGGGTATATGACAGATAGGGTGACAAACAAACCTCTGCAAAATATTGAGGAATTCTCCATACTCCCAATTTGATGTGAAGTTTTTGAGATTTTCTTCAAGCATATTCTTATAATTCTCGAGCATATTCCTCGAGATGGCTTCGCAATTTTTCTCTCCTTTTCCAGATTTTCGGAAGAAAGATTTCTTTTTCGTAAAATGTGAAACATTTAGCAATGATTTTCTTCCATTTATGTGTATATTGTTTCATCGTTTTCATTTAATGCATCTCAGCTTTTGCCTTTTTACTCTTTTTGAGTAAACAAAGTCAGTTCATTCTACTTGATTTTTTGGGATTCGATTAGATAAAGATATGAGTATTTTTTCAATATATTTGTATATTTGTAGTGGGACAAATCAGATGATTTGCCCCAAAATGTCACAGCGTTTAAGAAATTTCTTTATCAGAGAGCCTGAAAAAAAAATCCAGTAGCTTGTCAATGACATTTTGTTTGAAAAATGTTCGAAGAAAAGAAATTTAGATATATTGAAAAAATATCGAATTCTTACTCATCTTTGGACGTTTCGGGACCGAATCTGCTCCCGTTCTCATCATAGAAATGTAAAATATCTCTCTTTGGGAATTGTGCTGCTTATAGTTTGATACTTTCCAGTGTAATACTGATGTTGGCAGCACAATTTCCAGAAAGTGACTCCTATCAAGTTCAATTCAATGAAGATCGCTCCATATGGTGGTGGACGAAGTATCGTCTGTAACAATTCCGATCCACAAGGATAACTTTTGGCACCAAAACATCATTCCTACTGCATCTCAACGATCTATTGGGAGCAACCCATCGCCCTATCTACAGCTCTGCAGACGATAGTAATCTTCAGACTGTGTTTTCTTCTAGAAACAGACGATGGCAGGCCAACAATCTCGATGAATATCTTGCAGAAATTACAGCATGGGGCACCAAGAACCTGATTGAATTCAACGCCACCAAAACTAAAGCCTGTATTTTCTCTAGAAAGGCGGACCTCAGTATGCCTGATATATCAATGTTTGGTACCACTATTCCCACCCAGACCAGTATATCTATGCTGGGTATTACCATCAACAGTACTCTCTCATGAAAAAATCATGTCCGATCCATCGCCAAAACTGCTCATAAAACTCGATTACTTGTTTCGTGCGAAACCCTACTTTACACCTCAACAGCTACTCATCTACAAAGTACAGATACGGCCAGTTTTGAAATACTTTATTCATGTATGGTGTTCAGCACCTAAACATACGCTGATTCTCCCAAAACTCCCTCCAGTGAAGGGGTATCAGCCTGGTGGGTAATGCCAAACTCACTAACTATTTGACCCTATTCAAACACCGTAGGGAAGTTGGCAACCTTCCACTTTTCTATTGATTCTTCCATGGAAAATGTTCCTCAGAAATCTCTGCTATTATTCCATCACTAGCAATACCAGTCAGACAAACTCGATATGCCCAGTCAGCACATCCCAGGTAACAAGCTGACGTCATTTGTTCGTCATTATCACGTCAGGCCTGACGTCAGGATGACTTCCGAAATGACGTCATAATGACGTTTATATGACCTTCTAATTCAAAGACGAATGGCGTCATTTTCATGTCGTCAAAATCACGTCATCCTAATGACGTCAAAATAACGACATCCTAATGGCGTCAAAATGACGTAATCTTTACGATTATTTATATCACTGAAATCTTCTGCATGTTTCAGTTTATTTTGTGCTATTTCGAAATTTTCTGTAGGTAAAAAAACAACACTGTTGCATTAGGGTCTCGATTAGGGTTGTATCAATATTATCAGAAAAGATGAGATTTTTTTTTGTATAATTATATTGATGTTCCTTTACCACATTAAATGCAAAATAATATAATAGGTAGGTACTATAAATACCAGTTTCATAAAATGTTCATTTTATTGGGAACTTATCCCATTCGGATGATGCACTCAAGAAATTTCTCAGAACCCTATGGTATTCCTTCAATGGCGTCCAATTCTTATTCTGCTTTTTCGGCATATACCACTTGTCTAAAATAATGACCATGCTGCCATCCTCAAATTCTACTACTTGATATATGAATATGAATAAGTATGACCACCACACCACACCACATAGATAGCCGAATAACATGATAATGATGGCCTTCTATGTTCTATGTATTGTTATTTTGTTGTTATGGTCATCATGGCCGCAGCGAAAGTGGACGGCTTGGCCACAGCCGACAGCCTAGTGTCTTGTGAGGACTTGGCTTGGCGCTGGCGGTCGACGTTCGCATGTCTGCGCAAGGTCCGTGCCGACCAATCAAATACAGTTCTCTACGCACTCTCCCGCTCTGATTTGAATTCGCATTCCGGAATAACAACGTTATAAGCTTTTTATGACGTGACAGTTGGTCTTATATTTTTAATACCTATAGGGAGAATACTTTGCACAGAAGGTATATAATTAACAATTATCTCAGAGACCATCGAAAACACACATCTCGCACAGATTAGAGGAAAAATTATCATAAAGCATAATATATGATGAGTGACATAATATGTTATATAACATAACTACAAACGTTTTCATATAACAGAGATGGGAAACTTCTTGATTATGGATTTTCCTTGATGTAGATGACTCAATAAATGATGGTCATAATTAGTCATGAAAATGACCATCAGATGACGTCATAATGACGACATATCAAGGACGTCTATATAACGTCATATTAGGTACGTCAAAATGACGTCATTTTGAGGTCATATGACGTCAATGACCATGAATGACCATTTATTGACGTACAAATGACGTCAGCATGTTACTGGGGGGGATCCCTTCTACGGTAACCTTGAAAAATGTCGAACAACACTCTACCAAGACTCGTTCGTCTATAAAACGGCGGAGCTTTGGACTTCTTTGTCATTGGAAGTATTCTCAAAAATAGACAAGTGAGAACTAATAATGAATGAAATCATTCTATTTCCTATCAGCGTACATAAAGTATTACTCATTTGAGTGCGCAAAGTAATACTTTTCGCACTCGATGCGGATATATATGGGTGTTATCCGCACGGTGTGCGGATAAGTAAAACTATTCAAAGATCTCACTGGTATGGAACATTTATATTCATTTTAGTTGCTGTAGACTATTTTATGCACTATAAAAAGCCGTTATCCCTTTTACTTTTCAACCGTTCTTCCCGATATTTGTATTTCCCCTCAATATAAATATTAGGAACAAATGATTCAATTTTTCATCATTATATTTTATTGATATTTAATTCTTTGTTGTTTAGCTATTTCTATAAAGTTTGACTAAAAATTATTCGATAAATTGTAATTTAAGTTGAAATTTTTTTTATTTTCGTTGTTATCTGATATGAAGCTCGTAGGAAAAATGTGACTTTCTATTATTATACTTTATTGTTATATGTGATTGTTGTATAGTTACCTTATCCAATAAGTTATATTTTTTTTTCATTTTCCTTTTTATCTGATATGAAGCTCGTATGGGAAAAACGTTGTTCCTAACACGTGCGCAAAGTGTCTTTTCCGCACGCAATAACTGTACTTGCGTGCGGAAAAGTAACACTTTGCGCACTTGTTAGGAAAATAACTATATCAACACGACGAAGATGTATGCAAATTCTTTCCGCGGCTTCGTTTTTTTGAATTTCCACAAAAACCATGTTGCATACATTTTTATAGTAATCGTTCGAAATCATCATGAATTTTCAATGAAAATTCGAATTTGATCGGTGACGCCGCTGTATGCGAGCACAATTAGATAATTAGTGTCTATGACATGTTGAAAACCCATAAAAATCATGACTTGAAAGATGCATACATTGAAAAAACACAGAATCTGCCATTACGGCCAGACTAACATTGTTCATGTATGAGTAGCAATTACTCATTTCGCGTATTTGAATTTGCATTTATTGTTGGATACCCATATTTCTCTAGTTCATTATTCGTATATATGTTATCTTCATGGTTGAGATACTGGAGAGAAAGTCTGTTGAAAAATTCTTTACATGATTGTATAATTTCAACAGCGACGGGACGTACGCATCAGGAACCGTATATTTTGACTACCTATAATACAGCTTCAACTATACGAGGTGGAAAAAAAAAACTTCAAATATAAATGTTGTAGGGTTTCATCTTTCGGCACTCCTTAAATAATGAGGAAATAATTATGTAGATGGTGCGCCTACTCCTCGGCCTACTCGGTCATTTTTACGTATTGAACACTTAAGAAAAATCACTCTCAATTTACATCATAATATCTTCTATATCAATTCATTGGTGATCAAAATGAGTGAAAATCTGGAAGCTCAACCAATTTCACATGAAAAATGTACTCTTCTGATCCAGCAACATTCTCATCAGGCATATTGGGCTAAATCTCATTATTTTTGTGTTTACTATCTGTAGTTCAGAGATTACCCATTCTCAATGAATCACCCTGTATATTTTAATGGGCCATCGATTTGTGTCTTTCGGTCATATATCCTCGATTTTGTAATATTTTTGTTCTCATGTAGGTATTTTGTTTGAGGATATGTTTTTTTAATCATCAACTGACTTACTAAACCTACTTCATATCGTTTTCCTAATAATTTCAAACCACACTCTCAGTCGAGCTCTCAGTGGACATTTGTCAAAAGGATCCTGTTTTCGATTCATTGCAATCCTTTCAATTAATAAAAAACACCCCTCTCTGATGTTCTGTACAGAGGCGACGCCCATGGAGCCAAATATAAATTTGATTGAGATCGAATGTAGGACACTCTGTGTAGTCACAATCTTATATGACCGTGAGCTCGAGAACCAAGAAGTAATCCATTGAAATGGAAAGTAAAGTGCGTTTCGGTAGTAATAAAATTCGGCTCGATTTGATTCCTCAAGAATTTTATGATGCACTACGAGAAACTTTCACGGGCTATATCTCAAAGCATCTGGTATATACGGAGATAAAAATTGAAAGTGCCGCGTTTGCTAAAGATTTCGAATTTCGGTATTTTTTTCTTCACGGAGAAGTGCTTGCAACAGCCAAGTAGCATGCATAAACAGGTAAGAGATAGATACCTAACTTCCATTTCAAATGAAAATCTATCAGATAAGGCATGATTTATTGTCTATTGGTGTTTTGATATCTGTTTTGTTTCAATTGAATATACAAGGTGTTATTTTAGTATTTTTTTTTATCGCTTGTAGCGCACGAAAAGGAATCCCTATAATGTTCAAAGAACATCGTGCGTTCCTAGGGAGAATAGGGACAGGAGGTAGGTATTGGAATTTTTTTTGAACTTCTGGAGATTATATGTTGTTGGGAATACTTCCACAGGCAATGAATTCCAGAGCCTAGCCGTTCTATGGATGAAGGAGTCTTGATAAAGTGCTGTTCGACATCTTTCGAGGTTGACAACGAAAGGATGTGCTGACTGGGCTTGTCTAGTTCGTCTGATTGGTATTGCTAGTGAAGGGATGATAGCAGAGATTTCCGAAGAACATTTCCCGTGGAAGTATCGATAGAAAAGTGAAAGGTCGCCGACCTTTCTACGGTGTTCCAATGATGTCAAAGAGTGAGTGAGTGTGGCGTCACCCACTAGGCGAATGGCTCTTCTCTGGATGGAATCTAAGAGCATCAGCGTATGTTTTGGTGCTGAATCCCATATGTGGGAACAGTATTCTAGAACAGGCCGTATCTGCGCTTTGTAGATCATGAGAAGCTGTTGAGGTGTAAAGTAGCTTTTCGCACGGAACAAGAATCCGAGTTTTTGTGAAGCAGCTTTTGCGATGGATCTGACATGATTATCCCATGAAAGAGTGTTGCTGATGGAAATACCGAGCATAGATATGGTGGGCTTGGTGGGGATGGTGGAGCCAGACATTACAATATCGGGCATATACTGAGTTCAATGGGTGATTATTTGAGTGATTTTAAGACGAAAAGTTCATATGAACATAGGTCCAGGAATGCCTCGTTTTCAAGATACAGAGTGTCAAATTTTCAATGAAAAATCATTTTTTCAAAATTTTTTTTCAATTCTAATGAAACTTGAAGATTTTATCAACAGTATCAAGAAGCTTCTTTTGGTGTAATGAGATTCGAAATAATGATTTCAGTGGCATCGCAAATGCAGTACCTATTACGTCATAGTTTTTTCCAAGTTCGTTATTTTTATCAGATTAAAAAATTGAAAATACAACTTTCTTGTCCCGTGTTGCATTTTTGTAGATCACTCAGTTCCTGAGGAAATAATGAAAAATTTATTTGATTCCAAATTATAATGTAGGTGCCTTCAAAACATCATTGGAATTACCCAATAACCTCAATGAGTAATATTCTGAAATTTCGAGACTTTTATAGTCATCAACCAGACTGAATTATGCCATCATGGAAGCTCATACAGAGTTATCATGAAAATCAACAATTGATAATTCCAACTTTAACGCACTGTATCTTGAAAACGAAGCATTTCAGGACCTATATGTTCACATGAACTTCTCGTCTTGGAATCACCCAAATAATTGCTCCTTGAAGTTTGGTCACATATTTGAATAACACCCTGTATATGTCAATATGAATTTTAAGTCAATGTTTTCATCTTCTTTTTCTAAAGCTAAGTATACTCAACCAGAGACAGAGAATTTACTTGTGTATGCGCTGTTGTGGCTGACGTCACCTCAGATACATAACTATTCTGATTTGGATTTTACCCGAATATGGGTGTGCATAATTTGCGGACTAGAATAAAATGCTGCCGACTGGCTATTTCCAGTAAACAAATCGTTGATTTCATTGCATATCTGGATTCTACGGACTGTACCTTGGTGTCCCCCAAGGTATACAGTCTTAGGTCCTATTCTCTTCACGATATATATCAATGACTTACTGGCTTTATCTCTCGCTTTATCTTCTGCTAACATAATTTCCTATGCTGATGATACAGCAATATTCTTTGAGGGCAATACATGGATTGAGGTTCAGGAGGAGGCAAAACTACTTCTGAGAGATATTAAAATATGGCTTGACTCTAACCTTCTGAATCTAGAAAAAACCAAATATCTCCCGTTTGTATCATATAATAGCCACTTACCAAATTTCTCATCTATTCCTGTAGATGATAAAGATATTGAAGGAGTCACAGAAATTAAATATCTGGGTATCTATATCGATAGTTCCTTAAGATGGGATATACAGATAGAGAGAACTGTGAAGAAAATGAGAATATTGATGTATAAATTCAAAGTTCTAGGAAGATTCATGGAATTCAGACATCTCAAAACAGGTTATTTTCCACTTATAGAATCGATTCTTAACTATGGCATATTAGCCTGGGGTGGTGTCAAAGAAACTCATCTGAATATACTCAATATTTCACAAAAAAGAATACTCAAACTCATTATGAAAAAAGACATGAAATATCCTACTTCTCGATATAAGAAAACTCTTTTGCAAAAAAATTTTGTTATATTTCTTCAATAACAGAACCTCTTTAGAAGCGCTGAATCACCCGTACGAGACGAGACAAAAATCCAAGAAATTATACAAACAAGACAAAGCTAATGAAAGCTGTGGCCAAAGATTTTATAAATACATTGGGCAGAGGCTATTCAACAATTTGCCAGAACCGATGAGAGAACCAATGAATTTCTTCACATTCAAAACAGAATATTCATATGGATAATGGAAAACAGAAGTTTCATCAGCTCATTACTAGATTCATAATATTGTTTTCTGATGAACCTTCGTGAGAATAAGAAAAAATAAAAAATAAAAAAAAATAAATAAAAAAAAAAACAAAAAATAAATATGATAAGCATATATTATTTTATTGTATATATATATAATTTGTCAGATGAATTTTAAGATGAAAACACAAATGGCACAAAGTCATGATTTGGAATATAAAAGTATCTGTTTCAGGTAATATGACTATTCGTAGACAAGCTCTCAAGCTTAAACGGAATCACAGTCATATTTATTTATAATCATAAATCATGTGCCGTCTCTAATATTGTCATATTTTGTTATATGTATTATGTATTATAAATAAATATATTATTATTATTATATTTATTATATTTATCATTATACGAAGGCGCTGAATGGCCACCTATAATTTTTTTCTTGAACCCCGACTTTAAAGTCGGGGGTCCGACTTAAAAGTCGGGGATCCGAGATCATAGTCGGAGGTCCGAGATTAAAGTCGGGGGTCCGACTGTGTGTTTGTATGAAGGCATATAGACATTTTACCTAGAAAAAATTCCATATGACTATGAACATCTCCGATTCTCTCATTTTTCTTGTATCTATTCAACAATGAGATTCTCAGCTATTGAGTAAAATATAAACAATCACCCTGTACGTACGATGATGATCGTATAGGTGTGATCCATTATTTGACATTCAGTGTACATCCAAAAAGGAGGATTTTTACTGATATCCTGATGTGATGATCATCCAATGGATGTAAAACTATTGTTTGTACATAAATGTACAGGGTGTTTCTCAAGTACATGTAGAAAATTCAGGAGCATGTTGCTGACGTCAAACTGATGAGTGACAATGGAAATTATTTATTTCTGTCCACATATTCAACGAATATAATTTAGCTCCTAACTTCAGTTTCGGAATCCCGACTTTAAAGTCGGACCCCCGACTTTAATCTCGGACCCCCGACTTTAGAGTCGGGATTCAAAAAAAAAAAGTATAGGTGGCCCTTCAGCGCCTTCGTAGGATTCAGCTCATCGAACTACACGATGAAGAGTTTCAGATTTCTTTTCAGCAACTTTTATATGGACCACCATGTATACTTTCTCGTTCTTTCTTTTCAAATTCGCATCATTCCAACTTTTTTCGGTCAGGCAACCAAATGAATAATCCTCTGCAACCCTTTTTTCCCTTCATTATACTCACTAAAATGGCGAGTTTTTTTGTACATGACATGTTGAAAAGTAAACTCACTAACTCTATTTTAAATTTTAATTCCATATGAATCCGCTCCAGAAGAACAGCATAGTGAACTGAGTAACAGTCGTGATAATTCTTCAAAACTAGGGGGAAACGAGAAAAGAGGCCATAATATCCAGAAATTGCTGGAAGTTAATCACTGAAACTCGTTATAACAAGATCCGCAGGAACGACATCTGATTAATATAGGGGCTTTTTGTTCATGTCAGCGGGTCGCTAAATAGAGGGTTTGTACCCAGTAATATAGTAGTTTATTTAATGAAGTCCTGTAACGGCAAATTCACAGGACGTGCCCACTGCCCAGTAAACATACATCACATCGGGAACGTCTAGTTTGACCCAATTTTCGATTCGCCAATTTTCGATTCGCCCAATTTTCGATTGACCCATAATTTCTGATTCACCCAATTTTCGATTCACCAAATTTTCGATTGTTGGAAAATGAATATACATTCTAAGATGAGGGTTCATTTGAACGAGTAAAGTGAGATTATTCAAACAACAGGGTTCATATTTGTTCTTTCAAGTAATTTTCCGAGAAATGTACTTTTTAGAAAGGTTCATGTAGGTAGGCAGAGTAAGGTTAGAGCTCATCAATAAAGACAATCTATCAAGTCAATTGTTGCAGGTGACAGCTCACCTGTAATTATAGATCTCTTTTCCGTTCGGACATCTCCGATATTATTCGAGTACCCACGCCCAACTCGATCACTGTCTAGTGTCCACGAGTCCACGGCGTCATTTCGATCTTAGCATTCGTGAAGTTAGTATACTTGCGTTCCCGCTAGTAACATAGAAATTTCAAGTCATGCAAGTACCCTTTCGAACCACTACTATATCATATTCGTATGAGAATTCTCTGTTTGTGTGCCGTGCTATGAGCTGTGGGGTGTTGAATTCTTGATCTGTTCTCTTGAAGGAGATAATGTAATACAAAACTCTTCTAGAAATGTACATAATTGTTTCTACATATATACAGGATTTTTTTCACTTCCTATGATACTCGAAGTGGAAGGAAGTGACGTTCAAAAAGTATGTAAGTTGATTCATCTTCAATGCTGAAAAAAAAAAGATAGTGAATCAGAGTGCAGTGCAGTGAGTGAGAGTACCGTTTTTCTCGATGCATGATGCTGATATACGCGGTATCAAGTATCTCAATATTTGTCGTCAGCCTTACCTTTTTTGTATTTTCTGGATTCATCATACAGGCTGTATTGAAAATCATTCCACCATGTCTTTGGCATGCTGGCATGAATACACACCTATTCAATAAGCAGTAAATGTATAACACTAACTTATATTGATTATTGTATTAACGCTTATTGAATGAATTTATTATTATTATCATTATTATTATTATCATACTTATATATAATGAAATGTTTTGAATTCATGTGTTTTTGTCTCATTACCAAGGTTTCATCATTTTTCAGAAAACAATGGAGGTATTTTTCCATACTAGCTAATGACAAATGAATAAGTCATTATTGACAAGTGAATAAGTCACTGATGACTAGTAGATAAGTCACTAATGACATGTATTTAGGCCACTAATGATAAGTGAACAAGTCACTAATGAAAAGTGAATGAGTTACTAATGACAATTGAATAGGTCACTGATGACAAGTGATGTGTTCACTAACCGTTATCAATCTGAAATTTAATTAACCAGGTCAATAGTGGTAGGTGTACATTTTCAGGAACACAAATATTCTTGTGGTTATTAACTTGTTTCCTTGTCCCATATAGTATACAAGTTTTCACTTTACACTATTAAATATTCACTTAGGGTTAGTGATTTTTTTTCTTCATGATACAAGAATACGTCGAATCATGCATCCTCTGTATTTATTTTACGGTGCACGTCGGGTTCATGTTTATTTCTGTTTCCAAAAATGACTGATAGGGCGTGGTACTACACCTCATTCTCAGTTACCATTCCTAAACATTGGTTGCTTATATTGAAGGAAAGTGTGGCATTGAAATTGACAAGTATGACCAAATGGTTTCATAAAGATGTCGTTATCGACAAGGCATCAAGTGGTATCAAAAGTTTTTTTTTTGCTGTCAGACATTCATTGGTAAATGCATTCTTCGCATATAAAGAACATATAGCCATTCAAAATCGAATATCAATAAATTCGGAGAAGACGTAGCCAGAAGTTTATCATTTGGAAATTATATCCCAGCAGAATGAGTCTATAATGAAACCCACAGTAGCACATTTGAAAATCATAGTTCATAAGTTACTAATTTTTCAACAATGTGAGAGATTTCAAATAAAAAGTTTCACATAATTCCCAATTTTATTATTATATTTTTACTTAAGGTATGTCAGGCGCCGCGAAATTTTGTAGGCTTATGAAATTTAGCGCTCCGATTCCAATGAGCATACATTATTTCATATAAAGTCGGTCCAACAAGCCTGACACGGCCGTGGATGATAGTGGTGGTGTCAGTCATAAACGACTGACGACGCAAAATTGTGCATAGCAGTCTGTCAGTCATATACGACTGACAAAACTAAATAAAATAACAAAAAATTAGTATGCTGGCAGTCAGAGTGTTAAGTATGCATGGAATATACGAAGAACGTTCATTTAGGCTGAGTTTGGTAGGTTAGGCTAGGTAGGTTAGGTAGGTTAGGCTAGGTAGGTTAGGTTAGGTTGGTTAGGTTAGGTAGGTTAGGTTAGATAGGTAGGTTAGGTAGGTTAGGTTAGGTAGGTTAGATTATGTAGGTTAGGTTAGGTAGGCAAGGATAGGTAGTTTGGAAAAGGTAGTCTTCTTCCTTATGCAGGAAAGAATATTCTCCATCCTTATATTACGTCGAAATTTGGGTCAATCGTAATTTGGGTTAATCGAATTTGGGGCGAATCGAAAATTGGGCGAATCGAAAATTGGAGGAATCGAAAATTGGGTGAATCGGAAATTGGTCAAATCGAAAACTCGGCGAATCGAAAGTTGGATGAATCCAAAATTGGGGCAATCGAAGATTGGGTGAATCGTAAATTGGGCCAAACGCAATCCACCCACCACAACAGTCAGTTGAAATAACGCAAAAATGTCGCTGACATACACTTTGTTCTTAACCAGTTACCAAAACCTGTTTTTATTCACTTATTTTTTGATCTCCTGAAGCGTTAGGTGTTGGATTTTTTTAAACTTTTGTAGGTTATAAGTTCTTGGGAGCACTTGTAGTGGCAAAGAATTCCAAAGCTTCGTCGTTCTATAGATGATCGAGTTCTGGTAAAGTGTTGTTCGACATTTTTCAAGGTTAACGTCGAAGGGATGTACTGACAGCATGGGCGCCGCCAGTATTTATTTCAGAGGGGTTCACCTGCATCTATACAGAATGTATAATGATCAATCGAACTACAACAAGCACATTTTTGCACAGAATTCAACATTGAATATTTTAATCCACTGGGTACATATGACTATTAGACCGCTGATGAAAAAACATGGTGACACGGGGTTATACAGGGTGACAAAGAACATCTGCAAAATGTTGGAAAACTCTGCATTTTTCGGATTTTCTTCAATCTCATTTTCATAAAGTAATCAAAAGAAATCTTTTTCGAAAATGTGAGATTTCGTGTTTCATACGAGGAATATTTTCAAGTTTTCTTCTCTTAGATGGGTTGTGTGCTGACCTACCCTTGTTCGAAATCTCATGTTCCTTATAACATATTGTTTTGCAGAAATAATAACACTATCCAAGAGATGATCTCTGAAAATACCGCTGCAATGAGAATGCAAAATTGATGATCATTTTTCAATCTTGAAAAGAGAAGGAAAAATTGACAAACTATTTTCAGTGAAATAACAGTGCTCTTCTTCAATTTCTCCTTTCCTTTTTATTTTTTGAACGGGTCGACTGAAAAAATTGATACTTGGGGTTATGAAATTGATGCATGCATACTACATTTTGAAGTGGAATTGAGAGATGAAGATTTCAAGATGACGACTGGGTGATATCTGGGAACAAAAATTGGATGGAAAACGGGGTTCTGTGGTACTTTCCTTTGAAGTTTCTGACGAATTCTTCACAACCCTAGAATATGAATACCTACTAGGTACAATAATTGAGTATTTGTCGAACAAAAACGAAAAACCATTATTTCTTCTGATGGATTGTTGGCCAAAATTCTCGTGAATCCTGAAGCAGCAGATGAAATATACGAATCAAATAAATAAATATACACCGTGTCCAAAATAAGGAAACGAAGACATCCTTATCTTGGACACACAGTATACGCAATACAATCAATCACCGATATAACTGTGTAGATTCAAGATTTTGCTACTATAGTGAATAGTTAAGTAGTTGAGAAATACAAAATTTGATCCAAATTTTAAGAATTTTCGATACATTACCGATTTATCGTGAAAACAATATAACGTCCTGATGTAGCTCAAGCTCCTGTATTTCCTCAACAAATCCAATACTTCAGAGGCTTTTCAACAAATATGTACATATAATTTCTAGAAGAACTTCCAACCTCTTAACTTTTGCGAAAAAAAAATCAGTGTGAGGAAAGTTCACGAGCTGCTGCGGGCAGGTATCCGTAAACGACTAACGATTTTGAAACAAGTGTTCATAAGTGAGTGAGATGACTCATTATGGTGAAAAAGTATGGCAAAAATGGTAAATGAAGAGGGGATGGAACTCAATTGATACTTCTATAACTGTAGAATGACATCTTCAATGATTTCAATGATTATCTTCCACATTTCATCTCTTACCTATATGTATAATCTTGTTCCATTCCGAATCTATGAGGTAACCTTCCTAAAACAAATTGGGTGATTTGAAAAGGTGACCAGTTTCACGTTGAGAACGTTGACTTCTCAAAGTTCATCACATGACAGTTCGTGATTAAACTATTTCATTTAGCAGTTATAACATGTTTCTGTATAAAGACTTGTATAACTGGAGTTTTCTCAGTGTGAACCCCATCGTGACCTGTCGGTAACTCAATCGAGGTTTCAAAACTCTGACATCCTGTATTATTGTTAGGAAGCATTTAACCGAAACTTTTTCATGAAAGTCTACTTCTTTCTTGTTGTTCTATCGCCTATCAAAATTATTTACGTTCAACCTGGACTATCCTGTATAATCAAACTGACCCAGGTAGCACATCATATTGGCTGGAACCCGATTTCATATTGTGCCGATATAGATATATCGTACATGTGAAAAATAATATAGGTCCAATATGAGATTATATTGGACAAACAATATTGGAATGATAATATTGGTGGAATATTGGTTCAACCTGAGCTGAATATGGAAAGCTACAATATTGGAGCAATATTGGTTATATAATCCGTTAACAATGTGTTGAAAAACATATTTATGAATGTTACATAATATTGTTTCACAAATGTCGATACAACAATATCGTATACATATTGTTTCTGACATTTATAACCGGAATTGCAATTCGAACATTCTCCCAATGCCGATTCTGAATCGGTTAAGCAATATTGTATATTCAAGTTAAACGGCATATTGGTTGGAAATTGTTTCAACAATATTTGAAACATTATATTCACCCATCTTGATTGATATCATTTTATCTATATCATGCGGAAGATATCGTATACAGTTTGCTTCTTACATCTATAACCAATATCGTGATTTGAATATTGTCCCCATGTTGATTCTGAAGCGGTTGTGCAATATTGTATATTTGAGTTCGACGGCATTTTGGTTGAATATTGTTTCAACAATATTCGAAACATCATATTCACCTATCGTGATTGATATCATTCAATCCATATCATGCGGAAGATATCGTATACATATTGTTTCCAACAATTATAACCAATACAGCAATTGGAACATTCTCCCCATGTCAATTCTGAAGCGGTTATGAAATATTGTATGTTCGAGTTCGACACCAGATTGGTAGACTATTGTTTCAACAATATTTGGAACATAGAATTTACTTATATTGATTGATATCATTGCAACTATATCACGCGGAAGATATCGTATACATATTGTTTCCAACAACTATAACCAATATCGCAAATCAATTATTCTCGCCATGTCGATTCTGAAGCAGATATACAATATTGTGTAATTGGATTCGACGGCAAATTGGATGAATATTGTTTCAACAATATTTGGAACATCGAATTTACCTATATTGATTGATATCATGCGGAAAATATCGTATACATATTGTTTCCAACAATTATAACCAATGTCACCATGTCGATTCTGAAGCGGTTATGCAAAATTGTATATTCGAGTTCGACGGCTCATTCTTGAATACTTATTGTTTATTCGACAATATTCAAAACATCATATTTACCAAATTGATTGATATCGTTTCAACTATATCATGCGAAAGACATGGAATGCATATTGATTAATATATGAATATCGATAACGGCAATTCAATATATACCTATCTTATATCGGTCATAGAAGAGATAAACAATATTGTATTTTCAAGTTCAATTGCATGTCGGATGAATAGTTTTCTAGCCATATTCAGAAAATAATATCATCATATATTGGCTGATATGTGATTCACTTCATCATGTGAGCAAAATTGTTCAAATATTGTTTTGAGAATACATATCGATATCGAAATTTCGATATTTATTCCATATCACGAACTCCCAAACCGATGGCGCTATAAATGATTGGTAACGTACTCCCATTGCCGATCAGAGGAGAGAATATAAATATTGGCTCTAGACGATTGTAAAGTATTATTACCTGGAGTAGGGGTTAACCGTGATCAACAAGGCGGCTTCCCCAGGGCAAGGCCCTTCCACTGCACTACGACTGTGCTGACCTTTGTGATTATTCCTGATGCGAATAACTCGCAAATATTCGTATGAAAATATTCCACCAATATTTTGAAGACAACATAGCTACATAATGATTTTCAATAATGTACCAATATTTCCAACCAATATTGCACCAGTATTTTCAAATGTTCACTGTCCATTCATCAGCAATATCGATATCACATTTTGTGACCAATATAACTTCACGAATATTCCAGCAATATTGGTATGAGAAGATTATACCAATATTTTTGAGACAACATACCTTTATGATGATATTCAATGATTCACCGATATTTCCATATAATATCACACCAATATTGGCGAATGTTCATCATTAATTTCTTGCCAATATTGATATTACATTTTGTGTCCGATATAACTCTACGAATATTCAACCAATATTGATATTAGAATATTCTACCCACATTTGGATACTGATATTGTACCAATATCGCCAAATATTCACATTTCTTTTCTCGCCAATATTACTTTCACAATATTTTGCCGATATTTTCGTAATATTGCACCGATATTGTCCCAATATATGTGTGCTACTTGGGGAGATTCGTGATGTAGTCACAGTTGATGAAAAGTAGTTGACATTTTGAGTCCGGAAATAGCACTTTCACAGAACGGCATGGTTAAGCGAATCTCCAGGGCAACCATGGAGTAATATCGTATCTTGACAATATTTATAGAAAGAAAAATCCAATGAGGTGGTATTTTTAGCACCGTTGTTCCCTGTAACCTCCGAGGTAACTTCCCAAAGGCAACATGACCTAAATTTTATATATGCCCATTGTTCTAACCTGTGTTGAGAGCATGCGCTGAGAAACTTCTAGCTTTTATAAAATGACGATGGTCTGGTGTTCATGAGATCTTGCTCTACAAGTTTCCACTTATTGGGAATAGGTTCCAGTGCTAAGGCCAACGTGAGCAAGTGATTGAAAAATGAGAAGAAGAAAGATGCAGACAGATCATTCTGAAAGTTGCATGGCATGCATCAATAATCTGATGATGAAAATGAAGAACTTTCTATCCGTCTTAAATATTCCCGTTGATACAGTATTTCCGTTTGTACCAGAAAGAAGTCGCAACTTGCTAATTTGGAAGTCCCTATTTGGAACACCCTGAGAATTATTTCAGGTTTTCAATCTACGTTGATTTCACATCAAGTTCATCTAATATCGTCCTATACATATCTGAAGAAGTACATATGGAATCAGCATCTAAGCCATCGGACTCAATGCCAGTCAGGCTCAGTTCCGATCGTTCCCTTGAAGTGGTTATCAAAAGCAGCCCTCGGTACGGTTTTGCTGAGCCTCCACAGGGTCCCCGTACACCGATTATTTCGAAAATGGAAGAAGAGGTGGGCGCTGGTGTTTATGGGCCCATATGTAGTATTGAAAGCCTCAGGTCACTCCTCCACTATCTTTCAAGCTAAAATCAACCTATGCGCCCAAACGTGCCTGACCAAAGGTCTGATGAGGGGTGCCAGACAGCCAAGCCGCACTGAGAGCCCTGAAATCATTTGTTTTCAGCTCAAAGATTACCTGTTACTACTTTGCAACACTCATGCACCGGCAGTAAGAAACAAAGCCTTACTTATGTCGGTTCCAGGGTATGGAGAAATCAGAGGAAATGAGGGAGCTCATCTCCTTGCAAAAAAAGGTGCGCTCTTTGTTGCTGAGGAAAAAGCAAATGTCACCTGATGGCAGAACTCAGGAAATTGGGAGACATTCAAAGGTCCTTCTACTAGAGAGCAACTCCAGGTCATCGTCAAGCTGAAAAGTTCATCAACCATTCGCAAAACCGAGAAAAAGAGCTACTCAGTCTCAGCAAACCAGAGCTGAAGCTAATCACAGGCTTTCTAACAGGATATTGCCCTCTGAAGCAACACCGTGAAAAGATATAGGTCTATAGCGGAGACTGATACTTGAGGTTTTTGCAACAACGCGACCGAAATTACTTTGCTCATGTAATAGTTCGCCTAAGGCTGAGTCACCTAGAACAGATCTGACGCCTGCTGAAGTGGAAAATTCAATAGTCAAAAATGTCTAGACTTTATTTGAAGTCTATGGTCAGGGGACTAAAACTAGATGAAGGTCGCAGTGATCGAGAGGTTTCCCAACCTATACGACACATTTACAATGTACAATCCACCTATCTGAACCGTTCTCGAGAAAAAAATTGAATCCAGTTCGGGATAATCTTCACAATAATATGGAAGGTGGTTGAAGAATCAAGATTTTTTTGATATCTAGGAAAGACTATTGATATTTGGTCAGATATAATAATTTTATTTACCTATAAGTACAACAGAACAAGCAAAATAAGCGAAAAAATTGGTAAATAAAGACATACATCCCAACAAGGAAAACCTTGGTAGATATTTATCATAACATTCCGACATTATGGTTCAGAATTTTTTAACGTCTGAATATTTTATCATCAATTATTGGTGGTGAATTTGCATACATTTCATCAAATTTTTGCAGGTTCTGCTGATAATTCTATCACACTCTCCATTGTAGGTATAATGAATAAATTCATGAAAACTGTATATGATTAACGTATTTCAACTACCTCAGAAATTGAACATTGTTAAGAAAACTCTGATAGGATGGCTCTATGAGGAATTGTTACATTATGTACAACGATATATTTTCATTGAATATATAGTATTTAACCGAGTTAACCAAACTATTCAACTATCGAAGGTATGGCAAAACATGTATAACTGTATATTTCACAGATTCATTGCTAACTTCTGCAGCAACCAAACCATAAAAAAATACTCGAGATGTTTAAAAAACTGATAGCGTAACCTACAAACGTGTCTGACTAATAGAAGAAAATCTTAACTATGTAGGAATGTTAGTTGAGATGGATATCTGACTAAATACCAAGACGTCCTGGAATATACCTGCTTGTTATTCAGATCATATCTTCTGACTATTCAACTTGGTATATGGAAATACTGAAAACAATCAAGGTTATAGGTACGTTTTTTTAATGAGTTTCCTAAATTATAATTTGTACCTCGAAAACGGTTCGAGATATAGGTATAGAGAATTATCATAAGTAATATCACGATGTTCTGAATATTCGAGATTATTCTGTCGCTTCATTATTCATGAAATTGCTGTACGGCAACACAATTGAGTTAACAATGGAAGACAGAATCACACGAAATATATATTCAGAACAAAGTGGTATTTTACTAGACTATTTCACATTCACGAAGCATAAAAACATTTATTATGAATGAGTCGAGGAATGAGTGATACATTCTGACAAGTAGTCATAATTATTAAATGCCAAACCATGGTAACATCGTTGAAAAGATTTACGCCGATAGACCAATAGCCGATAAACACACGTGGTCTCTGGCTTGTGATTGGTCAGATTATAGGATTGATAGTTGAGATTTCCGAAGAACTTTTCCCGTGGAACTATCGATAGAAAAGTGAAATGTCGCCAACGATAGGGGACAGCAAGCATTAGTTGTTGCCATGACTAATTCTGTTTTTCTGGAAACGCCTATTTGCCTCAAATGAAAAGTTTAGTTGAGTCATCTACGACGTTGTTGTGGTAACTAATAAGCCTTTTTAAGGAATAATACCAAGTTTTATTTGCCACAATCAAGATACATAGTTATGACAATTAGATTGTTAGTACTCTTTCAATATATGTTTGTTATCACAACAAATTATCCCAGTTGGGGCAATTACTCATTTCTTCTGACGTTAATAGTGAGTGTGTTGTTGCAAATTAAATATTCAATTGTGACAGAAATGGAATCTAGTTACTATTAAAAGTGATTCAGTAACGTTTGAAATATAATTTAGTTATTCTAACTTGCGATAGTTTTATATCAATTAAAATCAAGGCCCCATTCTAATAATAACAGTTTGTATGCCATTTTCCTTCCAATTTCCAATGGAATCGTGAACAGGAATACACCACACACCGTAAGTGCCACAGGCCACAGCTCAGCAAAAAGAGAGGGAATTCTAAATATACACCGTGTACACATGACGTCGGTTGGACGTTTCTCACCGTCGCTTGTCATAAACTGAACTGAATTGTGAATAGGTACCTAAACCTGATAACTAGTGACGCACAGATAACGATGGTAAGCTGCGTATTATTATTTTGCCAACCAAATGCCAAATGGCTCAGTGCAAAGTGCAAAAAAACACAAAACAGTGATTTGAAAACACACAGATCAGTGAACCAGCAAGAACACGACGCTCCCGG
Source organism: Phaedon cochleariae (assembly GCA_918026855.4). Lineage (NCBI taxonomy): Eukaryota > Metazoa > Arthropoda > Insecta > Coleoptera > Chrysomelidae > Phaedon > Phaedon cochleariae. The sequence continues at coordinate 48,396,639 of OU896713.1, read as the reverse complement.
CTACACTAGACAATTATTTTATTTATTTTGTCTCAGCTCGACGACCGTGCGATCTACCCACTAGAATAACGTTATTTAATGCCATTTAATGCGGTTTTTTGATGTTTCTGATATTATGACAAATAGGCGAGATATTGCCTGTATACGATAATTTGGAACTCCCAGTATTTGAATTATAAAGGCTATTGGAAAAAACAACTCAATATTTTTGTAGGAATATTCATTTATTGTTCAGGTTATGTTTGTGATTACTTTAGGAGCTCGCAATGGGACATGCCCGATCTTGATACGTCCAGGATATCCTTGGGTGCTCGCAGAAAGAAATGCCTATTTATTTCCTGTTATAAATATCCTCAAGGATTCGCAATAATGAGGAATATTCCAAATCTGAGGTAAGATCTCCGCGATTTCTTCCGGACGACTCCAGAGAGTATTTCTCATGGTGACAGCCTATAGTGATCTTTGGCAACTCGCAGCAGGATTTCGCATTTTGATCCTGAAGATAATTACTTACTTACTTACCTGGGATGCGTTCCCGCTAGTGAAGTATTCTCAGTTTGTGTGCCTCGCTCTGAGATGTGGAGTTTCGAGTCCTTGATCTGTTATTCTTTTGAAGAAGATAATGAAATACAACTCCCAGCAGAGTACATAATTGCGTTGACATCATATAGATGATATTTTCCCACTTCCGATGATACTCGAACTGGGAAACAGTAACGTTTAATGAGTATGGAAGTTGATTAACATTTACCAGTACTTATATCTGATTGACGTTTTTCTTTGCGCATGATCTTGATATACCCGGTATCTAGTTTCTCAATATTTGTCGTCATCCTTATTCTTTTGTGCTTTGTGGTTCCGTGATAGCTATATACAATAAATGTTCCAAATGCATGAGTTTTTTTAATTTTCACCAACGTTATCATTGTTCAGAGAACGACATATGTAATTTCCTCATGATACCTGACTAATGCCAAGAGGATAAGTTACTGATGACAAGTAAATAAGTCACTAATGACATGTGATTAGGTCACTAATGACAAGTGACCAAGTCACTAATGACAAGTGAATAAGTCACTAATGATAAGTGGATAAGAAACTAATGACAAGCAGATGAGTCACTAATGACAAGAGCTGTGCTCACTAACGGCTATCGATATGCAATTCAATGGAACAGGTTGATAGTGAAAGGTGTATATTTCCAAGGACACTCATATTTTTGTGGTTAATAACTTGTTTTCTTGTCCCAAATAATATTCAAATTTCAACTCGACACTATCGAATATTCACTTAGGGATAGTGATGTTTTTTCCCGTGCAACATTCCATGAGGCATAGGAAAAGCATAAATGGAATATCTTACAGAAAACAAGAACCTCCAATACCACAGAATACGCAATGAGATACAGGAAATCTCATTTGACGAATTTGAGTCATATATTATTATGTCCCGACTTTTTTGGCACATCGTATATAAAGTATAGTTTGTAATACGTGATGTGGATCATCACATAATAAACTAATTTTTTACTTCAGTATTACAATACGCGAATCAAATTTCTGCTACCGATTTCTTGAAATTGTTCTCATGATACCGATTTTGACCATCAAAGACACGTACTTTTAATCATAGAACGGATTCTCGGCCCATAAAAACACGTACTATGGTATAATCAAGTGGGTTTATGTTTCTATCTCACTTATTTGTTTTGTTTGACATTTAATTCGAATTGCCAGTCAATGCCAGCGCGCCGACAGAGTCAAATTAACACAATAAACCTATTTTATATTGTTTATTCCGAATATAATAGTATTTGTATACTTTTTCCATCAATCAAAATCGGCACCTTCGAAAAATTCCAGCCCTTTCTCACGTGGCAAAAGTGATATATGTTTATACAGGGTGATTCAAAAGTAAGCGGCATCCTTTCAGAGGCGTATTCCTTGCATGAAAATAAGGCAAAAAGTTCCTATTGATAAGGATCCGAAAATGCTTCCTAAGGGAGCTACGGCCCTTTGAATAGGACACCTCAAAGACGGTTTTTTCTCTATAACTTTAAAATCCTTCACAACAAATTTTTAAAAATTGGTGTACGGCATAAACATTCGATGGTAAATAGGACTCCGTATTCGAAATAATTTCCAAACGAAATCACAGTAACCTGAATATCCGGAGAAGAAGGGATATTTTTACACTTACCCTCTCCCGCATGTGACGCCCCTGAATGAAATTCTGAAATTTCGAATACGGAGTCCTATTTACCATCGAATGTTTATGCCGTACACCAATTTTTAAAAATTTGTTGTGAAGGATTTTAAAGTTATAGAGAAAAAACCGTCTTTGAGGTGTCCTATTCAAAGGGCCGTAGCTCCCTTAGGAAGCATTTTCGGATCCTTATCAATAGGAACTTTTTGCCTTATTTTCAAGCAAGGAATACGCCTCTGAAAGGATGCCGCTTACTTTTGAATCACCCTGTATATGTACCTTTAATACTCAACAACCAATGCGAAAATAACCACATATTTCAACGCTGCCAAATTTATTACTAGTGATTACCTTATGAGATTCAATCAACCACAACAGTATTCTCATTCACATAAGATAACGGTTCCACCTGGTTCCTGGAAATCAAGATAATATTCATGGAATATACTCATATAGCTTACACGATGCTTCAGTGTCAATATGAATGTCCTAATATTCCTTATAATGCTAGAGATTTTTTTCAAACCCAAACTATTTTGTGGCCCTGGCAACAGCGTAATGCTGAGAGTAAACAAAAATATCAAGAAGAGAAGAGAAATCTTATCAAACTTTCAAACTTCATCCTCGTATGCCACCTTCTTCTTCAAAACTTATCATCTAGTTACATCCAGGGTCAAATCTAACAAAATATTGTGAATATTCAAGGACAATTCTTATCTCATTCTTCAGTTGTGTGTTGTGTTCTTCCTGTTATTTGTCATAAGTTGATCAGGTGATTGCAGGAGGAATGTATTAGACGGTAAAATTCCGTAACCAACTCGGCGAAACCCGAGGCGAAACTCATTCTTGCCCACAGGGTCGATAACGACCCTGTTACTTAGAATAATTTCATCATCGTGCCCATCATGACAACAGTGTGTCCAAGTGCCTCGGGCGGTAAAAGAGATGAATAAACTTGTTGGTTGAATTCGAGGTTGAATTACTACTCTTTTATTCCTCATTTCATCTTATCTACTGTATAAACCATTTGTTTATACGTCCATGGTATAAACACGCTCGAACTTCTACCACTGAGACTATATTTACATTGTATATTTCCATTTCAGGCCGGTCAAAACCTCCACTTCTGGGTAACAGTCTCAGATGGTCAACTGCCAGCCAAAACCGAGGTCAACGTCAACATAATCCCCTCTCGCTCGCGCTACAGCACCTCCGTAGCCAACCGCCCCCCCATCTTTCAGAACCCCTCCTTCCCGCGGCTGCCCCCCATGCCCCATCCCCAACCAGTCGCCTCCATGAACCAAAACCCCTTGGTGAACTACCCCTCCTTGAACCAGCCGCCTTTGGTCAACTACCCCTCCTTCGTGCCCAAGCAGAGTTACAACGGGAACAGCTACGGTCAACATCAGGTTCCAGCAGGTGGGAAGCCTGTTGTGATGCCACAGCCTGTCAGGCCTGAAGCGCCAGGTACACACACTTTTGGTATTTTTCACCACGTTTGTATAATGAGTGGAACTCACACGATCGATAGTATCGATTGCATTATACCATCAATATTCTTTCGTCGACCTCTACAAAAAATCACATTTTAAGTTCTAATTTCCGAACGAAAAACTGACTATTTCTGAAGGCAAGTACTTTTCGTCAGCAAAAACTTTCGGTTCGCTGCAGGGTTGTCAGTTTCACTGAAGTTCCAGTAGATCTCCAGCTTTGCATATTGATCTACTGCTCTACTGAAACATTCCATAACCTACTGAGAAATCCATTGTTCCAGATTTCTTAGGATTTTCTCTCCTCGTCTATAAAAAATCAAAAAATATGAATATTATTCCAATTCAGATGATTCGCCCCAAAATGTCATTGCGTTTGGAGAATCCTCCTATCAGAGTGCCTGAAAACAAAATTCACTAGCTTAACAGTGGCAGCTTGTATTGATGGAGGTTTGGGGGAAGAGAAATGAGATAACAACCAGAAGAAAAAAAATCTGAATCAGATCAAATTCAATTTTTCATATACCTCTGTTATTACAGATTACTTCTTATGTTCTGTTCTTTCATTTGTTTTGTACACTCACCGGCAAAATAATCGATCCAATCAAGATATTGAGAATATTTTATCAACCATAAGTTTGTTAATCCAACAAGTCCGATTTGTTTTTGTTTTAATTTAATTGGTAATTTCATGAGGAATCTCACACGAAGTAAGCATTTCAAGAAATTTGGCAAATCTTCAAATTATATAGGGTGACACAAGAAGTGTAGTTTCAGTCCCATTTTGAAACAATCTGTGGCGTGGTTTAGCTGGCACATCGTGTAATTTTTTATTACGATACGTTACGATAACTGTTCTTCTATGGACGTCACAAGGGTTATAAAAACGTTACACTTTTACATGTTTTCCCAAGCAATAATTTTTTGCAAAGCTGGCTGTGACAGACCCATCAGAGTTCATAATTTGTATGCTCGTGTTTATCATCATTCTAAATCTAATCTAATCTAATCTTATCATCGAATGGTTGAAAAAGACATGGATCTTTCAGCAACCGACTCCTGCGAGAGCCATTGCTTTGGGTGCAGGATGGTATATCACAATATTATGTACCCAGAGTTTTGGGAAGTTCAAGATCTAGGGCGCAAAGAGATGTTGAATGGTCACTTGAATTTTGTGTACACAAGAAGAGATAATAATTGTGGTCGGAAAAAAAATCTGCGAATGATAGAGATAATTGCTTCATAACACTCAAAAGGAGGTGAGGCATGTTTAGGTCAGTGATAAAACAATGTAAATGAGGCTTTTCGATATTGGACTTCGATGCCTGCAACTGTTCCAGAGCTATTGAGGAATCATCGAGTTGAACGCCTCAGATATGCTAGGGAACAGGTATATTGGAGTAATTCACCGACGAGTCGAGGTTTTGTCTCAGATCATCGGATGGACATAAAAGGATTTACTTAACCCTCCAGTGGTGACGTGGTTTCACGAAAATTGAGTGGTGACGTCGATCTGAGAGACATTTAATTTTTTTTGTGATTTGAAAATATACACAATCAAAATATAGTCGGTTCATATTATTCTGCCCGAAGAAAACATAATTGGAAGTCAGATTATACTATCAAGAAATACAATTCCATTCTAGATCCTCTTCATCTGTCATACATGTTTTCATGGGATGTAGAAGTCTTCGTTGCTCTGCTCCTGATATATGGAAGATTTCTTTCAGAAATGATATTTCATTTCTATGAGAATATATACCTCTGATAGAATACGCTCAATTTTTCATAAAATGAATTGAAACAGAAAATATCTATGTAGCATATTTGTTACATCACTGGTGACGTCGAGCTGACAGTCTGAAACCACTAACTACTAGCTTCCTGCTAAGGCTAGCGCGAGGGCTAGCGTTATCTAGTTAACAGTGCGCGAAGAAACACAAAAAAGGTTGAGCTAGAGCAGGGTTTCCCAACCTTTTTTTTTCCTTGAGGCTCCCCGGACTTCTAATAATATTTTCATGCCCCCCCTTTTTTTTACAATAAATACAAAAAACGCACATTTTGTACTTAAAAGCCTTTTATTTTAATTCTAATAAACAAACTTCAGAACTTTAAATCAAGATAATAAATGTTTTTCATCCAAAAAATTCAATGAAATAAAAGTAGGTATTGATGAGACACTTGAGCTTGCATGTTCTGTACCAGTTGGTTGATTCTAGGTTCTGTTCTTGCCAGAGCTATCATCAGGTCGCTATCGACATCAAGACGATTTCGCTGTTTAGTTTTAATCAAAACCAGAGCAGAAAAGCTTGTCTCATACAAGTAAGTTGAAGAAAGAGGAATTGATACTCGTAAAGCAAGAGAGGCAAGTTTCGAATTAACAGGCAATCTCTTGATCCAAAATTTCTCCAATGTCAAAAGATGAAAGTCATCTTCCATGGACGAATCAGCTTTCATTTCCAGAAATTCTTCCTGAACTCGTTCTGGTAATTGTAACACATCGACAACAAATGGATTTCTTGTCATGTGCCATATTGGTGACGTCTCGATAGTATCGGCGAAATTCGTATTCCAGCGCTTGTAAATGAGTTTTTATGTCAGCTTTAAAATTTGCGTCCAGTTCGTTATTTTTGATTGCTTCGAACAGCCGAGAAAAAGATATAACATTTTCAGAAGACAATTTTTTATTCCAAAGTTGAAGCTTTGCCTTGAACCCCTGAATATAATCATATATAATTGCTTATTATAGTGCCGTTTCTGCGGTGAAGTTTCGAGTTTAGCTCATTCAAGGCACCAAATATGTCAGTTAAATAAGCCAACATACATTGAAATGTGTCATCTTTGAACATTGTGAGAAATTGTGAGCAAATCGTGTTTTTCTTTGAACTCAAGAAAAAGAATTAGTTCTTTTTTCAATTCATAAAGGCGAGCCAACATGTTGCGATTGACGACGTCGGGTTTTCGTCTGGGTCAACAATGGTTGACAGAATAAGTGAATAGGTATTATGTTGTGATAATAAAAAAATATACGCTTTGCGCCCGCGCCCCCCTTGACATCTCTCTATGCCCCCCTTGGGAGGCGTGTCCCCATGGTTGGGAACTCCTGAGCTAGAGGGAAGCAGTAAAAAGGACAAATTCGAAAAAGTACTTCAGAGTTAAGAAATATAGAACGTTTTTTCCAAAACCATTTCTAGCCAAAAGTGAGTTACAGAGGCGGTTCCATAATGGTGTGGGTTGGCGTGAGTTGCTCAGAGGGACTAAGTCATAGTGAAAAGGGGATCCATGACAGCCGATATGTGTATCAGACACGTTTTAGAACCACACATGGTAGAAATTTTGATTTTATTTCAACTCCAGGTCCACACAACTTTGTGTTAATCCAATAAAAGTCTCTACCGGATTGTAACATTGATACATTTTGAACAATACTGACATAAAATATTTCAGAAGTATAAAAAATAATCGACAAATCACGTACACACTGTTTACTGAAATTCAACGAGATTTGATTTCTAGATGACACTAATTGTGCATATTAATTTTGACGAAAAGTATCACTCAATAGCATGTTGTTCATTCGCGCCGTTGATCGGAGACGATTTTATGCTGATGGATGACATTGCACGCCGCATGTTGCAAGAATTGTTAATGAGCATTCAGCTGATGTTGGAATTCCAGTAATGGAATTGGCCTCCTCGAAGCCCATACTTGAACCCAATTGAACATGTTAGGGATGCTTTTGGGAGAAAAGTACAAACTCGTTCACCAGCTCCTGCAAATCTTCAGGAGCTCAGTGAAGTTTTGATTGAAGAATGGCAGCAAAGGACCCCGCACTTTTAGTACGTAAAATGGTTCTCACATTCGCATAGTGGCCGATATTTTTCAGAAATAGTGAAACGTGAGGATCTGGAGACGAAAATAAGTTTAGTATTCATATACAGGGTGAACATTAGAAATTCAATAATTTCAATAACAATAGCAAATATATGAATTTTATAATATTAATATAATGTGCAGATAGTTGGGCGAATTTCGTTGGTATACAAGCTCTGCCAAAATGAAAAACGAACAATACCTAGGAGATGGGAGAATTATTCGGTCTTTTACGCTTCCATTTCTAATAGGGAGAGTTGAATCCTGGAATCGAAATTCGCCTAACTATCTGTACATTATATTAATATTATTAAATTCATATATCTGCTATTGTTATTGAATTTCTGATGTTCACCCTGTATATGAATACTAAACTTATTTTCGTCTCCAGATTCTCACGTTTCACTATTTGTGAAAAATATCGGCCACTATGCGAATGTAAGTGAACAAGTCTCTTCAACTCTTCATGCAAATGGTAAGTTCCTGAATTAATAACTATGACACCCGTCATGATAGGAAACTGAATTTTCAAGACAGCGTTGAGGAGCGAATGATGAATATATTAAAAAATAATTAGGGAATTTCACCGAGTTAATCATGAATAACAGGGTGATTTAAAAAAACACGATTTTTTGTCATTTTCATCATCAAAGATCTTCATGATCACCCTATATATCTCAACGAAATCATGTTCATACGGTATCAGCTATCTTGGGAGGTTAACAATTCACTCGAATATACAGGATGTGTATGAATAAATCGGTCTTAGGTGTCACCAATTTTTCAAATCACCCTGTATGAAATGTATGAATTGTGATTCATGATGGAATGAGAATAGTATATTGCATGCCTAAATTATTTTTTCGATATTTCATTATTACATCGAATTTTCAGACATCACTGAAATGTTTATATGTTTCACTCTGTAAACAATTACATCATCTGAACCATCTGAATTATGTTGAGTAATATGGAGGTTCGTTATTGACATGAGCGAAGAAAATTGTACTTGGCATCTTTGAATTTCGAGAAAATAATTAAATGAAAAATACCGATTTGTAACTTCAACGCCCTGTATCTCAGAATCTGTTCATCAAAGAACTTTACGATTCTGCAGGTTCAATCAGTTCATCGAACTCTACAACATACTGAAAATTCAGAAAATTTCACCGAGAACCATTTTACGTACTAAAAATGCGGGGTCCTTTATCAGGCGAATTCCAAATCTACGATAATGGGCATGCCAAGACGATTTTGGAGCAGTTATTCGTGTACGGGGGGGGGGGACATCGTACTTATTTCATTATCATGTTTGGACCACTTTTCTGGTTTCATTCGTTATCATCAGCATCGTTTATTTCCAAAGTTTATCATATAATGTAGAAATATGACGTTTTTCTGAAACACTCGAAACATTCGCAAAATAGCAGTCATCGAAACGAATAGGAGAACAAACGTACGTAATGAACGTAGGTAACCAGCTCTGCTACTCCACAGAATGCACTTTTTGTGTCACTCTGTATAATTTGGAGATATGCCTCATTTCTGGAATTCTCAACCTCGTGTGAGATTTTTCATGAATTCACCTACGAAATGAAAATAAAATCAAAAAAATCAGATTGTTAAAGTTATTGTTGATGAAATTCCATCAATATTTTGTTTGAATGGATTATTTTACCATTTTGTGTACTTCTGTTGTCCATTTTTTACTATTTGTGCCTGTTTTTCATATACTCAGATCTTCTAAGTCCCTGTAACTGTATTTTGCGATATTTGTGAGTATGTTTGAATTGAGAATAGGGAATATGATTTATTTTTTATGAGAATGTTTGTTTCGTTTATCTTGATTTTGTTGGAAATAGGTTACTCTTCTGTATACTCAAAGTACATAATGTTTTGAAGTCAGAAGTTTATTTCAGTATCCTTCCTTGGAATTCGTTTGGCATAAAATAAATCTGAATTTTTGACCTGGTGTTCACTAGGGTCCCTTGATGCAAACTGACGTATTTGTCGTCTTAACAGGGTACGGACAGATCCTCGTCTCCTCTCACTCTTAAGTGTTTGTGAAACAGTTATATAGTTCCATCCTTATTCAATTCTGGGGATAATCACTAGATTTTTGACATTTGTTGTTTTTAGGTTATATTGAGGTCATTGGCGTATCATACGTAATTTCCATATGGAATTCCTGATTCAACTATACCAAGATACAGATGAACAATCCTCTAGTTTTAGAGTTTACTACTCCACCATAATCTTAGCGAGGTAGGGAATATATAAATTGTATTGAGAGCTTAATATATTTCAACAAAAGAGACTGATCTTAGGCTGTATACCAGGGTTGACTGAATTGACCGAATGAATTCTGATTTCAAGATGAGCAGTAGTTTCTATGAGCTGAATGAGCTGATCCTTATGATTGAGAAGTGGTGAAAACCTCGATGTGGGTATCTATAAACTACTGTACTCATGTCATGTGTGCTAAATATATTTTCGAAAATCCAACTCGGAGAAGAATTTATGGAGTGACTAATATCACACTATGTTTAAAAATTCGTCTAGGACAAAAAGTAGGCTGATAAAAATTAATACGTAAAATGAACAGGAAAATAAAGAATAGAATATTTTCAGAATATACTTTACCCCCATGTTATACACATGATTTTTTCATCCCCCTTGAATAAAAAGTCATTTTCAAATAATTTATTGATGAAAGTTACAAAGAAGTAGGCGAGGAAGTAGGTATACAGTTTAACTTATAGGCACGTTATTTTCACTCTTGCATCCTACATATTTTCAATTTGTGGTAGAGTAATAATTATATAAACTAATGTTGAAAGTGCAGTTTTGAGCAGTGGTTATTTGAATACCACTAGAAGTGATATCTGGAGCCAATGCAATTTTCGTGAAATTTTCATAAAAAACATTATTATACAGAATTCGTACTTGGCTGATTACAATTAATTTCATCAACTTCAGTGACCCACAATTTGGTTCGAAATTTTTTGCTATTTTGTGAGAGATTGCTGCACATAGCCTTCAGCGATATTCGTAGACTTCCAAGCAAAAATGTCTCCTCCGGAATTAGCGACTAAACTTGCCGAGGTTCCTCTGAAACTGCCCGGTATGATTTATGACATTAGGCAGTTTTAAAAACATTTTTGTTAATAATTTTAACAATAGAATTCTCTCCAACCATTTGGTAGATACATTATACCCCGGAAATCTCCAGATACCAATTTTGATTTTTGAATAGTATCGGATTATAATTACAAAGTTCTTTCGCCATATTGGGTCCTCCTATCTAAAATTTCCCAATTTTGACAAAAAATCATAAATTTCGACCCCGACAAACCTTCAGATACCAATTTTTAATAGAATCAGATCATATATAATCAGAAATTTCTTTCGCTATATATTGGATCCGTCATCTTTAATTTCCCAAGTTTGACTGAACAATCATTACCTCCAACCCCGGAAAACCTCAGATACCTTCCAATTTCGAATAGAATCGGATCATAATTACAAAACTCGTTCGCCATATGATCTTCCTCAACAAGTAAATACCCTGTACATAACTATTTATCAAAATTCTGAATGATTTTCTGTAGCGCCCATGGATGTGACGTGACAGCAATGTCAGGGATGCCAATAGACAAAACAAAGTCTCTAGATCATTAAAAAAGAATGCAGCTATGATCTGTCCGTACCCTGTTAAGATGACTTTAACGTCAATTTCCATCAAGGGACCCTAGTGTTCACGGATGAAATAAAAATCGAACTGGCAACCCTGGTCCGCGCGAAAAGTGAGTTGACAACAACTGTCATTTGCTGTTGTCGAATTAATTGTTCACGAAATCCGATAGATTTCACGTGTGAATGAGACCGTGAAGTGAAATAAGCTTTTGAGGTCGACGAAAAAATTGAATAAGCCCCTCGGCTATCAATTAGCAGACTTAACTACAGGGTGGCATTGAAATTAGTGCAAATATCTCGAACCATGGACGTATAAACAATTTCAAACACAGAGAAAGCTCGACGTGTACTATCGAATGGCACTAATAAACAAATGTATGTATGTATGATGTTTTTCTCGTATTTCGTTCAATTTTTAGAATGAAATCTCTCGTCAATTAGTACAACTACAAAAAATCTGATATCAAGGGAATATTCCTTAGACTGTATCATATTAATGTGCTGAATATGTGCAATTATTCCATAAACACCTTGTATATCAGACAGTTTTTCGTCCTTGGTACATAAAAAACTATTTCCGAAGGAAACCCGGAATAAATGAATATTCTATCTATAATATCATTAATCCTAATGATTTTATTCACTTATGATTACACGGGAGCTTTTTTTCTGTTCAAGTAAACTCAACATCTTATTGAAAATTTCGTTGCCTGAAAATTGATCAAGAAAAATGCCTTCGGTAGATTTACAAATCAGTAGTAATTTTTCTGTCAGATTTCAAAATAAGCAGATTCTTTGCTTATGCGAGGGTTCGGGAGCTTGAGAACAATAATATGAAGTTAGTTTTCTTGTGAAAAAATTCCTGATGACATTTTATGAAAACAACCACTTTTTCTTTCTGTGAAAACGCACGGCACTGGCCAGAAGGATATTCGTATCTGAAAATAGTAGATTGTTTTATTAGGATCAAAAGTAACACTTTGTTTGACAAGCGAATTCTGCATTTGCGAGGCGGAGCGTTTAGCGAAGCCGAGCGAAAGCAAAATTTGCGAGTCGAACAAAATCACTTTTGATCCGAATGAAACATGCTATTTTTTCTGCAACCGAAACAAATAACTCAAATAAATATGTGAAGTTACCACCAATACCGAGCCATATGTATGCAATGCAACAAATATTGAAAAATAATCCGTGTGGTGAGAACATTCTACCTGCATCAACAGCAGGTTCATTCAATTTTCAAGGATGTTCGAATTGTAGTTTCAATATAAATACTATCACAGAGTGACATATTTGTGTATGAACCAGGTGCTCTAATGGCAAATACCGCGTCAGTGCCCCTTGGTCAGTGCCAGATATAGAAACAAGACTTGGAAAATGTTAGGTTAGTGAGCACATCAACAATAAGAAGAGCAATTATTTTTTCCTCTCCGTAATACAATGTTTGTCGCTTGATAATCAAATGAAGGTAAACAATATCGTTGTTTGAGACAAAAAACTATTGCTTGCCGTGATTATCCAAAAACAATAAGTTATCCATCCCGAGAATAACGAATGAAATACAGATCAAGCAAGTATTTGAATCTTGAAGGCTTCCCTGATCAAAACAAAAATACTCAACTGAGATGTTAATAATTCCAATACTAAAATATTATGAGGTGTATTTATATCTCCAGCATGGGTATGAAATGCCAAATCTGCTGAAATCGGGAACAAATCAGGTATGCCTCTCAACCCAAATAACCAACCGTCACAATGTTGTTTATTCTTGATGACGTCCAGTAGATCCTTTCTAATTCCTAGGAGCTAAAGTTCAACTTTAGCTCCTAGGAACTTAAATTCAACTTTAGCTCCTAGGAACTAAATATGTTGCCTAGCAACATACCTATTTTTGTGTCAGTAATAGAAACGTCAATTTAAGAGCAAATTTTGGTATCAAAATGGACACCTTTTGTGTCGGTTGCAGAAAAACTGATTATATTGATGGTTATTCATACCGGTCCAAATTCGGTACGAATCGCACAACCAATAGCTGATGAGATATAAAGGGGGGCGTTTGAAGTAAGATAGGCTGTATATTATGTAACCGACTTCTTGAATGACATGTATGTATATATGCAGGTACCAGAACCACAACCATTTTGAAGCCTGTACCTGTGGAAACAAAACCTACAGATACCTCATCTACCAAGGCTCCCACGACCTCCACTCACAAGCCGGTGGGAATAGAACCTGAAGCCGTCGATAATGATATCGAAGAGAGGAAAAAAGTGCTGGAGTTGAATAAGACGATGAAGCCGCCTGAAGAGGTCGCTGCTACCGTTATTCCGATCGTGTCTATCATCGCGGTATTTTTGACTATTGGGATTCTAGCTGTGATATTCCGGAAGAAATTGCACCTTGGGAAGCCTAAAGACACCAAGGAGGATATGGTTAGTAAAAATGCTCGAACAATACCATGATTTTTCATCTTCTGAACTTCTTTTCATACGTAAATAGCTCGGCCTACTACCAATGTGTAATGTGAAACACTACGACACTGATTTAAGTATCGTAATGAGATACTTTAACGCACTAGTGCGACAACCATACGCCCAACCATTGCAACCCTTGCTTGTTACATATTCCTAATGAATCGTCAGTTCAAGGAATATTGAATATTTTTGATTAAATAATTGGCTTTTTGGTAGTAGGAGAATTATTGTACTATATTCGTATCTTAAACTCATATTACGATAATCGATGGGTGATCAATAAATATCTATACTGCATCCCGATTAACATGGTTTTCGTGCAGTATAACGAACTATTTATTAGTGTTATCCATTCTTCTCATTGAAACATTATGAAACCTATTCAATCTGGACAGAATACAACAGGATTGTTCTGTGATATCAGTCGAGCCATCCATTGTGTGGTAGGTACATGAGAAATTGCTTGATTAACTTCAATAGAATGAAATAATAGGAATACCTCATGAATGGTTCAGTTCCTTCCTTGAAGGAATAAGAATCCACTGGGTCAAAATCAATAACACCAACGATAATAAAGCAAATACTCATACAGGGTGTAAGTGAATGAGTGCGACAAACTGCTGGGGGTGATTCCTAACTTACTTAATTCTCGAGATAAAAGGTACCTATACACACATACAAGTAATGTCTTCCTCCAATGAGATATGCTTCGAATCAAGGTAATGGCTTGTTTATATATACTGGAGTCAACAATTGCTTGATATAAGAATTTCTCATTTCCAATTCAGTAGTCTCCGACCAAGCGTATAGAGTTTATTTTGAATTATGAAGAAGTAGATATTCTTCATATGAGTAAAGTAACTATATACTCTAAAGAAGAGTCTCAATGCATAGATTCCCAAGATCATTAATCTGTTCAATTGGAGAGTACTTTCCTCGAATCAAATAACAAAAATTCTAATTATTCACTGCAGCTTCATATGGAAAGAAATTGATGAGATTTGACAAATGAAATGAGGTGTTTCAATTGAAACTACCATATTGCTGAATAAGAAAACTATCATTTGCTTGATTGGATGAAATAGCTCTTCATTCAAGAACTTCAAACGTGATAAGGAGAATGAGTTTTTCAAAGAAAAGTCTCGAAGTCGTCTCCACAAAATTAATTGGCGAAAATAGCAGTTAATCCTGTTTCAGAGAGGTTGGAGGCATATTTCGATCATTCAGATGGCCATCATCAATGATTGACACCAAAAGTATATCTCGAATGGATGAAAGTTATACTTATTATCTTGCAATTATCAGCAGTATCAGTGAAGAATATCATACAATTTTCAAAACCTAGTACATGTGTAACTGTTGAACATCAAGAATCTGATAACAACAAAAGTGTTGTACGATTCACTAATTCAATATTCTTCTATAACTACTATACCCAATCGCTATATAACCTCGGAAATATCAAAACATTTCTGTAATTAAGTTACTCATGTTCTAAATTTCGATATTAGTATAATTTCATGTCACTTTTCACGCATGATGTTGATCTTTGCTAGATGTATGATATATTTCATCCATCGTAGATCCACTTCTGATATCTATGATTGGTAATGACCATTCGAATGGTCGAAACATGTCTCAAACCTTTTTAGAGCAGAATTAACTGCAAACATTCGACAATCAATTTCGTAGGTACGACTTCGAGACTTCTTGGTCGTTCCGCTCAACTTCAAGTATGGACTATGGAGCAAGAAGTATTTCTCATTTGTTTAAATTCATCATTCCCCATTCTTGCAGTTTCTCATCCATTCCGTATGCAGATAAACAAATACTCATGTCAGTAAGTCAGTATGTCACTTTGCACTTCAACAGATATCAACCGAAATACTTGTCGAACGAACTGCGTGGCGGATAGGGCAGCTAATGGAAGTCTGGTAAACGAATCAAAAACTGCAACAGTGGCTGACTTGGACAGTGTTGGCGACTTTCATATTCGAAATGACAGCTAGGTCAAAAGGGCCATATGATTTCGAGTCCCATGAAGTTGAACTATTATAATCAACATGTATTATCTCATCCTCCTATTATATTATGTGAACTTTTTTCAGCACCAAATGTTTAGAAATACACAGAAATCAATTTTCATTGAAGAACCTATTATAAATCATCTACCCTCATCTTGAATGCTACAGACTTCAAAACTCAATCATAATTCTGAAATGATAATTATCGTTATTCTCGTATTGATAAAGGGATAGGTATGGAAGGGATCATGAATAACATTCAGGAAGATTTTGAAACTTGGCCGAGTTGAAATAATTATAAATGAGTATGTATTCGTACGTTTGGCAACACAATCTTGAAGACGAAAATGCAAAAGTATCCAAGAATGTATAAGGATTGATTCAAGGATATGGAATTACAAATCCTCTTCTGATAAAAATATTTAGCTTCTGTCGCCGAGTGGCGATCATGCTAGTTGGGCGGGTAAAAGTACCCTGTACAACTAGCATGATGACATGGATTGCCAGATTTGAGTTTGGTCTGGTCTCGTATCTGTCAGGGTTTTGAAAACGCAAGTTGGAGAATCATTCCTCTAATCTAGTCAATTCATCAAGCCAATCATTCCCTATGGAGTCTTTTCCATCGGGAGGAAGTTTTCATGGTTTTCCATGCGAGAATTCCCAGGACAAGGAAGTTAATCTTCGACATGGTGACCAACGTGGGGCCCTAAGTTATTCCAGATGGAATGGAACGAACCCATTCAACTGTCTTCCAGGTACTCATTTCGAAAATGATCAGTTTCGTAGTTCTGAAAAAACTACGTGGCGCCCAGCACAACAAAACGATCAAACTAACAGTACCCTGAAAGAAGTAGCTCTGATCACAGCACATATCTGGGAGGAAATCAAATCTCAACAAACCGTGAATACCATCAAATCATTAAGCTACAGCGGCCTGGATTGGGAGTGCCCTCGGCAGTTTTTATTGGACCTCGAGATATATTTTGAGCAGTACCGGATTCCTGAGAGCATCCAAGTTCAGAAAGCGGCCGAATTTCTAGAGGGTGAAGCAAAGCGTTGGATTAGTTCTTTCGAAGGACGAAATTTATCATTCTCTGATTTTTTCGGTCGATTCCTCACTAAATTCGATAATGCATCTATCCAAGGTAAACGTTTTGCTCGCTTATATGGTGAAAAGCAACGGAATGAATCAGTACTTGTTTTTTTAACGAAGAAGAAAGCCTTATCTCGTCGCTTAGAACCTAATTTGCCTGAAACCACTATGATAACTCGCTTTATGGAGTTGTTAATTCCTGAGCTGAGATTGAATCTACGAGGAAGATCATTTTCTACAATGGAGCAGATGATTCAGGAGGCTACCTTGCCGGAACAGGATTTGATAGAGGTACGTGATCGGCATAAATCGATGTCTGCACCGAGAGAGAACAATAGCTCTCACGCCGGTCCCCGCACACCTTGTCATTACTGCATTGGCTGGCACTACAACAAAGATTGTCCACAAAGAAGAACCACCTATTCTGTGCCTAATTCGCAGAGAAGAGACTTTCCAAGACATGACAATCAGGAAAACTAAACCAGGGTCGGAGAGAACCAGGATGCCCGACCCTCGGCACCATTTATAGTCCAATACCCGATCACAGCTTACCACGTATCAAAATATCAATTAATAATTCCCCTGTGTTAGCTCTTCTGGATAGTGGAGCAAGTCACTCATTCATTCAAACTAGATTTGTTCGAAATTTAGAAGTGCAGTTGTCTTCATTGCCAGTCCATCTAGCTGATGGAAATCATTCCCTCAAAACTGAAGGCAAGATCCAAACTTCTGTTTCATTGCAAAATCACCAGCTATCAGCTGAATTCTTGGTTATGGAAAACCTGACTGAAGAAGCCATTCTTGGACGAGACTGGTTACAAAAACATCATGGAATCTTGGACTTCGTAATTGGTTGTATCTACCTGGGGAACAACCAACGTATCACTGCTTATTGGAGTAATTCATCAGACAAAACTGGAAATGGGTCCATGCCTCTAGTACTGCACAATAATCAAGTGCCTGAAGAAAGACGCGAAGAATATGAAAACCTTCTCGTGAGTTTCAAGGATGTTTTCGAAGTGTCATTGCATCAACCTTCTACAAGACTAGTAAATCATCACATCGTTCTGAAGAACGATACCCCATTCAGAATTCGGCGTTATCAGTATTCTCCACAAAAAAGACAAATTATATATAACGAAGTTCAGAAAATGTTATCGGCAGGAGTTATCAGAAGGAGTAGGTCCAGTTTTTGTTCACCGATAGTCATTGTGGGGACGAAAGATGGCACACCTAGATTTTGCGTTGATTATCGACAACTCAATCAGCAATCGGAGACAGAAGCATCTTATCTCCCACCAATAAGAGAAACTATCAGAGAACTTGGTACTGGACGTATTTTCACTTCTCTGGATTTGAAAAGTGGTTACTGGCAGGTGCCTTTACATGCCGATAGTGCACCTTTAACTGCATTTTCAACCCCTGATGGCGCCATGTATGAGTTTGTCGTTATGCCGTTCGGATTGAAGAATGCACCATCTACTTTTCAAAAGATGATGACGCAAGTTCTCGAAGGATACGTTGATAAATTCGTGAAAGTGTATCTGGATGACATAATAATATTCTCAGAGACACATGAATGTCATCTCCATCACCTCGCACTAGTTTTGGAACGTCTGCGTATACATACCCAATGTTCTCTGAAAAAATGCCAGTTTGGAGCTTCTCAAATTGAATATCTGGGCCACTGTATAACCACTGACGCTAACTTCCCTCAAGAACAACATATCCTGAAGATCAAACGGTATCCAAAACCAAAAACAATGAAGGAACTTCAAGCATTTCTGGGCACGGCCAACTGGCTCAGGGAATATATTCCAAATTTTGCTTCTCTAGTCACCCCTTTGACTGATTTAACTGGAAAGAAAATTTTCCATTGGACACTGGAAGCAGAAAAGTCATTTGAAGAATTGAAAACAGCTTTGGAACAGCCTTTGCTACTCCATAGACCTGATCCAATGAAGCCTTTCGTTTTGCAAACGGATGCGAGTCAGCAGGGTATGGGGGCCGTTTTTTTTCCAATGGGGAGATAACGGAGAGCGTAGAATCATCTCATATTCCAGTGCAAAATTCACGAAGGCTGAGAAGAAATATCATGTGAATGAACAAGAGACTCTCGCAGTTGTATGGGCATGTAAGCGGTTTCGACCCTATTTGGAAGACCAACCTTTCACTTTAATCACTGACAGCCGCGCACTCATATGGTTAGACAAATATAAAGATGATAAAGCGAAGCTCACACGATGGTCGTTACTTCTGCAAGAATTTTGCTTCTCTGTAAAGCACTGTCCAGGCAGGGAAAATCAATTACCAGATTTTCTATCTCGTTTTCCCCAACCATCGGTTGAAGAAGAAAAAATAGACAGGACTGAGTATGACTCAAGACTAACTCCTCCTAGCCCACCGGAAATACCATTGAATAATATCAATGAGCATGTATCCCTAGCCCTACTGAACACTGAAAATGCTCTATACAATGCTGTTGTTGAAGCTCAGAGTCGAGATCAAAATATTCGGAATACTAAGCAGCAGTGGCTCAATTACCAACGACAACCCAATTCAAGAATCAGTAAACGATACCGGACATTTTGTGGATCCTATTCAGTCGAAAACCATGTACTTTTCCATAGACATAACCAGAAGAAAACTTTGGTAGTACCAATTGCTCTACAACCTCGTGTAATATTTGAGTATCATGATTCAGAGATTGCTGGTCATCCTGGTAGAGATGAAACCTATAGGGCAATTAACCAAAAATATCACTGGAGCGGAATGTGGAATATGATAAGCAAGCATAGAAGAGTCTGTCTGATTTGTGCGTCTACAAAGGCAGGTGCGAGACAGCCACATGCACCACTAAAACCAAAGCCGCCAACTCAGCCATGGCAAATTATCAGTCTTGATGTCATGGGACCTTATTCGGTAACCCAAAACGAAAACAAATATCTGATTGTAGCCACGGATATTGGATCTAAATGGATAGAAATTGCTGCTACATCTGATTCAACTACAAAAACACTGACTTCATTTCTACAGAGTGTTTTTGGACGTTGGGGCTTTCCCGAATCGATCATTACAGATAACGGTCCACAATTCCGCAGTATCAACTGGCAAGACTTTCTGAGAAAGTTACACATTCATCATTTCACCACTCCAATATTTCATCAAAGAGCCAATCCCGTAGAACGTTGTAACCAGGAACTGAAAAAAACATTACGAATACAAGCTATGGCAAGAGGGATCTGTAAATGGGATACAAATCTATTCAAAGCTCAGTTTGCTCTGAATAATAGACGAAACCGAGCTACCGGGTTTTCTCCGAGTGTTCTTCTTCTGGGACATGAGCTACCTAGACCTGGGGATTGGGCAAATCCTGTTACCCATGAACAGGTAAAAAATACAGCAGAAATTGTATCAGAACGTTTACAAACTGCAGAATTGAATCAGCAGAACTTTCATCGTAAATTTTATCCAGTACCTCAAAATTCACCACCTGAGATACAAGTAGGACACTTGGTTATGATAAGAGAATTCCGTAAAACCCCATCCTGCTCTTTAGGCAAAACATGGACTGGCCCACATGAAATTATTGCCGAAATAGGTAGAGATACTTTTGAAGTAAGTCGAGATGGACGTATTTTCAAAGTACATATCGATGATATCAGACCTTACTCTACTTTGAATCCTGTTCCACTAAATGATGTTCTAGAGCGGCAAGAAATGGAAAAGGAACAAGTGGATGGAATTTCTACTTCTGAGAGTGGTTCAGAAGCATCGTTTGACGAAGGGCGAATGTCAAGTGAAGAAGAATTCAGTACGAGGCCTAGGCGTCAAGCAACTCTACCAGAATCTAGACGAAGATATTACAAAAGTCGTTATTTTCAGGAATAGTACCTGTATACATTTTTTATTGTTATGACATTCATCGTTCATTTCGAAATAAATAAACTCCGACTTGCTAGAGGGGGGGGAATGTCGCCGAGTGGCGATCATGCTAGTTGGGCGGGTAAAAGTACCCTGTACAACTAGCATGATGACATTGATTGCCAGATTTGAGTTTGGTCTGGTCTCGTATCTGTCAGGGTTTTGAAAACGCAAGTTGGAGAATCATTCCTCTAATCTAGTCAATTCATCAAGCCAATCATTCCCTATGGAGTCTTTTCCATCGGGAGGAAGTTTTCATGGTTTTCCATGCGAGAATTCCCAGGACAAGGAAGTTAATCTTCGACACTTCAGTCCTTTATTTTTTATGTGCAGAATTTCAAAACTATCGTCAAAACTATGGTTTTCTTCTAATATATGGTTGGCGTATGTTGAAAGGACTGAAACTCAATCATTTTGAATCATTTGAAATCAACAAACTCAAAAATTTTGACATTTTACTCAATGATCAATTAGACCTTAATAAATACTGTCTGTAAGTTAATCGAGGAGGTAGTATATTCATTATTCCAAATTTTTTGGGATTTTCTCTCCTCGTTTCTATAAAATAAAAATATGGATATTATTTCAATATACGTAACACTATTAAGAAACAGGAAAATCAATTGACACTCGCGGAAAGAAAGAATATCTCCACATATCACAGCAAACCTCATTTTTACGGACTTCCAAAAATACACAAACCAAAAAATGTTCCATTGAGACCAATCTTGAGTTCAATTGGATCTCCATGTCAAAATTCAGCAAGATTTCTTCTGAATATCATCAATCCTATTTCAGGAAAAAGTGAGAGTTACATCAGAAATACTCCTCATTTCTTAGAAAAACTTAATGACATTACTCTTGATACAAATGATACTCTTGTTAGTTTTGATGTAGTGAGTTTATTCACAAATGTTCCAATAGATAAAACTTTACAAATAGTGAAACATAAATTAGAAGACGATGAAAGTCTCACTGAGAGAACTAATCTTAGTATTGAAGGAATAATGGAATTTTTGGAATTGTGTCTAAAAACAACATATTTTCAATTGGGTGATGAGTTTTATCAACAAAACTTTGGAATGGCCATGGGATCACCATTATCTCCAATTTTAAGCAATATATTTATGGAGAATTTTGAAGACAACATCATCAAAAATTACCAAAAACAACCTAAAACATGGTGGCGATACGTAGATGATATTTTCATAATTTGGCCTCATAACGTTATGGAGCTAGATAATTTTCTGGATTATGTGAACAATGCCGAACCTACAATAAAGTTCACTTTGGAAATTGAATCTAATAATCAATTACCGTTTCTAGATGTTCTTATTGAAAAATCAAATAACATCTTTGTAACGAGTGTATATCGTAAAAAGACTCATACTAACAGATACTTGAACTTTCAATCAAATCATCAGAACAGTATTAAGAAAGGAATAATCAAATCACTCTATGATAGAGCCAAATCAATATCATCTGACCAACAAATTTTCAATAACGAAGTCCACCACATTAAAAATGTTCTCCAAATGAATTCCTATCCAAAGAATTTTGTCGATAGGACGATTCATCAAATTGAAAACAAACAGGGTCAACCACAACAAAATCAACCATCAATAACGACAAATATAATACCATATATTCCCGGCATATCTGAAAAAATAAAACGTGTTGGTGATAAATTTCAAGTGAAAACTGTGTTCAAAACTGAAAATACAATGAGATCAATTCTAACTCAAACAAAGCCGAAAAATGAAGAACAATCGTCAAAAAATTGTATTTACAGTATACCTTGTGTTTGTGGAAAGTTTTATACAGGTGAAACCAAGAGACCTCTTTCAGTAAGGACGAAGGAACATAAGTACAATATAAAGAAAAGAAACATCAATAAATCGAAACATATCCTTACTGAAGACGGACAACATATGGCAGAGTGGAATAATATTAAAATCATTGGAAAAGAAGATAACAACCAGAAGAGAAAAATCAAGGAATCTGCTTGCATTCTTCTGAACGGAATAGCATTGCTTCTTGTTCAGTTGATATAGACAGAACATGGTATTCACTACTAAAATCTGAACATGAAAATGGTAAATTCAAGATTAATTAATGAAAACATCCTGTAACTCCTTTGATTGCCAACGTCACCAATTGTCATTGAAAACTGAAAAGCTTCATGACATATTATACGACTTCGCAATTGAAAAAATCTCTTCATGTTGAAAACGGGAGCAGAATCGGTCCCGAAACGTCCAAAGATAAGTGAACATTTGATATTTTTTCTATATACCTTTATTTCTCTTCTCCAAAAATTTTTCAATACAAATTGTCACTGACAAGCTAGTGAATTTTTCTTTTAGGCTCTCTGATAGGAAAATTCTTTAAACGCAGTGACATTTTGGGGCAAATCATCTGATTTGTCCTTACTACACGTATATTGAAATAATATCCATATTTTTATTTTATAGAAACGAGGAGAGAAAATCCCAAAAAATTTGGAATAATGAATAGACCTTAATAGTTTACCACTGTTGAATTTGTTTTCTTAGTAAGTAATAATACGTATTTGATATCAACTCTTTCAAGTTAATCCGGTATACCGTAATTTAATGTAGATATTGTGCCTAATTTCCGAAAATGAAGGTTTATCGTACCTGTCCACAGGTAACTAATCCTTCAGTTTGGGAAGGTAAGATATATAAAAGTTAAGCAAGCCAACGTTAGTTTAGTTCATTGTACCAGTATATCACCTGACGAAGCTACTGTGTTAGCGAAACATGTCGTGTGTTTAATGAATTTTGTGGAAATCTTATCGTTTGTGAAGTTTTTACATTTATCCTGTACATAAAAA
>OU896713.1:47957002-48372503 GCA_918026855.4 Phaedon cochleariae | reverse complement strand
TTTTGCGATGGATCTGACATGGTTATCCCATGAAAGAGTGTTGCTGATTGAAATACCGAGCATAGATATGGTGGGCTTGGTGGGGATGGTGGTGCCAGACATTACAATATCGGGCATACTGAGTTCCGCCTTTCTAGAGAAAATACAGGCTTGACTTTTTGTGGCGTTAGGTTGTTGGTTCCCCAGGCTGTGATTTCAGCAAGGTCCACATTGACAGTATTGACCTGCCTGCGCCGTGAATTCTCAATTTCCTGTCAAGAAATGATAATTCTGGAAGAGAACGCAGTATGGAGGGTAATATCCTCAGCAAAGCTGCGAACATCTCTGCAAAAATATCTGCTTTCTCCTGAGATGTTGTTGCCAATGTGCCGTCGGATTTGGACAGTGGTGGAAATGAACTATCAGTGAAATTTCTTCCGACCGCTTTAGCAATTGACCAAAACGAACGGGAGCCATTGGGACAATCTATGAGTTTCGATCTTATCTTGGCATTGTATGTTTCTTTCGAAGCATCTATTGTTTGCCTGCAGTTATTTCTGGCATCAACGTATTCTGCTCTAGTCGCGAGGTTTTTGCGCCAGCGATGGTAGGCTGTTTGTTTACAGACCATATTTCAATTTGAACAGCCTCATTTTTATAAATTCGTTCAATCAATACTACTATCCACACCATGGATTTTGAGTCTTTTATAGGGAGAGATATACAAAATTGGTGTGAAATGCATTCTCCAATCAAATACTCAAATACAGTGCAATATGGTATGAGGTACACGAGGTGAGGGAGTAGTGACACATTTTTCATGCAAAAAAATGACGTTTTATCTCTACCTTTCTCGATCGTGTAATGACCAAAAATGATATGTTGCTCTGTGGACTATTTTTGGTGTTCACAAGGCAAGAATAAATTTGTCGTCTAGCTCAGGAGAGAGGGGTGGTTCAATAAAATGAATACTCTAGGGAAGTCCCATGGAAACATGTATAATTATAATAAATATATTGTTCCACCAATGTGGGTGCTATATCAATTGTTCAGCAGGAATATATATACGAATAAGTGGTTGGTTACAATGGTTATTATTGACTAACCTACGGTTATTATCATTGCGTTGGTTGCTGGTCAGTCTGAAGCCCTAAGGTACCCTAATGGCAGCGATCGTCAAAAAAAAATGAGAAGAATGACAGGCGCTATTCTAACCTATTTAACCTCACATAATATAACATAACATTCAGGATAGTCATGACCAGAGATAAGTTACCCACACATAAAATTTGGATAGTTATGATAGTTCCGCTGATATCCTCAAATTTGGGAGGTAGTGATAATTATTTATACACTGGAACGCCAAATGAAAATCCTCACAACACATCAATTTTGGTTGTATAAATTCTAGAAATGGTTGTGAAAAGGTGTACACCTGAACTTTCAATCTGACGCCTATGTACAATATGTTTACAGTAAGTACCTAATTATACAAATATCTACAAACTAAGCAGCCTAGCTTGAGTTCCTGTCAAGCTAATCCTTCTGGTGATAATGACGACAAGCGAACACAGTAAACTTGTAATGATTTCAGGGCCGATTCTCTAGCAGGGCCAATTATCCCTTCGGAGGTCCACAAGGGGGTTACAGAGCTAATCTAGGGTTACCTTGTTAATTGCAGAACCAGTTCCTCTGCAGAGGACTTGGATAACTCCCTGGAGTCACAACGAAAAGTCCAAGACTTCCCAATAGGTCCAACACAGGAGCCGTGCAGACCTGATACTGAGCTACCAGCTAGTTAAGCTCAACTATTCTCTAAGCAGGCTGAGTGATAGCCAGATAAGCTATTGGTGTCTATATAAGCATGCAGAATAGCAATATACAAAAAGGCCTGAAAATACATTTGTCTAAGCAAAGCAAAATGGCAAGCAGCAGAATGATAAGCAATGGTTAGGCAGGTTAATAACTAGGAGAGAAAAGATATGCTAGGTTGGTACTTTACCTTTGATTGTAGGTGGCCAAATGTGTCGAACTCGTGTTCGAAGTTTAATGATGGAGATTCAGTAGAATATGAACTGTATATCCAACAATCTTGTTGATAGTATCCAATTAAAGCTAATTTCGATTACTATTGTTCAATATTCTGAATCCCTTTTGGAAAAATCCGCTAAGAAGCGTGAGCACGTTTTCTTTTCCAGAATCCGTCACAAAAAAGATAGAAAATCTAGAAAAGGAGAGAAAACCGCTCTATCCGTCATCATATAAAACATTCTTTAGGACAGGCTAAATCGCAAAAGGTATTCCCAAGCCCTATTTCATATTATTGCCCAGGATGAAGCGAGATGGGAGACTTTGTAGCTAACCACCTGTCATGATTTTGGAAGTTTCCAATCGTATGTCAGTTGTCTCAACAATGACATCCATCAAGTTGATGACGTTTACGTCACGAACTACGATCTGTGACTGCGATAATTGTCTAGAGACAGTCTGCAGTAAATACAGAAGAGGTGTCATATGTCACTTACGTCATCAATCAGACATTGACAAGTTGATAACTACCTTGACGTTTAAATAAATATGATAGACTGGAAATATGATATAATCATAACAATAACAATTACCAATAATACCATCGGACAATCTCACCTGGTACTGTCGGTTTATCCTGATTAATTGTGCCCCTCAAGCAAGGTGACACTACCAAGGTAAGGTTTATATCCCACTAAACAGCTGAACAATAAAGGTGATATTTTCCAGGTGGAAACCCTAATAACACACCTTCATCCATTGGACATTCAATGGATATCCTCACCCGGACATCCTGGACATCCATAGGATAACCACTTTGTGTACACAGGAAATCCTATGGATGTCCATAGGTAATCAGCTTTCCACATTTTAGGACATACATACGTTATCCATTATGGACATCCATTTGGTGTCCATTATGGACATCCATTTGGTGTTCATTATGGACATCCATTTGGTGTCCATTATGGACATCCATATGGTGTCCATATATTAGACATATATACCAACCTATACGTATATTCAAAAGACAGGTTATGTTATTTTCATTTATTTCAAACATTGTTCATGGGTGAAACCTAAAGTATATAATATAATAAAAAAATAGATAGTACCTACTTAGGATGATAAATTGGAAAAGAAGCTGTCCAATTCACTGGCAGCACAAAAACTGAAATGCATATTTTGCATCGTTTCTGCACTATTTTTGAAAATATTCAATGCATTCTAAATCCGTCTCCATAATTCCTGTTCAGTATTTAATGGTCTTAAGTACACCTTAAACTTTATAGGTACTGCTTCCCATAAACTATAGTATATTTCCTCTGCCGTTTCATCTACTTATTATCTGAAAACTGTTGAATGAAACAGCAATGGACATTCAGAGTGAAATGTGGTGGAGCCTCATCATGCAAGAGCCACATGTTGTGAAAAAGGTGTAAATTTTTATCGTCGGTTTAGGTCGATGAGTAAGATAATTGGCCCCAAGATGAAATTTCCTTAAACTGCGAAATTGTCAGTGATTCTTGCCCACACATCATCTGTTGTCGTATCATTCAAGAGTTTGTCAACATCCGATGATTTTTTTTTCTACTTTATAGTAGATACGTCGGAACAACCTGTTTCAAATCATTTTCCTTCTGTTCATTCTGGTGAAGGGTGTTTTACCTACCTATCCAAGAAATATGTTATGTTATCGTAACAATTCGCAATCAGGAACACCTGAATAGACACAGAAATAATAAGAACTTACTTGTATGAAGGCCGTATATAAAGCAGGAAACTGGGGTATAATTCAACTATAAAATACTAGTGATTATCACGAAAGTCCACCAAAATGAATGAATGAAATAAACATAACCTATATTATGTTTCGAATTCTAACAGATGAATTCAGATCTTCTTCTTCTCATTTCACTCTTCTCAAAATTTCTCGCTACAATGGACATCCCGATAATACACTTATGGATGTCCAATATGTATCACGTATGGACATCCAAGTGGCTATTCGATGTGCGTCCATGGACATAGATAGGCTTCCAGATGGAGTACATACTAGATCATCAGCTGGATATACAACAATGTACATCAAAAGATAGTTCCATTTGGCGTCCATGGATGTCTTGGACGGCAAATGGATATAAAATGGATGTCGTCTGGATAACGTGTGTTATTAGGGAAGTTGAAGTTACACTCTACTTCATAATCTTAAGGAGTCCTAACAGTGATCAATACCTATTGAATCATACGGAAACATCCGTATATGAGAACTACACCCATAGAGGGAACTTATGAGACGAAATCAACCCAAGGATCATGAGGGATTATCGGTTGGCAGAAGGAAGAAGGTGAGTGTTAAGTTTAGTGATGAAGATTCAATCTTTAGAGTGCTTAGTAAATACTGATATTATTCTTTATTTTAGGTTCAATCAGGAAACCATTTACCTCCAGTGTACGGGTATACTTGGTGAGCTGATGATAGTATGATAATGTACTAAGATACTATTAATAAATTGGTGAAACTAAAGGGTTTTTGTGCTAGTCATAACTGAACCGTAACAACTCCCCTCTTCCGTGAAAAAAGTTTTTTTTTCAAAAAAAGAAACTGCTATGGGTTGCTAATAAGGTTCCTAGTCGAAGGATCCTGGAGAAGTCATCAGGTAGGTAGTTAGGTAGGATAGGTTATGCTTCCGGTCAGGTAAGTCCGTAAGTCAGGTACGTTCGTCATTGCATCCCTCAATCCTCGTCGTCAGAGTTCAACTCTGGGGGATGAGCCTTGAGGTCTTTAGCATGCCAAACTCCCTTACTTTTTCCATTGTTGTCCACCAACTCGTATGACCACGGTGCCATTATCCTAGAGATAACATATGGCCCTTCATACTTTGGCGCCAATTTGGCGGTAAAGCCCTTGGTGGCGTCGGACAGCGCGTACTTACGCTTCCATACTTGTTCATGGACTTGAAATTTATCGTCCCTCCTCCGCAGATTATATCGATGTCGACTGGTCTCGAAACTCTGCTTGATTCGACTAGCTACATCATCGAACACTTGAGTCAAAGCTCCCGCACGAAGTTTCGGATCGATTGGGGTTTTGGGACATTCCAACGCATTCGCATCCTTTCCGGAAAGATGTATTTCCCGGCCAAACATTATGAAATTCGGAGTTAGTTTGGTAGTTTCGTGGCAAGATGATCAAATCATACATGCTACCTTTGGCAAAAGTTTATCCCAGACACGATGATTATCTGCGACATAGGAGGATAGCATCGTCTTGATAACGCGGTGACAACGCTCCACGGGATTGGCTTGGGCATGGAAATTGGAAATATAGCCCGCCGCGATATTATACGTTGTGAGTATGCCCTGGAGGTTTTTACTTTTGAATTGCACCCCATTATCCATAATAACTTTTTGGGGGGCCCCGAACATCAAGACAACTTGATTTTCGAATATCTCCGTAACCTTGTTGGCGGTGGCTTGTCGAAGCGGAAATAGGAGTACGTATTTGCTGAAGATATCTTGGACTGATAGAATATAAGAATACCCTTGACTTGACCTAGGCAAAGGCCCTACTAAGTCCATGCTCAGAATCTGCCAAGGACGAGAGGTAGTTGGGGCTAAACTGAGTAGTTGTCCTGCGGGCATCCGTTGTTCGGGTTTAGTCATTAGGCATACTCGACAACGACGAACATATCTGGCTACATCTTCCTTGAGCTTTGGCCAGTAATACTTAGCCGAAACACGGGAGCAGGTCTTAGAAATACCAACATGACCGCAAGTAGGCGGGTCATGATTATCACGTATGATTTCTTTCCTCTTCTCCTTAGGGACTACCAGTAGCCAACCGTCTGACTCTTCGGACAGGTCCGGATAAGCTCTGCTGACTCGTTTAAATAACTTCCCGCCTTCTAGGCGGAACAGTGGGTACTTGGCAGGCGTGATCTCCACTCTCCTGCACATGTTCGAGTACCATTTGTCCCTGGGAGGCTGTGCCTCAACAACCGGTTCGACAGCATCCACGCGCGGGACGGCCCTAGAAAGAGCATCCGGTACCACATGGTCTTTCCCTCGTCGGTGGATGATGTCGAAATCGTATTGTTGGAGTCGAACAGCCCATCGAGCAATACGTCCAATGGGATCCTTAATATTATTGATCCACTTCAAACTGAAGTGATCTGTCGTGACAGTAAATCTAGTGCCCTCTAAATACGGTCGCAACTTCTCTATCGCGAACAGGACTGCCAGACATTCCTTTTCTGTAGTGCTGTACTTACGTTCAGCCTTGGAGAGCGATCTACTCAGATAACATATGACCTTCTCTTGGTGATCCTCTCCAACCTGAGTGAGCACAGCACCCAGTCCGTAATCGGAGGCATCTGTCTGTAGCGAGAAAGGAAGATCAAAATTTGGGCAGGATAAGATAGGTGCCGACACTAGATGATCTTTTAGGATACAGAAGGCTGTTTCACAGTCTTCCGTCCATTCAAAAACCTTATTCTTCCGCAGAAGATTACATGAAGGAGCTGTGACGGTTGAAAAATGTGGTACGAACCGTCTGTACCAGGAGGCTAATCCTATAAGTCGACGAACATCTCCAACATTTCTCGGCGTGGGGATGTTTAGGATGGCCTCTACCTTTCCCGGGTCGACCATCAAGCCCGCCGCACCGACGACGTACCCGAGATATTTTAGTTCCGGCTTGCAGATGTGGCACTTGTCCTTATTCAGGGTAAGTCCTGCTTTTTGTAGCCGATTGAGGACTTCTTGGAGCACTTCTATGTGTTTTTCAAAGGAAGAGGTACAGATGATGACATCATCGAGGTAAACAAACACATATTGTTCCAAGTCGACTCCTATCACTCGGTCTATGAATCTCTGCCACGTAGCCGGGGCATTGTGCAATCCCATGGGCATCCGCCGAAACTGAAACAATCCTCTGTTGGGCACTACGAATGCCGTTAGAGGTTTTGACTCTTCTGCTAACGGTATCTGCCAATAGGCTGACTTGATGTCGAGCGTAGTCAGGTAATGGGCATCCCTCAATTTGTCGAGCGTCGCTCCAACAAATGGCAGCGGATAGGCATCACGAGTGGTAACCTTGTTAAGTTGCCTGAAGTCCACCACGAACCGGTATCGTCCATCGGGCTTTTTAATCAGTAGGATTGGTGAGGCCCAAGGGGAACTCGAAGGTTCAATCACGCCATCTGCCAACATCTTTTCTAGCTCTTCATTGAGCTGTTTTTGAAGAGTAGGTGAAAGAGGGTAATGTCGTTGTTTAAGTGGAGGCGATTGCGTCGGAATTACATGCTCGACCAGGGAGGTACAGCCTAGGGTACTACCCATTTGTCGAAACGCCTCCTCAACTAGCTTATCTAGTCTACTCCTCTGATCCTGGGTTAATGAATCCATAGAGACAAGAGCCACTTCTGGCTTTAGATGATCCTGATGATTCTTAAAAAACCATTCTCCGGAAAACATATCGGGGACTATACGCATTTTCCTCCAAAAATCCATCCCCAGGATGAGTGTATGTGGCATCGACGGAATTACCAATACTTCTAGGGTACTAACCCTTCCATTGAGTTCTAGAGGTAGGGATATTTTCCCTTTTATCGCACAGGTCTCTCCGCTGGCTACAGTACAAAATTGAGTGTCTGCCCTTTTAAGGGCACAGTGTGACCTTAACAATTCCCAACCGGGTCCTCCCAGAATGGTGTTTGTAGCTCCGGAGTCTAGTAATCCCAACAATTTTCGCCCAAAAATTTTCACCTGTAAGTATGGCCTAGTATCGTCCTTGGCGTGAGCCAAGACATAATCGAGGATGATTTGGTGTTTATGGATGGCCGTAGATGGAGGTTGATTCACCACTTGGCCTAATGGCGACCTCCTCTCGGGTTTTTTCGACACCGAGGACAAGAGTCGGAGGTCACATTCTCCTTGCCACATTTGAAACAGAACTTCCTTCGAGGTTCTGGACACTGACGAAATCTATGTTCTGAATTGCCACAGTTCCAACATACCGCTGCCTGAGGTCTATCAGTATGCATGTCATGACGCCTGTTAGATTGTTCTTCAGGGTGTCTGTCCGTGTGTCTGTCGTTTTGTCTGGTAGGTTGTCGTTCAGGATGTCTGTCGGCATAAGAGGAGCGGTTGACTGAAGACTCGGGAGAAGAATTAGCGAAATTAACCAAGGGTTGTTGAGATGCTATAGGTCTGGAATCCACAGCAGAAACTGAATTCTGTGGAGTTATCTTGCGATAGGCTAGTTCGGGTTCTAAGAGAGATCTATAGGAAGTAGATGGTGGAGTGAATCTCTGGACTCTGAGCTCAGTTTCTTCCACAGATCGACTTAATCGGGTTAGATCGGTAATTGTTTTGATCTCACATAGAGCCAACTGGGTTTGGATATGGGGAAGGAGATTACGACGGATTATATTGACCCTAGCCTCATCGTTAGGAATGGTTTCTAGTTTTCGGAATAAGTTCTCCATGGCTGTTACATAAGTAAGTACTTTTTCCTGAGCCCCCTGTGTCCTTTTGCGTATTTCGTCCCATAGGCTATACTCATAATCATATGGACGGAACGCTGCACGCAATTGACTGACAAGGTCATCCCAATCCTGGAATTTTCCCATCCTGAACCACAGTAACGCGTCCAGAGTAAATATTTCCGGTGCCCAACGAAGAAGACTTGCCTTGGGAATACCTCTAGCGATCCGTAGTTCCTCTACCCTTTCTAGAAATTCGTTCACGCTAGATCTACCATTGTATCGCAAATTAAATCGGTTTAGGTCTCTCCATTGGGTGTCGGTGGGAGGATAGACTCCACTCAACTTATCATTGGGAATAATTGGGGACATTTGAAGATTATTGAATCTTTGTTGTAATGCCACAGATGGGTCCATGGTTAAATCGACTAATCGAGTAGAGTTGTTACACTGTACTCTTCTCGACGTTTCATTCGGTGAGGAGGGTGGAAAAATCTCATCAGGAAACGATACTCGGGGCTTAGAGTAACAAGGAATCGGTGCGTCGCCTACATTCTGATGAGACATAAAGGAGGCTAGAACCTCCTGATAAGTACCAGAAGGGCCTTGGGAAGCTGAGTCATCCGACGCTTTTTGAGTCCTCGGTTCCGAGGATACTTCAGCCGGCTCGTCGGTCAGGTCAATCAGGTCGGTTGTTACAACCATTGGAGGGGGAGGTTGTTGGAATGACGTTGGAGTCAAAGGGGGAACCGGAGTGTCAAGTAAAGATTGGTTGTTTTGGGGTGTTGGCTCCAGTACATCTCTTGGTCTTGAAGTAGTACCAAGACCCTCAAATACTAAATTTAATTCACCAATTAGTTGAGCACAGCGACTAACTAATTGATTCCGCACGCCTTCGACCGCCTCTGTCTTGCCCGTAATTCTCCCCAATCTCAAGGATAAGTGTATAAGCCTACTATAAATTCTTCGAAATTCGTTGTCTCCATTTTCATGATCGAATTCTGAAATAGACTTTTCCAAATCACCTAGTTTCTGTTTGCAAATAACGATTTCATTATCGATATCCAGAAATGCTTGGACTATGACTGCTCCCGGATGTTTTTTTTCCAACCGAAAAATTTCTCTCAATGCAATTCTTTTTTCCTCTACTGTATTTCCTATCGGTAATCCACGTATATAAAGCTCGTAAGTTAACTCGTCACCCAAAAGACGATTTACTTCCATTTTATAATTTTGATAAACTCTACCCCACCCTTTCCAGAAGAGGAATGAAAACTATAAAAAAAAACAACACTTTGCTTAGACAAACCAATCTCCAGGGATCTGACCCATAAGATGTCACAATACTATCTTGGTTTTATGGTTTTCACAACCTCCAAGCACACTATCCAAACCGAGCTGCAAAACTTAAAACTTACCAAGCAGCAATCCCGACAGTTATATCTAACAGCATAAGAATGAGAAAAATGAATTTAATTTATTTTCACCCTGTATAAAAAAACAGATCCTCCAACTTATTTATATCCGTTGGTATTGAAGAAACTATTTCCGCTATCAATCAAAATTATTCCTCAAAACAATAACTTCTTCGGTGGTATCCAAAAAAAAATTCACCCTGTATATTGAATTTGAAAAAAAATATTTTCTGGATTTGAGAAAGTAGGTATTCAATATGAATTAATTATCTGCAGACTGATTTCACCCTGTATATCTCCTATAAATTAGACCAAAATGATAAAACTATGTAGAGGTGTCTGATTATAAATATTAATTTTTTTTTTTTGTAGGTATACCCTGAAATCAGTACATTTTCGCCATATTCCGAAAAAAAAAACAACTAGCTTTCAAAGTACCTACCATGCAACCAACTAGCAATTCGATAATAAGCGTTTTTTTCCAATTACCAATGATTAAACCTACGTTGTGGGCGCCAAACTTGTAATGACCAAAAATGATATGTTGCTCTGTGGACTATTTTTGGTGTTCACAAGGCAAGAATAAATTTGTCGTCTAGCTCAGGAGAGAGGGGTGGTTCAATAAAATGAATACTCTAGGGAAGTCCCATGGAAACATGTATAATTATAATAAATATATTGTTCCACCAATGTGGGTGCTATATCAATTGTTCAGCAAGAATATATATACGAATAAGTGGTTGGTTACAATGGTTATTATTGACTAACCTACGGTTATTATCATTGCGTTGGTTGCTGGTCACTCTGAAGCCCTAAGGTACCCTAATGGCAGCGATCGTCAAAAAAAAATGAGAAGAATGACAGGCGCTATTCTAACCTATTTAACCTCACATAATATAACATAACATTCAGGATAGTCATGACCAGAGATAAGTTACCCACACATAAAATTTGGATAGTTATGATAGTTCCGCTGATATCCTCAAATTTGGGAGGTAGTGATAATTATTTATACACTGGAACGCCAAATGAAAATCCTCACAACACATCAATTTTGGTTGTATAAATTCTAGAAATGGTTGTGAAAAGGTGTACACCTGAACTTTCAATCTGACGCCTATGTACAATATGTTTACAGTAAGTACCTAATTATACAAATATCTACAAACTAAGCAGCCTAGCTTGAGTTCCTGTCAAGCTAATCCTTCTGGTGATAATGACGACAAGCGAACACAGTAAACTTGTAATGATTTCAGGGCCGATTCTCTAGCAGGGCCAATTATCCCTTCGGAGGTCCACAAGGGGGTTACAGAGCTAATCTAGGGTTACCTTGTTAATTGCAGAACCAGTTCCTCTGCAGAGGACTTGGATAACTCCCTGGAGTCACAACGAAAAGTCCAAGACTTCCCAATAGGTCCAACACAGGAGCCGTGCAGACCTGATACTGAGCTACCAGCTAGTTAAGCTCAACTATTCTCTAAGCAGGCTGAGTGATAGCCAGATAAGCTATTGGTGTCTATATAAGCATGCAGAATAGCAATATACAAAAAGGCCTGAAAATACATTTGTCTAAGCAAAGCAAAATGGCAAGCAGCAGAATGATAAGCAATGGTTAGGCAGGTTAATAACTAGGAGAGAAAAGATATGCTAGGTTGGTACTTTACCTTTGATTGTAGGTGGCCAAATGTGTCGAACTCGTGTTCGAAGTTTAATGATGGAGATTCAGTAGAATATGAACTGTATATCCAACAATCTTGTTGATAGTATCCAATTAAAGCTAATTTCGATTACTATTGTTCAATATTCTGAATCCCTTTTGGAAAAATCCGCTAAGAAGCGTGAGCACGTTTTATTTTCCAGAATCCGTCACAAAAAAGATAGAAAATCTAGAAAAGGAGAGAAAACCGCTCTATCCGTCATCATATAAAACATTCTTTAGGACAGGCTAAATCGCAAAAGGTATTCCCAAGCCCTATTTCATATTATTGCCCAGGATGAAGCGAGATGGGAGACTTTGTAGCTAACCACCTGTCATGATTTTGGAAGTTTCCAATCGTATGTCAGTTGTCTCAACAATGACATCCATCAAGTTGATGACGTTTACGTCACGAACTACGATCTGTGACTGCGATAATTGTCTAGAGACAGTCTGCAGTAAATACAGAAGAGGTGTCATATGTCACTTACGTCATCAATCAGACATTGACAAGTTGATAACTACCTTGACGTTTAAATAAATATGATGGACTGGAAATATGATATAATCATAACAATAACAATTACCAATAATACCATCGGACAATCTCACCTGGTACTGTCGGTTTATCCTGATTAATTGTGCCCCTCAAGCAAGGTGACACTACCAAGGTAAGGTTTATATCCCACTAAACAGCTGAACAATAAAGGTGATATTTTCCAGGTGGAAATAAGTTGAAGTTACACTCTACTTCATAATCTTAAGGAGTCCTAACAGTGATCAATACCTATTGAATCATACGGAAACATCCGTATATGAGAACTACACCCATAGAGGGAACTTATGAGACGAAATCAACCCAAGGATCATGAGGGATTATCGGTTGGCAGAAGGAAGAAGGTGAGTGTTAAGTTTAGTGATGAAGATTCAATCTTTAGAGTGCTTAGTAAATACTGATATTATTCTTTATTTTAGGTTCAATCAGGAAACCATTTACCTCCAGTGTACGGGTATACTTGGTGAGCTGATGATAGTATGATAATGTACTATAAGATACTATTAATAAATTGGTGAAACTAAAGGGTTTTTGTGCTAGTCATAACTGAACCGTAACAATCGTCCGTGAAAAATGCGTGATATTTCAATTCAAATAGCCTCATTTTCCCAAAGCGTCAAACATTAGATTCAACTTCATGTCACTATAATTCCTATCGGTAACAATGGAATAGACCAACTTTCAAACAATTCGAAAATTCGACTCAACTATATCTACTTGTCAGTGGCAGAAGAAGAAAAATTAGCGGGATCTGGACAATCTGGATTGAGCGACCAGCAAACAGCTCCACAGGAATACACAGGATACAAAGGGAAGTACAAAAATGAAATCGACGAGGCACAAAATCCTCGTTTCTATGAATTGGAGATATGAATATTATTTCAAAATACGTGTAGTACGGACAAAACAGATGATTTGCCCCGAAATGTCACTGCGTTTAATGAATTTTCCTATCAGGGAGCCTGAAAGAAAAAGCTTGTCAGTGACAATTTGTATTGAAAATTGTTTTGACATGAGAAATTAAGGTATACACAAAAAATATCGAATTTTTAGTTAGCGTTGGTGGTTTCGGGAACGAATCTGCTCCCGTTTTCAACATGAAAAATGGATTTTTTGTATCGCAAATTCGTATTTGTCAGTTCTCAGTGACAATTGGTGACGTTGGCAATCAAATGAGTTACAGGATGTTTCCATTATTTATCTTGAATTTACCATTTTTATTTTCATATTTCAATAGTGGATACCTTATTCTATCTATATCAACTGAACAGGAAGCAATGCTATTGTCCTAGTTCAGAAGAATGCAAGCAGATTGCTTGATTTTTCCCTTCTGGTTGTCATCTTCTTTTCAAATGATTTTAATATTATTCCGCTCTGCCCTATGTTGTCCATCTTCAGTGAGGATATGTTCAGCTAGTTTTGATTTGTCGATGTGTCTTTTCTTTATATTCTATTTATGTTCCTTCGTCCCTACTGAAAGAGGTCTCTTGGTTTAACCTGTATAAAATCTTCCACAAACTCAAGGTATACTATAAATA
The DNA here is from genome assembly GCA_918026855.4 of Phaedon cochleariae. Taxonomy (NCBI): domain Eukaryota; kingdom Metazoa; phylum Arthropoda; class Insecta; order Coleoptera; family Chrysomelidae; genus Phaedon; species Phaedon cochleariae. Next base: position 48,358,803 of record OU896713.1, on the reverse strand, counting down.
CAATTTTTTGACGATTGTTTTTCATTTTTTGGTTTTCGAGTAAGGATTTATTTCATTGTAATTTCAATATTGAACACAGTTTTCACTTGAAATTTATCACCAACCCGTTTTATTTTTTCAGATATGCCGGGATGTATGGTATTATATTTGTTGTTATTGATGGTTGATTTGGTTGTGGTGGACCTTTGTTTCTTTTCAATTTGATGAATCGACTTATCCACAAAATTCTTTGGATAGAAGTTGGGTTGGAGATCATTTTCAATGTGGTGGAATTCGTTATTGAAAATTCGTTGGTCAGGTGAAATTGATTTGGCTCTATCATGTGGTTATTTGATAATTCCTTTCTTCATACTTTTCTGATGATTTGATTGGAAGTTCAGGTATCTGTTAGTATGGGTCTTTTTACGATATACACTTGTTACAAAGATGTTATTTGATTTTTCTATAAGAAAAGAAACATCTAGAAATGGTAACTGGACTGCTCGATTCAATTTCCAAAGTGAACTTTATGGTAGGTTTGGTATTGTTTACAGAATCTGGAGAAATATATGATAAATGATATTCATATTTTTATTTCATAGAAACGAGGAGAGAAAATTCCAAAAAAATCAAAAAGTTACCGATGGAACGTTTTTCCTCATTTATATTACATAATATGGAATAAATTCATTATTTCAGAAATGGGCGACATTTGAAAAATTTCCAAAAACACGTGAGTTTTAATTTCAGGAGCCTCATCTTATGATATTCATATGAGAGATGTTACGTCACCGGTGTTGGAGTAGAGACGTAATGGACGATTTTTTCAAATACAAATAGGGGTCATGTGACACCTTGATTGAAAGGTCTACCGATCGTCTATTCAACAGTCAAAATGTTGCATAAGAAGAATGAAATTAAAATGGATTATCATGTGATTAATTGAATCTTGCAGAGGTCTGCTACTGAGAATTGAACATCGAAGGGTCGTCTAGTTAAAAAAATACGTCGAAAAAAAAGTTCTAAACTCTAGTTTTTGTTTTTTTTTCGAAAGTCGTCTTGTTTTGAAATGAATTTATTACATACATTTGCATCATAGTGTATATCGTTCATAATTTTCATTGTAGATAGCTCAACCCACTATTAACAAATCGAGTGATTATTTCGTAGAATCAACGATTTCTGAGGGAAAAATATACATATGTACATATATGGTATGATTCACATAAGGTGGATTTTTTATCCAACTCGAATCCATCTAGCATGCTGGTGTCATAATAATTATTATGTTGATACCCATTGTTTTATTTCTGACACCTTATTATTCGTTCTTGGTTGTTATTTTGATAAAATGAAATTTCAAAACATCGATATTTATTTCATTCATTTGGTTCTCCATATCAGTGATATAATATTACCGAAAATTATAATAACAATGTTGACAGTAGAAGTAATATCAATAATAGATAAGTGTGCCATGACAGTTCGGATTTACACGAATCGATGATAATTATGTTATGTGCGGTATTTTGAATAACTATTGTTGATGTTTTTTTCTTTTATTATTTTTTCAAAGCCACCTTATCTACCTAAATAATTATTATAATAATAGATTTTTCCTATCAGGTGTAATGTCAATTGAATTCATGACACATTCTAATACGGCATTATATATGAATAAATTCCTCATTAGTACTAATGAATGGAACCACTACGGTGCCAATATGGTTCCATTAAAGAAAAAAATGAATTAGTCCCAAAAACCATTTGCCAATAAATCATTATAATTCTTTTACTTTTCACGGTAATCTTATTTTCCTAGCATTTTACATAGTTGACTATATACAGGGTGACACTTTGAAAACTTCCTATACCCTCAATATCATCCTTTCACTAAATAATATGAAGAATCGAAAAGACAGGTCCATTTTGAGAAGGGGAGAAGTGAGAAATGATTTCGAAGGACGTTCAATTCTCTCTCCAACGGTACCGTAGTTTACTATCTTCTGTTGAGCAGTTTCTGAGAAGTGCCGTGTTGATTAGAAAACTTTCCTTCCCTGATATATTCCTTTCAGTGAATGATATGGAAAGTCGAAAAGACATGTCAGCCCTCATGGTGCAACCCCCTAGGAAGGGTAGATGTTACCTTAGAACATCATATGAGGTTGAACCAAGAGGTCAAAAATTATGCATCCAAGTTATCCCCCAAATATGCATTCGAAGTGTCCCCCCCTTTCTAGTTGACATGGAATTTTTCTGAAACTGCTCAACAGAAAATGATAATTCAGGGTAAAGTTAGAAAAAGAATTGAACGTCCTTCAAAATGCTGTGCCACTTGACCCCCCCTTTTCATATGAGTTTCTAAGGATATCCTCTACCCCTCATAGGAGAGGTTGAACCAAGAGGGCTAAAACTAATCATCACAAGGGTTTCCCTTGGAAATGGAATTGACTTGTCTTCTCGACGTTTTATATAACTCACTGAAAGGAAGATATTGAGGGTGAGAAGTTTTCATAATATCACCCTGTATTTCCGATGGTGGGATATTCGGAATTGTCAGGTTTGCTACGAAGCTATTAAAAGCAAAGTGACACTGAAAACAGTGTCTTTACCAAAAATAACAATTCTCTATTGATAACGAGTTTATTCTGAAGACATTTTTCTTATTTGAGTTTACATAAGAACATGGTATAACTATTGGTAGGTACTAACATTAATAAGTCCTCAAAACGTTACGTTTCGTTCCGCACATAGAGGTATTTTAATTTGAATTTTCATTTTCATTCATTATCAGTTCACTACTTTAACATTTTTTATCATATTTTATAAGTTGATTTTATTTCAAAGTAGCATACATACATAATTATGATGACTTCAATGGCGGACTATATCAGATAATAAAATATGCAGACTATCAGATAATAAGTAAATATTATGTTTAGAGGAATATTTAGATATCATTCGAAAATCTTTAGGAAAGATAAGAATATCTAGAATATAGAATGTCAAGAATATAATATATAGACCCTAACAACACAGGGATGTCCTAGGTGCGTCCCTTTTATGTCCCGCGGTACAAGGAAATGATTGGGACATCCAGGGGATGTCCCGCCAGTAGTTGTCCAGTGGACATCCCACCCGGTACATCCCTAGGTTATCCCATTCGTGTCCCTGGAATATCTGATATCCATTCTTCACATCAGAGAGTCGTTCAATATCATCAAAATATTGAGTCGAATTTTTTCGAAAATGTATTTCTTCCGGAAAATAATTGTGATGAAAATAAAGAATATAGTCTCAAAACTTCTCAAGAAATGACCATTTTTCGCAAACAGAGATCGTAAATGCATAATGCCCCTCATTTTCAAACACCCAAGAATGATAATAATTATACCCGAATCCTAACAGTTTTATTTATCCAGGTTTCTGTAGTTGTCCTGTTCATAAATCTGTTCAATACATGAATCTTCAGAAGGCATATTGGCCAATGGAGTAAGGTGCGTGCCTGATAAGCTGAAGGTCCCGGGTTCAATCCCAACTAGACCTACTTTTTTTTTCTTTTGTCGAAGGGATGTCCCTGGGATATCCTTGGGACGTCCTAGGGATATCCCTTCTTTGTACTCGGTACATCCCAGGGACGTACCAGGAGGGACATCCCTTGGATGTCCTTTTTGTCTGAAAGCGGATGTCCCTGGGACGTCCCTAGTATGTACTTTGTCCCAGAAAAGATATCCCTGGGATGTCCTTATTCGAAATTAGGGACGTCCCTGGGAAGTCCCTAGGATGTACTCGTGTTGTTAGGGGAATATTCGGATGATTTTTCAGATAAGATTTGACTGGTGTTTTGTATCTTTTGTAAGTTTTGATTTGTTTCAAATCAGTCGGTAATCGGTTATATAATCTTGAGGAGTCATAAAAGAAAGAATTTTTTGTGGTAGCTTTTCCGAAGATCTCGGTTCTAATATTCAAGTTAGTTGCGGTTCCATTTAATATAAACGTGCCAGGTATTTTTTGCTGTTCGTGAAAAAGGCGGAGTAGGCACTGATTAGCATAAATTGCTCGTATATATATTCAAGATTTTTGTTTCTTTGTATATAAGATAAGTTTAAGGAGAAAAGCCTGGATTCGTTGAAAACCACTTTTGAAAGCTCATTTTGTGCTGTTTGATTGAAATGACACTATTCTGAAAATTTGTTGTTATTATACTTCTTTGAAATCACCTCATTTTCATCTATGATAGTAATATTGAAAGAAGGGGCTTCTTCGGGCTAGCGCACGGAAAAACTTTGAGAATTTCCAAATAATGCAAAAGAATCATACATGCCTACACTTGTATGGTCAGCATTGTGTATTCTCTGTCAATCAAATTCATGCCCACGAAATGAACTCAGAAGAAAATCCCGAAATTCCCGATAATATCCTAGAGCAAGCGACACAAGCGACCGCGAATTTATCACCAGTAAAATCCAGGTAGTTTCAAGTTTTTTCATTCCTCCAACTGTGAAACTAAAAATGTTCCAAGTTTTTTGTGTGTCTTTATCATGTTATATTCAATGTGGAGGGTTTATTATGGTTTATTTTAGTTTCTTATAATCGTTGTATACTTCGATTATACAACAGACAACATAAACGATCATTTCTTTTCATCATCTCCATTTTACGAATATTTTCCCTTGCCTATTTTGGTACTATTCTTCTATCCACATCCTTTTTGTACCTGGTGAGGTCCAAATTGACAGATGAACGGATACTGATGAAGTATCAGAAAAACGCATGTCCTTGATGTAAATAAAAGTAAGCGCCTGCAGTACATACACCCCACACATTTTCCAAGAAAGGAGCCCCAGATTTGTCTTGTGCCTAGGGCAACTAGCTACCTTAATCCGCCACTGAGTGTGATAAAAAATATCGTTCATTACACGTTCAGAAATTAATTTTCCGTGCCTGCATGACTTCACCTCACCAGTGAATTAGTCACACGCGCACGGAAGAATACCCATTTTCAGACTCGTAATGAAATAAACCATTAAAGGGGTTATCGATCGGGTTTTTTTTATTTTCATTGATACATTAGGTACGCATATATACACTGTTCCGTTTTTCCTAAAATGGTACAAAAATAGGGCGTCCACTTGTTAAACTCTTCACTATCTATGCAGACTCATCGCGACAATCACCAAGGGAACGAAGAGGAATATTATCGAAGAACTCTGTTTCTATTCCATTACTGGACAGCGTAACGAATGATCTGAAAGACCGCCTTTCTGAAGATACATTGGACCTGTTTGGCTTAGGTATTCTTATGCCAAAATCAGAATACACTGAGGATGACCTAATAAATGTGAAGACGGCAGCAGAATTCTATACTCATATCTGGAAGTTCCTGCTTCTTCGGTCGTTACAGAGTATCAGCTATTGATCTTTAAGTGGAGGTGAGAGCTTGCAGAAAATAGTTCAAACGTGACCAGTAGTGTCCCTTCTATGATTGAAGTTTCTGCCAATATCCTAATATCAAGATTTTACTGAACATTTTGGCAACCCTCCTTATAAGCTCTGCCACAGCAGAAAGGTCATTTTCTACTTTGAGGAGTCTGGAAACTTGGCTAAGTGGAAGAATGTCAGAAGAGAGGCTAACGGGCTTAGCTCTTTTGAATATACATCCCTAACGCGTTGAAAATAATCAACCGATTCTCCAATGCCAATAGAAGATTTTCTTTTAGTTTGTAACTGAGTTTTTTGATAACTTTCCCATGAATAAATGTTTTTTTCTACTCACATAACTAAAATGGCATTTAGCGTACGGATATGTACCACGCTGAATGATCGATTGATCACGGATTGTCGATCTGTGATTTATTCAAAATATTAAACAAGTTACCATGGCAACACGATTTCTTAAACACATTACCATGGCAACACAGTTCATTGAACACAGCTTCAGTAATTTGAGACATGTCTGGCCTGTCAGTTGTATTATCTGTCAACTGTTATTTTCAAATTTTGTATCAAAATTATTCAAACAATATTCGTTTGTATCAGAATTATTCATTGAAAATATATGCGAAATGTAGACGAAAGTGAAATCGAAGAGAATGTTCTGGTAGGTACTTGCATACTTCCAAGAAGTGTAAAATTGAAGCATCCATCTTTGAGAACAATTTATTCATTCTGCGCTACGCATAACAATAAACGTGAAACAAAGGTTAGTAAGCAATGGACTGGACACATCTACAACCAATATCACTTATACGGGTCTCGCTGGTTGCATGCAGTTGCATCTATTATGTCCTCAATTCCCATTCCTTTCGTATTATTTTGTAGGTCAGCAGGAATAGCAGTTATGTTAATGTTATTTTCGGAGTTTGTAGAAAAAGCATAGTATGTAACGCGTTTATAAACTCTTCTAGACACTCGTTTATCAAACACTCGCTCCGCTCTGCTCCGCTCGTGCTTAAAATACTCGTTACTAAAAGGACGTTTATAACACTTGATACATAATATACTAATATATACAGCATGATGCAAATGTATGGAATAAATTCATATTTCAGGAATGGGCGACATTTGAAAAAATTCCAAAAACATGTGAGTTCTAATTTCTGAAGCATCATCTCATGATATTCATATGAGAGATGTTACGTCACCGGTGTTGGAGTCAAGACGTAATGGACGATTTTTTCAAATACAAATAGGGGTCATGTGACATCTTGATTGAAAGGTCTACCGATCGTCTATTCAACAGTGAAAATGTTGCATAAGAAGATTTAAATTAAAATGGATTATCATGTGATTAATTGAATCTTGCAGAGGTCTGTTACTGAGAATTGAACATCGAAGGGTCGTCTAGTTAAAAAAATACGTCGAAAAGAGAATTCTAAACTCTAGTTTTTTTTTTTCGACAGTCTTCTTGTATTGAAATGAATTTATTCCATACATTTGCATCATACTGTATATTATACGCTATACGCTTTATGGTTTATTTGTTTTTCGTTCCGTTAGTTCGGTCAGAAGTCGAAATGTCACAGTGGTTTGATTTCCACTTCTTCAAACTGGAGATCCCGTCGCCTAAGCCTTACAAGGGCTTCTGAGGGTTACTTTAGTAGCTTATGTAAAATGAGTAAAATAAAATAAATTAGTTATCTGAAATGAAAATAAAAATTGTTCTCTCCTCTTTCAAGTTGACCCCCCCCCCTAAATGATTGGGTTGCAGGCAGATACAGTACGTGGTGCAGATTTTGGGAGGGAGGAGGTCATGACCCCTGTGACCCCCTCTCGGACCACGCCTGCTCTTTACAAGAACATTTTCAAGGTTATGTGCCCCATAGAATATCGAATTAATTTGAGCCTCATTCACTCATCAATACACGGGATTTCCAGAATTCGAAACAGGCTCCAATTTTCTTTTTATTTTGTTATTGAACATGGCAATTTGTGCCATGTTAATAGTACATTGTTTTATTAGGATCAAAAGTGACACTCTGTTTGACAAACAAATGTTGCATTTCCGAGGCGGAAAAATAAATAAACAAATCTAGTGTACTGATCAAATTTGAGTTATTTGTATGTTTGAGGGTTGCATAAAATCAGGATATAATTTTGATATAAGAATACTTTTTCCACATTAAAAATATTCAAAATGTGTGTTGAACAATTCGAAGCAAATTTTTGCCAAAACTGCTTTCTGCTATTGAATGCCAGTGTTTTTATACAGCCGCAAAAAGGAATGTAGTTTTCAAGCCGTATTTACAGCGAAGTGTTATTGGAAAGTGGTAGAAATGCCTTGTGAAACTTTCCCTGAAAATCGAAATTCTGATGAATATACCTCGGAAAAAACGTTTTAAATGAATTGAACTTTGAATATTTATTTCGTTTTTTTGCAACTCTCAAACGAACTGTAAACTGGAATTTGATAGGAACCCTGATTCCTCTTACGACCAGCTTTTCAATAAGGGGTCACAAGCCTTAGGGTTGCATTAAAAAAACTTGTTTCGGCTGATTTCAACTAACCCTGAAGGAACATAATATACTCGATATTGCTTGTAAAATGTAGGTGAATAAATTAAAACGTTGACGTAGGTCGATAATTTCTAGGAAAAATAATCTCCCCGCTAACGAATTTATTACAGTCAAAGTTTACCCACTGTATACAATTAACATATACCTACATTATATGAATGGTTAATGCGTTAACAAAAATAATTCATGTTGTGAATTCCTCGGAATTATGAAAAACAGTTAGTGAGTCCCCTGAATAATTATTGCAGGAAAAGGTTGTATTTTTAGATAGCAATAAGCTAAACCCGTCTTTATAGTAAAATGACACTTTCCTACGTAACACCTGTGCGTAATAACCATTTCTTCACCTATATATATACAGGGTGTTTCAAAAAAACCTAACCCCCTTGCTAGGGCAGGTAGAACACTGCAAAATGAGTTGGGTTTGCTCAGTGAACAAATGTCGTAACGGCATTCGTTTTCATGATACAAGGTGTTGAAAAATTGATTTTTTCACACATTTCTCACCATTATGTCAAAAATACTGGCAACATTGTAATGAAATTTTGTATGAATATTTCTTGAAATCTGACACATCACATGAATTAGTTTTTATATCTGACTCTCATAGAGGGCGCTAGTTACATGGTTCGTACCGAGTAGTTTAGAACATAATTTTTTAGGTTATATCTTTCGATCTATATATGATATGAACTCGAACATCATTCAATGTTGTAATGGAGTATGTAAGTAAGTAAGTAAGTAAGTACATTTATTTCCAATATACACAGAACAGGTGTACATTCAGCCATTGGCATAAGGAAAGATTAGTGTCATTTAACAAAATTATTTGGTAATGAAAAAAAGTCTAAGCTCTATACATTTGAAATCTGCAGCATGATTGCTACTACTGCTGAATATTGTTTTTTTTTTTTTTAACATGATATCATATTACTTAAAACTACTTAAAAACTAGAGGATGGACATTCTTTTTATGACTGCGGGAGCGGTATTGCGAAAAATTCATTTAAATCATAACATACATGGTGGTGCAATAAATCCTTCAGTGAGTGTTTGAATTTTCTTATTGATAGTTCCTTCATGTAAGGGGGAAAATGGTTATAAATTTTTATTCCCGTGTACAGGGGTCCATTACGAGTTTTTTCATACCTGTAGTTGGGCAATTTTATTTTATGGGTTCTTGTCATGTACTGATGACGATGATCTGAATGTTGAAGAACATCACGTTTTTTATGGATCAGAAGGGCAAGTTTGAGTAATGGAGTAGTAAGCTGATACTAGTACAAAATGGATTTTATTGAGTTCAATTACCTATTTATTCAGATTCAAAAACAATAAGATTGTTCTTGTGCTGAAGTTATTGATGGAACGAAGAATCATTAGTAGAAAATTGAGAGATATTTGACTTGAAACATGAAATATTGTTGAATCAGTTAGAGTATAAATGTTCAAAATGTCCTACGTTTCGAAGAAAAAACGATTTTATATTCTTTTCTCAAGGATGTATTATCCTTCTTAACAGTTGAGGATCAGCTGTTAGGTCATTTAAGTGATGTTCAATTATGTCTCATAACTATTACGTATGAATTTACCTATATGTAGCATAGACTTTCTGCTCAAGATACAACAAAATTGTGTAATCCATGTTCTTAGTCAAATCTGTTTCGATGTTATTCTTGTGATTCATTGTAAAATCAATAAGTTCAGCATCAGAAATGTATTGTTGTTTTCGGTTTTCAATAAAAAGGTGATAATTTTTCATAATACTCACTCTAATACATAGCTTTATAGCAACAGTTATCACGAATCGAAATATTCCGAAAACGGAACATAGTATCGAGTTTTACCAAGAGTACCTTTTTGGTGTGGAATTGAATGATGCTCAAGTTCACATCAAATTTGGATTGAAAAATCTAACCTCAGAAAAGTTATGTTCAAAACTGCTCGGTACGAACCGTGCAACTAGCGCCCTCTGTGATAGTCAGATATAAAAACAAATGCATGCGATGTGTCAGATTCCAAGAAACATCCATACAAAATTCCACTACAATGTTGCAAGTAATTTCGACATAATCTTGAAAAATGTATAAAAAATCATTTTTTCAACACCTTGTATTTTGATAACGGATGCAGTTACGAAATTTTTTTACGAAGTAAACCCAACTTATTTTGCAGTGTTCTACCTACCCTAGTGAGGAGGTCAGTTTTTTTTAAACACCCTGTATATATATATATATATAGATTCCGATTCCTCGTATCGCTTTTCTTATGGTAGATAATGTCATGTGTTCACAATTTGTTACAGAAACTAGTTTTCGAAGCAAGCCATACGCTGATAACACTTGAATTAATTGCCATGCAAATACATGTTTTTTGTGTCTATATTGGTCTGTATTTTAAAAGTCATTATCAAAACCGCCATGCATATTGTTATATTGAGAACTTTTGGAAATATATTTATTTATCAAGGACATACTGACACAGAATGATGAGTTTCCATCACCATTGTCGATTACATTCAGATCGACAATGGTGACCATCATTAATATACAGGGTGTTCCGGTGATCATGTTACAAACTTCTAGGGTAGATAAAACACACGAAAATAAGAAAAAGAGTTCATGTGAACATTGGGTCCAGAAACGCTTCTTCAGGGAGCTAGGGTCCTTCGAAGATGACCTTCAAAAACTACTTTTCGTTTTATAGCTTCGGTACTACTGCAGCTATCGCAACCAATTTTGGGACATGAAATCTAGTTCATAGGTTCATCAATTTGAGCCTTCCGGATTTTGTCACCTCTAACGAGGGGCGTACAAACCAGGGGGGCATTTGGGTAAATTTGACCCTACTCCTCTTAGGCTTCAGTTTCTCACCATTTTTATATCTGATTATGATTCTCCAATGCCTTTTACATAAAAAAGGTACTCTTGTAAAAATCGCTATCTGTCACCGTTTCCTCCGAAAATGGCTAAATCCAATCAATAATGAAATATTGGTCTTAAACCAATTATTACGATGAAATATGAGAATGAGGTTCAGTACAGATAGTTGAATTTATTTTGGTACGTAGAGGGTCAGTCAACGACAGCGTTAGTAAATTCATCTTCAAGACAAAAATTTACTCTGCCTCATCCTGACTCACTCGTTAAACCTGTTTGTGTTACTTGTTTATGTTGTACTTTCGAAACTTCATTTTTCATTGGTGCTCGTGAATGATTTATTGCAAATTTATTATTAGTTTTGCTTGTGTAGGTTTAATTGCTTTTTTTTAAATATTCTGTATACGTTCCCTTTTACTTTTTATACCCCCAATTTCGAGAAGGCAATAAATTTCTCTAATCTAATTCATTTTCATTAAAGAAGAAGATTTGACTAACTAATAATGCTCACTATCTGTACTGAACCTCATTTTCATATTTCAACGTGATAATTGCTTCAAGACCAATAATTTATTATTGATTGGATTTAGCCATTTTCGGAGGAAACGGTGACAGATAGCGATTTTTACAACAGTACCTTTTTTATGTAAAAGGCATTGGAGAATCATAATCAGATATAAAAATGGTGAGAAATTGAAGCCTAAGAGGAGTAGGGTCAAATTTACCCAAATACCCCCCTTGTTTGTACGCCCCTGGTTAAAGGTGACAAAATCCGGAAGGCTCAAATCAATGAACCTACGAACTAGATTTTATATCCCAAAATTGGTTGCGATAGCTGCAGTAGTACCGAAGCTATAAAACGAAAAGTAGTTTTTGAAGGTCATCTTCGAAGGGCCCTAGCTCCCTGAAGAAGCGTTTCCGGACCCATGTTCACATGAACTTTCTTTCTTATTTTCGTGTGTTTTATCTACCCTAGGAGTTTGTAACATGATCACCGGAACACCCTGTATATTGCTTCAGCATCAGATATCTTCAATCCCTCGACAAATGTATAGGGTATTCGATGGATGTCCAGTCCAAGTCCAAAATAGGTTCAATCATCCATGAATATGAATTATTCACTCGTTGGATGAACCCAAATGGCTATCCCACGAAACACTATTTACCTTATTCTAATGAATATCTAGTTCAAATTCAAATGGACTTCATTAATGTACAGTTAATAGGTATCCATAATAAAACTGAAACAATGCAGTTCCTGTTTTGGTGTTTTTTATGGTCTGTTTGTCTCCATTTTGGTACGTGTCGTGAGTCGTGTCTTTTGTTATTTTTGTGATAAAAAAAATCACTTCGTTAAAGCCAAATTGATACACAGAACTAACTTTGATCACATTCTCATTGGATTATAATTACATTTTCACTGGACAAAATGTATCCATTCATGCAATTAGCAAACAATTTCTTTTTTGGTAATGTCTGTTGGGTGTTGCTTATACTTTTACGACAGTTTTAGGATATAGGTATACAGCGTGTCTAACTATGAACGGCTTCCACTCTATGCCGGGTCGTGACCCGGATCCAATTCACCCCCCTTAATCTTCGTTGCTTTTTTGAATGGATCTTTTGAATCTGTTACATCGATTTGATTTTATGAGTGTATATTTAATTTCGCTAGTATCAGACGAAATGTCACACTTCTGGTTTGACCGAAAGTGTATCCAGTTTTTTCATTTCAAATAAAAAATTTTTTTTTTTCTGAAAATCACGATTCTGTATAGAATTACCTCTACAACAATCACAATCATACTTCCGATCTTATCATATAATTACGATTTTAAAGAAAAATATCGTATTCTCCTCGTGACGGAATATACTCATAAAAGTGTGCTGATAATGAAACATATTTCGATGTAAAAAATGTTCATGCACACTACCTATTTTCACAATTCCAGTTCCTCTTCATTTTTCAACAACAATAAACTCTTCTTCTTAATGATATCATAACATTTCTTGAAGTTGGTTAGAGACTCCAATACAAATATTGAATTACAAAACAAAATAAATTCAAATTTTTGTTTTCTAATTAGTTCTAATGATGATAATCTCCATAAGCTATACCTCCCTACATCCATTTGAATTGAACTTGTTCAACTTCATATAAGCTGGCTATGATATTGAATTTTTTATATATGGGTCTAGAATCATTATTGGAACTGCAGAATCTGAAGCAATGAGATGTTCAATTTTATGATGCTCTCACAAATTACGAGGGGAATTAAATAGTTATTTATCATACAAGGGAATATTTTAACTATCTAATATTTTCCCGTGTTTAAAACACTATATTTCTCTGTGACAGTATTGAGAGGGTACTAGATTTGTACGCAAGCGGCAAATATACTTGAATTCTTAATTCAAAAATCAAGAATATTTGCCTGCGGCGCAGTTTTAGGGTCATTCCAACAGATTTCGAAAATTCCCTTTTCCATTTTTTATTCGTTATGTTTATGGTGATACTGAAATATTTCTCCATAGCACCGAATGACGACGTTTCATATTTGTAGAGCCATCATCAACTAAAAATTTCCTGATTATGTGTTTACAGATTCTAATATGGATCAACTCATCCTTCTCCAAGAATATCCAGAACTTGAAGGTCGATGAAATACTAATCGTGATATAGTAAGTTGTACAATACCAATTCTATGAAGTGTCAGTCCTAAGTAAACTTTTACCTTAGATTCTAGTCTTTGCTACCACCCATGCAGCTAGCTCAAAAACAGTATGAATAGATCTGAAGGTAACTTGAAACATCTTGAAATTTACAAGTAATCCATTTCAGATACCCAAAGAAAAGGGTTTTCGAGTTTTGCCAATACATATGTCTAGAAATTTCAATATCAAGCAACGAAAAATTCACGAACTTATGAGTAAATAGTACATTATTCACCTAGGAATGTCCAAAATTGCCGCAGTTTGTGCGCTTTGTCACATCATATTAGATGGTTTTGATAATCAACTGAACAGCTTTGCTAGATTTTATGACTTGACGAGAGCATTTGACACAGTTCGCCATGTTTATTTACTATCTAAACTTGAAAGATGTGGCATAAGGGGAACTCCATTAGACCTCATCTCTTCATATCTATAAAATATGTTGAGCATGACAACCAAATATCTGATGCTCATGCAATGCAGTATGGGGTCCCTCAGGGATCCGTACTTGGACCCCTGTTTTTTATGATTTATTTTAATGATCTGGCTATTAATCTTGGTCGAATTGTAGAACCAATTTTCTACGCTGATGATGCAACTTATGTAGCCATTAGCAAGACCAGTCAAGAATCACTTATAAATCTAGAACAGTCTGAGTCAATATCCAAAGAATGGTTCTGCACAAACTGTCTGACTCCCAATGAAACAAAAACTCAACATATTTTATTTTCTACTATACAAACAGCAATCACAGCGAACCTGTTGAGCTCTTATAGGTATACACTTAGACTCGAAGTTTGATTTCGTTTATCACACTCAAGATCTATGCAAGCGCTTAGCAAGAGCAACATTTGGAATAAGACAATTAGGGTATCAGTTAGACTCTTTTCAATAAATTATCAATTCTTTCATTACCCTGTAGCTATATAATGGAGTGGCTTCTATTCATTCATAAAAAATGTTTAACAGATGGTGTTGTACGGCACAATCATATACATTCATACTCAGCTAGAAACAGTGATGATATCTGCATACCATTCTGTAGAATTGAAAAAACACAAAATTCCTATAGATATACCGGGTGGCTACGGAAGTATTGCCTATGGAATATGTCAGTTATTGTATGAAGTAGGTTTGTGAAATTTGGAGCGTCGATATAATGACATAAGATCTAGAATTTGAGCATATTGACATGTAGAAGTTAACTTCCGGTCTGACCGGAAGTAACATCAACTTTCTTATTTTAAATGGAAACCCTATTCTTTCTTCTTTTCGCTTTATTCAGCATTCAATTCCCATTCTAATGACATATCACAAGTTGGTATCTAACCAGAAACTAGATCAGAAAAAAATTATTATTGAAATTCACCGAGTAGGCCGTGGAAGCAAAATGAAAGCCAAAAATTAAAAAGTTGGCTATGGCAACCATACGTCAGTTGATAACAGTTGCTACTACTGTGATATTTTATTTTCATTCGTTGGCGTTATAAAAAACCGCCAAAAAAAAATAATGGAAAAATAGGGAAAAAACAATACGTTGTAGGTCCATAACTTAAATAGGAACATACAACTTTTTCTTGCCTGTACTATTCAGCATAACCATTCCTTTCTAATGATATAATAGAAAGTCATTTTTTGAAATGGAATACTAAAAAATCCAATTATTATTGTTCAAATAACAAAACAAATAATAATTGGATTTTTTGGTATTTCATTTCAAAAAATGACTTTCTATTATATCATCAGAAAGGATTGGTTATGCTGAATAGCATAGGCAAGAAAAAGTTGTATGTTTCTATTTAAGTTATGGACCTACAGAGTATTGTTTTTTTCCCAATTTTTCCAATATTTTTTTTGGCGGCTTTTTATAACGCCGACGAATGAAAATAAAATATCACAGTAGTAGCAACTGTTATCAAGTGACGTATGGTTTCCATAGCCAACTTTTCAATTCTTGGCTTTCATTTTGCTTCCACGGCCTACTCGGTGGATTTCAATTATAATTTTTTTTTGATCTAGTTTCTGGTTAGATACCAACTTGTGATATGTCATTAGAAAGGGAATTGAATGCTGAATAAAGCGAGAAGAACAAAAAATAGGGTTTCCATTTAAAATAAGAAAGTTGATGTTACTTCCGGTCAGACCGGAAGTTAACTTCGACATGTCGATATGCTCAAATTCTACCTTTTATGTCATTATATCGACGCTTCAAATTTCACAAACCTAGTTCATACAATAACTGAGATATTCCGTAGGCAATACTTCCGTAGCCACCCGGTATATCAGTGCTAAGCTCTATAATGCCCTACCACACAGCTATAAAGGTTTTACTTATTCAGTATTTGAGAAAAGAATACATGATATACTGATGTTACGTTGTTTTTTTTTCAGTTGAGGAGTTTCTCCTCCACATGCCCTTCTGTACATGCGAGTTCGATGTTGATATTTTGACCATGAATTCATTCTCGTGTGTCATGTTTCACTCCACTTTATTTAAAATTCTATATTATTGTAGTGCGTGTAGTTTCGATTGTAAAGTGTATCTGTGACGAGTGTAACATTTTTGTAATTTTATATGAAATGAATTATCATTATCATTATAAAATGGTACCTATTTCAAATCCCTACCAACCAACGGGAGGGCTATAATTTGTCAAGGAATTCAAGAACACTATAGTCCCGAGGTGTTTATACTATTTTATGCACTTCACTTCATGCATATTAGTCAAACACGCCACACCGATTGAACGACGTTGATCGTGATGGAACAAATCGAAAAGGCAGCTCAAAAAGCTGAAGGACAATAATTATTAATTACCAAGAAAATCTGGAGACCAATATAAAGAAACAGTTATCTCAGTTTACCAAATGGTGCAGAGAACGGAACGTAGAAAAATGTGCACAAGGAAATGTACCGCTTGGAAAAGTCAAGAAGCTTTAAGCATCGTCATTGTGGAGCGTATATATTCCGTGATGAAAGCCACAATTGCAACAAACATTTTGAAAATACATTTCTAAATTCAGCTTTTATTGCGAAGAAATTCCCTATCGAGTTAAAGTAGAACTTCTTGTCTGAAAATAGGGAATAAAGGTACCCTCCAAATACCTGAAGTGCATAAATAATATTTCCTCTATATAACCTCAAAATATTCGTGTGAGAATAAACCACTTGATTTTTATTTGGAATGCACTAAAAATAAGCCAGTCAGTCATCATTGACCAACAAATAAATAAACAATATGGATGAAAGTACTGATTCGCCACTATTGGCGTTAAGACTACCAGCGGGTCTCTTTTGTCTCTTCGTGATTTACAAGTGAAAACTGCCAATAATCAGAGAAGAACACAAAAACGGATTTTGAAAATTGGTGGGTAGCAAGAATACTAATCTGCTCATTTATTGACGAAACAATTATTATATATCATAGTTCACTGGGATGACATTGCATAAAAATTGATGGTCAATGTGCCAATATCATTTTTATCACCTACTATACTTGGTTGAATAAACTTTATGTATGATAATAATACACTATTCCCAAAATTCACGACCAAATAACAAGTGGGTAAAACTGCAGGCCTAAACATCTGCTCTCCAGTATCCAATGGTATATTTGAACAAGTTTTCAGGTCATCGAATACCAAAACAAGAATATGTGAAATCCTGAGCTTTTAACAATTAAACCGATACTGACGTCAATAGGTAGACCTCGCTGACGTCATAATGATCACATTCACATTCGTTCGCATAAAAAAAACTGGATAAGGAACAAAAAAGGTCCACGTTCTCTTTCAAATAATATTAGTTGTTTTGATACGGACATAAATCGAAATGACCTTCGGTGATTTGGAGTGTTGGAAGATGAAACAATCATCATAAGTGATAGACCATCGGCGTTAGTTTACTTCTTCATACATATAACATATACAGGGTTGTGATGAAATATGGAACCAAGTTAATATCCTTTCGTGCAATCTTTTCGAGAGTACTTCGCGCCGTTCTTTACACAGTACGCGAAGTTGAACTTATAGCAGCCGATACCCCTAGCAATGGCTGCCAAACCAATAAACGTCACTTCCTATTTCGATTTTTCAGAACTACCACAATTGGCAAGGTGATCGACCGTTGGGGGCGCTGCTTCAAAACAAGATGACGGCAAAGAGTTTGTTGTTTGTTTACATAATTTCTTCAGTTTTGTGTACATTTTATTTCAACTATTTCATCGTGTTATTTGTGTTAATTGTTGAACTTCTCATTGGAATCATAATTATATTTATTAGATCATATGGTTTCATCGTAATGTGCGGAAAATCGTGGACAAAAATCTTTCACCAGAGCTTTCATCAAACCAGTGCATGATGTCTATGAGATATCAAAAATCACAGGCATATCTACTGAACCACTATCATCAATGAAATGGAAAGAAGCTGATATATGCACCATCATACCTATACATTCGATCAACTCCACTCTTCAAGGAAAAAGATTCAATAGCAGTCCTCAAATAACTATATCAGGAGTACATTTTTCAGACAGTGAAAAAGATAGTGAACATATATTGAAAACCATCCCTAAACAATGTGTTATGTGTCAACCTAGGTTGGGCACGATTCATTATGTGCTAAATATTGAATTAGCCATCAGAATCATATGCATTTGATCCATACAATCAAAACCAGCAACAACCAGCTCTAGAAATAATTCAACACCAAGAAGCAGCTTGACTCTGCTGTGGATTCAATACTATACAATACTAGATAATATAAGGAGATACTTCTTCTTCAAGGATTATTTCGAGTACCACCATAACCAACACCAACGACACTACCTCATATTATGGTGTTCCACTTCAAAAATAGCAAATTGACATGATCTTATATTTGTGAATTGTATCCATATTCCACATAACATAATCACACTCGATTTGATAACATTTGAGGTAGGTGGTATTCTAGACTATAGTTTCCACTCAATTTGGAAATACAGTTTGATTAAAACATACGAGCAGCATAATTATGAATATATATTTCCAAAATATCATCCCAAGTTTGATGGATATGTTCAATAATTTATAAAACTAATCGATGATATCTCCTCAAAAGCATGAAATCAACTCCAAGGAATGGGTAGGAACAAAAACATAATATATATTATATCCTGCTATTACTTGAATCTGGGTTTTGCTTTCAATTTGTGAGGCTTTTCACACTCAATTATGAGATACCCTAGATGGCAACTTCTCCCTGCTGGAAAATAAAAATGAAATTCAAGTACTGCAAACTTCATTCCCGTATAGGGAATCACTATCATTCCGTGCTCGTTAAACAATATACTATCATGAGACATATTAGGTCCTACATTTTCATTCTAATAGTTCAAAAATCAACAGAACACAGTTGATTTCGACGTTTTCCAGAGATTTGTTTATTAATAATCATAAAATGATCTAGAATGGAGTCGGTAATTATTATAAAGTTCATGTCTTGTGAGAGAATCAAAAGAGAAAATTAACGTAATTTGCTTGAATGGAATATATATCTACAAAATATATTGATATTATGAACCCAACAATGACAAAAATGACCCTGTATGCCCTGATAAACTGGTTCAAATATGCCCACCAGATGTCGTATCGGAATCATCCCCTTGCCAATAGCAAAGTTATTCGATGTCTGATCATGGTCATATCATATTTTTGTTCGCCAAGAACTGTCAAATTGCACTTCTCCAAGAAATTAACGCATCACCAATAGTTTAGGAAACATTTTCGTCAAAACTACTTGTCAGATTTGTTCGTTCTTTGTTGTGAACGACAGGTTAATTCCTACTGAACATTGGTGTGCAATGTCAGTAGCGGGCACGTGTAACTTCGTGGCCACAACGGCCTATACCCAAAATTAGAGACCAAATGTCATGTTGGTCTAGGTTGTTAGGGTTTCATTCCGCAATATCCCCAGTGAAGCAACCAAAGCACTGAATTAAAGTGTGAATTGGTTACAAATCAGCTGGCCACGAAGTATTTATTGATATGCATCACACTTGGTAGCTCAATACCCCATTCCTGCGGACTGGGTAGTTGAAGCCTGAAACAGAAATTAAGAAAAGATCAAGTAGGTACCTATATCAGAACCAGATAGTTGGTTCATGAAGAAATACTCACCCAGTTTATAGCATAGTCACGCCTTTTCTTGGTTCGAGTTCCCTGGAATCGTTTGGTCTCACCTGCAAAATAGGTAAAGATATTTTTTATCTATTGGATAATATTGCAATATTATAACACCCACCTTGTATGGAGTTATAAACAATAATAGTTCGGTCAGCTAGTCTTTCTGGGAAGGTTAAAATGAGCAGTTTGATTGGATACATCTTCTTTTTCTGGTTCCCATAGAGTAAAATTTTTAACCTAAACACAAATGGAGCCACATGTAAGATTTTTCATATAACCTGTGCAGGAATAGAAAACGTGCTGTCGCATTTTTGCGGATTTTTTTCGTGTGATCGAATTATTTGACGAAGTCAAAGTAGTCAAAGGATGGTCCACTGACTACTCAACTATGTTGAATGAAGACTTCTGCTAAATGAGATTGATTATCAGATTCCATTATTTTAACTCACCGCAGTTGCTACTCTTGGCCACCTGAAATCGAGGTATGCTCATGTCTGATCAATTTAAAGCTCAACTCGCGACAGTCCTTGAGATTCAATGATAGTATATATATATATATATGGGGGTATTGTGATTTGTGGGGCCAACATAGATTTCGACTTTACTTGGACTCAACCAGTTCATAGAGCCTGTTTAACCAGCTTGGTTTCACTTATGCTCATTTGCTGCTAACTGCTTTGCTTTCCTGTCCCACTGCATGAAAACTGTAGAGACCATTGAGTATCATAGAGAAGAACGTTCCTGCATGGTGCGGCCAATATAGCACCTACCTGGAATGCTGGATGTATTGCTGGGTCTCAATACTGCTAAAGTATCATCAAGCTTCTCAAGTGAGCGTTATCTTTTCCTTTATTATAATAGCTAGTAGCCATATTTCTTGAGCTTCTGAAATTTGTTTATAAGGTTTCTGTGAGATAGTTAACCATAGCCTGAGCTTTAGCATTTTATTGGTTCATTATTGATTGAGTAATCTATAGTTCGATTAGTTTGCACTCCTGTGAACTTTTGGTAACGATACCCTAAGGGAACTTGGGTAGATATCTCCATACATTGTGACATGAGTAAAGATTTGATGACTACCATAGTGGAAGGAGAAGATGGTGAGCTCAAAAAAAAGCTCAAACTCGTCTTGTTCTGCGCATGAAGTCAGCTGGGATATAACTGTCATTGCTATTATTTGTTTTCGTGATTGATTTCTCGAACTTCAGATATTATATTAGTACTAAAATTATATGATATAATTTCGAAATGCCCACTTGTTTCGTTTCTGGTTTTGGAAATTCCAACTAACATACAAAAGGCACAGATTTCGGATTTTACTGCTTTTCCAAGAATGGAGACCAAATGAAGCGATGGAAGCTTGCTGTCGACAGAATATGAACTCAAATAATGGTACCTACCATATATTCCTTATACCCTCATTCCAAAGTATTCTCCTATCATATAATCATCACATTCATATTACAGCACGTATTTCTTCGAAACATTTCCATGCAAAATGTTCCCAAACAACTGCGAAAGTACGGTTCTTGACAAAAAATCACAAATAATTGAAAATGAATTCAAAACTCTTAATTTTTCACAAGAAATGAATTGCAGCAAAGATTTGAATAACAAAACGGCAAGAATTGATACTCCTGTCGTCGATGTCGGAGCAGAAGCAACGTCAACGTCGTTAACTGCTGAATTTGAATCTGTCAGAATCGACAAAGTAGTGGATCATTCAGATGGGATTGGCAATGCATGATAATTGCTATTTGCGATTGCGAATTACCTCAACGTCACAATCTCCAGAATCAATGAAATAGTAAAATAGAAGGAATAGGTACCTGTTCATATAAATTGACTTATTTCTAAACAGATCGAGAAACTCATAGAAATTTCAATGAACGTGTGATTGAATTCATCGCGCACGCCCATGACAACGGTAATGTCTGTGATAGCAGCTGATATGGGTATCCCAGATGACGTCACATATGGATGACTACCATTCTGAGTATGCAGGGCCCAACATATACTTGACAAAAATACACTCTATTCAAGCAACCACCTGAAGTGGAACTCTACCCATCGCTGTATAATAAATAAGTAATTGTTTTTCCACCCCCTGAGTTTCATTTTATCTTGGAATTATTGTTACTATCTTACGAGGTTTGTTCTGCAGGAAAATAATGTTATGAGGTCTTCCCAAATTTGAATCATCAGTCTCTGCCGCGCGTATTACAAAGTATTCAAGTTACGTTCCTATTGTAATCTTGTCCCAAAAATGTTCCAGATACTCTCAATGAGATTTGAATCCTCGTGCTCCTAGCTGGCCATGACATAGCGATAGAGACTTCCTCTAGATAATTTCTCACAGTTCGGGCGATGTGAAACTGGCATTATCTTACATAAAAAAAAAAACAATCCTCAAACTATCTTAAATCACCAATATGTACCTTTCAAATGTGGGGCTTTCACCATGCGACCAGTCGAAGAATGGCCTTCCCTGACCATATCCTGCTACTTTCGTGCTTATAATTCCAATTGAATTCAATAAAATCTTGTTATGCGATCAGATTGTTTTTCTGAAGAAATAGGAAAGATAATTGAGTAAATCCAAGAAAGAAATGTTGAGAAAAAGGTTGTAGTGTGTTCTTCAAATCTTTCAAATCGGACAAGTAGTATCGCGAAAAATGAACCACAATGGTAACGAATACTGATACAAGTGATTCTTTCCTGAATGCCTATTGATTCCGATTCTGCCAGGCCACGGTAGACACCTAAAGATCGGTTTCGAGCTTTTTGACTCTCATCAGTGCAGGGCAGTCTCCAGCCAGCAGTCCTAAGACCGCCGACTAAGCATAGCCTAGCCGAACAAAAATCAAGTCAGCGTTATATTTCCTCAGAGGCGTCCTCTATAGACAATAGGCATTCAGGAATGAATCACTTGTATCAGTTTTCGTTTATATGAGTCGACGTTTAAATTTTGGAAGGATGTTATTCAATGTTCTGCGTGGCATAAGCCAGGAACGTAGTTGTTTTTCTTCCGAAATCTATTATTGTTGTTCATTTTATGAACATTGTGTGAGAAATACTTTGAGCTTTTTGTATTTATTCAACATATCATTCCATTTTGAGCATTGTGGCTATTTCTTAGTTGAGATTACGCCAGTCGGGCAACCAGCCACTCCCAGATGGAAATTTTCGTTTAGGAGTGGTTCTTTCCTTCTTCCCTACTCAGATGGCGTTTCTCTCATATTGTCTATGGAGGACGCATCTGAGGGAATATAATGACGACTTGATTTTTGTTTGACTAGGCTACGCTTTGTCGGCGGTCTTTAAACCGCTGAATGGAGACTTCCCTGCACTGATGAGAGTCAAAGACCACGAAACCGGTCTGTAGGTGTCTAGCATGGCCCGGCTGAAACAATATCGATATAGGCACTCAGGAAAGAATCAATTGTTTCGATCGATACATGTCGATACATGTCTGGACAATTGTGGGTATTCTGTATATTGAATTAATACCCTGTATGTGGTTGAATACTATTCGCTCGCCCGAGAACCATATTTGAATAGTAGCTGTATATCATTATTTTTTGTTCGTTGCTATGTACGTTGTTATGTATCAATCAGACTTGACATACATATAAAAATTATTGACAACTAATTGCATTTTTCATTCTGATAAAAGTACACATTTAAGCATTTATCTAAGCATTCATCATTCATTTAATATCACAAGTAATACAGTCCACCATATCGAAGAAGATCAAGCAAATCTAGCCATAGTTTTTGGTACTTCGAGCCCAGGATGTCTTCAAGGAGCTGCATATCTACAAGGAGCTGATCATTTACAAGTTTGTTAGCATCGATAAAGCATTCATTGCAAGGGAACAAGAAGTGAGTCCATTCCATTATATTCCTTCCATTCCTATCTATCCCATTTATCCCATTTAATGTTGTTTCTAGTTGTACAGGTTGATCAAACATTTCTTCATTTTGTGCAAATATAGCATTTTTTCTGTAGTTCACCTTCCATTGAGGTATCTAATATCGCATTCATTCATAGATTCAAGACTATTTCATTCTGAAGTAATTAGAAACATAGAATATCATTCAAGAATTAACGATACATCACAATACATCATTTTAGTTTGAATTTCGAGTTATTGAACCACTCATAATAATGTCAGAAAGTGATTTGAAACAATTAATAAGAAAACGAGGTTCAGCCAAGTATAAGTTAACAAGTTTTGCAGCATTTTTCGATCCAATTGA
The DNA here is from genome assembly GCA_918026855.4 of Phaedon cochleariae. Lineage (NCBI taxonomy): Eukaryota > Metazoa > Arthropoda > Insecta > Coleoptera > Chrysomelidae > Phaedon > Phaedon cochleariae. The sequence continues at coordinate 48,334,784 of OU896713.1, read as the reverse complement.
TGCCATTTTCCTACAACAGGGAGAGATAGGAGAAAGAACAATTATTGAACTACAATTGAAGGTTCATGATTTCAAGAAATTGAAAGACGATTTTGAGGAAATTCAGCTTGATATTGAGTTACTTTGCAGTGATGATTCGCTAGAGTCACATTATTCAGAACGTGAAAGATTTGAAATACAATATTCGAAATATTTATCGTCTGCAAAGCACGTACTGAGTAAATTCAGAAAATATCAAGCTGATGATAATTCAAGTACCACATCATGCAAAAATTCATCTGTGAAGGTACATAGTACTGTCAATGATGATGAACATAATCAAATGAATAATCCTCAATTTCAGTCGCCAATTTCAAATGATCCAAATCATCAATATGCAACTCTCGATGCAACTGTAAATCCGTCAGTTGCTATTGGGTCAGGGTTGAGCAATGTTAGATTACCACCAATCAACTTACCAAATTTCAATGGCAATTTTGATGATTGGATGGAGTTCAAAGACACGTTTGAGTCTTTGATACACAAAAATAATTCACTTCCTGATGTACAAAAATATCATTATCTTCGAGCTACTTTAGGAAAAGATGCATTGAAAGTTATTCAAAGTTTGGAATTTTCTTCTCAAAACTACATTGTAGCCTGGGATATTTTATGCAATCGATTCGATAATTCGCGATTATTGGTTAATAATCATATCAAAGCATTATTCAATCTAGAAGTCTTATCCAAAGAATCTGCTTCTGGTTTAAGATATCAAATAGATACAGTTAATGAACATTTGCGTGCTCTGAAATCATTAAACCAACCAACCGAACATTGGGATGCACTCATCGTTTATTTAATCTCATCAAAGTTGGATAAATGTACAGTACGTGAATGGGAACAGGTCAAAGTTGAGAAAAATCTGCCAAAATCGAATGATTTCTTTACATTTCTGAAAAATAGAGCAGATTTTCTGGAAACTCTAGAAATCAATCAAGTTGTTCCAAATAAAGAAAAAGATCAAAGGCGATGCGCGCGCCAATTATCATTCTATTCTGATGAGAATTCTGTGTCTAATCCTTCGTCCAAAATAAAGTGCAATATGTGCAATCAATCTCATTTAATATATCATTGTCCCAAATTTCTGAATTTATCTTTACCTCTTCGGTGGGAAAAGGTGAAAGAATTGAAGTTATGTTCCAATTGTCTCTGTAAAGGACACATCAGTAAACAATGTAGAATGGGTCCATGTAAAAAATGTTCATACAAGCATAGTACGATTTTACATAGATCATTCAGCCAAGTTCAAGATTCAGCATCTACAGATGATAATGTTCAGTCACCAACCAATGATAAGGATAATCAAACTCTCAATAATCCACAGATAAACAAGCCATGTTCAGTTGCACTTTCATGTCAAGCAAGCGATAGCTATGTTCTTCTGTCTACTGCCATAATTTATGCTTTCGATTATCATGGTAATTCTCATGAAATTAACGTCATTTTAGATAGTGGAAGTCAGTCATGTTTCATTTCCGAACATCTTTTTGCAATATTACAATTACCTGTTGAAAATATTGATATATCAATTATGGGCATTAATAACATTGAATCAAAGTTGAACAAAAAATGCATGGTAAAAATAAAATCGATCAATAATGAATTTTCTGCATCAGTTGACTGTTTTGTACTCCCAAAAATAGCAGAAGGGTTACCGAGATATAATTTGAATATTTCTACCTGGAAGCTTCCAAAGGATATACCGTTAGCAGACCCACGTTTCCATATGTCGAAACAAATTGATATGTTAATTGGAGCAGGTTTGTTCTGGGAATTATTGATTGAAGGAAGAATATTTTTGGGAAAGAATTTACCATTATTGCAAAATACAGTTTTTGGTTATGTAGTATCAGGTGTAATAGCACAACCGGTTTCTCAAGTGCACTGTTATTGTACAACGGAAGACTCACTGCATGATGATATTCAAAAATTTTGGATAATTGAAGAGAAAAATGATAAGGTTTATTCTTCTGAGGATATCTTATGTGAAAAGCATTTCATTGATAACACAAGACGAGATTCAACTGGTAAATTTATTGTCAGGATACCGTTGAAAGATTCTCCATCTGAATTAGGTGATTCAAAGTCTTCGGCGAGTAAACGATTATTGCATTTAGAAAGGAGATTTCAATTCAATAACAATTTGAAGGTTCAATACATGTCATTTATGGATGAATATCAATTGTTGGATCATATGGAACCATTAAATGATAATCTTTTGCACTCCCAAATAAGCTATTTTTTGCCACATCATGGTGTCATTAGAGAAGATTCTTTAACAACAAAGTTGCGTGTTTTTGATGCATCCAGTATAACAAGTTCTGGAAAATCATTGAATAATATCCAATATGCTGGTCCAGCAATTCAAAATAATATATTTCAAATACTTCTGAGATTTAGACAGCATCAAGTAGTCGTAATTTCCGACATATCAAAAATGTATCGCCAGATACTCATTGATCCAGAAGATAGACATCTTCAACGAATCTTCTGGAGAACAGATCCAAGTGAACCATTGCAAGTTTTTCAGTTAAACACAGTGACATACGGCACTGCTAGTGCACCATTTTTAGCGATAGATGTAAAATTCATTTTTAAAAGGTACTCATGTTTAAGAAAACTGGTTAGAGTTTATGCATATTGTTTGAGATTTATGTACAATGCCAAAAAATCGAATGAAAATCGACAATGTGGACCTTTTTTGGTTCAAGAATTCAATCATAGCATGTTAAATTTGGTAAAATTAGCTCAAAATGAATGTTTTTCTAGTGAAATATCCATTCTGAAAAATGACAAAGCATTGAATCCTAAGCATAGATTATTAGCATTGACGCCATTCATAGATACAGATGGATTACTTAGAGTTGGAGGCAGACTGAAACATTCATCTCTGCATTTCAATAATAAACATCCCTTATTATTAGATGGCAAACATATACTAACTAGGCTCATTTTTGAACATGAACATTCTAAATTGCAACATGCGGGGCCTCAATTATTATTAGCTACAGTGAGACAAAACTATTGGCCAACTTCGGGAATGAATGTGGCAAAGTCTGTTGTAAGAAAATGCATCAGATGTTTTCGATTTAAGCCAAAACACATAAATAGCATTATGTCAGATTTGCCAGAATCACGTGTCAATATTTCCTCTCCTTTTACTAAAACAGGGGTTGATTATGCTGGACCTTTCATTTTGAAGGACCGAAAAGGGAGAGGTTGTAAGACTTACAAAGCTTATATTTGCTTATTCATTTGCTTCGCAAGCAAGGCTATTCATCTCGAGTTAGTAACTTCTCTCAGCACTGAATCTTTCATTGCAACTTTGAGAAGGTTTGCAGCAAGACGGGGCAAGCCAGCCCATTTATATTCAGACAATGGATCCAACTTTATTGGAGCCCAAAAAGAAATAAAATTTCTTTATGAATTCCTTAGCAATTCTCATGATGAAATAGTCAGCAATTGTGGTGAAGATGGTATTGTATGGCATTTTATTCCACCAAACTCACCAAATTTCGGTGGATTATGGGAATCCAATATGAAGGGTGTTAAGCATCATCTCTGCAGAGTTATGATGAATACTATTTTCACATATGAAGAATTTGTGACCATTCTTGTGCAAATAGAGGCAACATTAAACTCCCGACCCTTATATCCAATGTCATCCGATCCCAATGATATGAATCCCCTCACTCCCTCACACTTCCTGATTGGCAAGCCGCTCATTACTGCACCTGATCCAATGTTTGAGGAAGATATGAAATTGAACCAACTATCCAGATTCCAATTACTGCAACAAGTTCAACAAAGTTTTTGGAAACAATGGTCGAAATTTTATCTTTCTAACCTGCAACAAAGATATGAGTGGAAGCAAAGTGACAATCAGCTGACTGTAGGAACTTTGGTCCTTATAAAACAGGACAACTTACCACCCTGCAAATGGTTACTAGGTCGGATTATTATACAAGTACATCCCGGAGGGGACAACATTGTTAGAGTAGTGACTATCAAAACGCCACACGGGACGTTGAAGAGAGCAGTATCGAAAGTGTGTCCGTTGCCGCTGCAAACCAGAGACTAAATCTACTGCTATCGTTAATAGATGCCGTTGTTATTTTGAACGCTACAATCGTTCAACGCGGGGGAGTATGGACAATTGTGGGTATTCTGTATATTGAATTAATACCCTGTATGTGGTTGAATACTATTCGCTCGCCCGAGAACCATATTTGAATAGTAGCTGTATATCATTATTTTTTGTTCGTTGCTATGTACGTTGTTATGTATCAATCAGACTTGACATACATATAAAAATTATTGACAACTAATTGCATTTTTCATTCTGATAAAAGTACACATTTAAGCATTTATCTAAGCATTCATCATTCATTTAATATCACAAGTAATACAGTCCACCATATCGAAGAAGATCAAGCAAATCTAGCCAATGTCGATGCATATAGATTTCGGGAGGATGTGATTCAATGTTCTGCGTGGCATTAGCCAGGAAAGTAGTTGTTTAAAATTTTGAGTTTTCAATATCTATTCAACATTTCATTCCAATTTCAGAATTGTGGCTATTTCGTAGTATTTTGCATTCATTGAAACTGTCAAAAATAATGTGCATATTATGGCCGCGAGACTTTTTGGCGACCTGAACATTATCTTGTCTCGGAATCTACGAAAGCGCTGAACGGACATGATACCTTTCATATTATTCTGGAAAACGCTCAAATCATTTAGATCATTGGGGCAATGTTGCCTAATTTCTATACCCGAATGGGAAAATTACTATGATCTCATTTCTACTCCGAAAATTTCATCGGATTTAACTCTGTTTGATACCCGAAATCCTTACTTAGATTCTCACATAACCCTTGAAGAACTTCAAATATGTCTAGCTAGTTGCAAAAATGGAAAATCTCCCGGTAAGGATGGTATAACATATGAATTTTTGAAAAATTTGCCAAACAATTGGATGTTGTATTCATGCTCTTCATATAATAATATTCTAGATGTTGAATATATTCCTCGAGCATGGCATGAATCAGCTTTGTCAATGTTGCACAAAAAAGGTGATCTCAATGATCCTAATAACTACCGGGGTATTGCCCTGTTGAATTCACTCGCCAAAGTATCCACATCAATTTTACTCAATAGTGCGAAGATAATAATATTTTACCGGAATGCCAATCAGGTTTCAGAAAAGGAAGAAGTTGCGTTGACAACATATTTACTCTCCTCTCAATTTTACAAATTCATCTCCGATTACGAGGCAGGAAAATTTTTGTAGCTTTTGTTGACTTCAAGAGAGCTTTTGACTCGGTCAATCATCAGTTGCTCTGGCTTAAATTATTTGATCGAGGGATAAGCTCTAAATTCATCAGAATTATGAAAAAAATATACGATGATGCATCAACTTGTGTGAAAACACAAAATCAATACAGCAAAGGATATAGCGTTTCGCAAGGAGTTTTTCAAGGGGAACCACTCAGTCTCACCCTGTTTTCTCTTTTCCTCGCGGATATTGAGGAATACTTTCTCAATAAAGGCCATTCTGGCGTGAGCATTGACAACTCACATAGCGCTCTATTACTGCTGTATGCTGATGACTTAATCATATTTAGTGATTCACAAGTTGATCTTGCTCGCAAATTGAAAACTCTGGAAGAGTATTCAGCAGAGAATGAGTTGACCGTCAACACTCAAAAAACAAAAATCATGGTATTCTGCAGGGGTGGGTACCATTTCAATTACAATAACAAATTATATCTCTACAATGAACCATTGGAAGTTGTAAAAAAGTACTCATATCTTGGGGTGATATTTTCTTCTTCTACTTGTTTCCTCGAAATATCTAAGGATACCGTAACTAAATCAAATCGTGCTATCGGGGCTGTTATGAATATCATGTGCAGATCTAAGATTAACTCATGGCACGCTAAAATTAAATAGTTTGAATCCATAATTGTGTCATCCCTTGCATATTCCATTGGAATTTGGGGACTACGTTATGTTGACGTTATAGAACGGATTCAAGTTAATTTTTTCAAACGTTTACTGTCACTCCCTAAAAATACTCCAGACTATATTGTTCGTCTGGAAACTTCCTCAATAAAACTTTCTCATCTGATTTTCACTGCTGCTCTTTCACATTTTGCACTTCTCAACTCAATGGACAACCATCGACTACCAAAGCTCTGTTTTTCAAGATTGCTCAGACTCGATAACGTTGATCCTAAATACAAATGGGTATTGCAGGTCAAACAATACTTCTCTTTTGCCGGAATGGTCGATCGTTGGCAACAGTTTCTGCTCAATAGTTCCAAGAAAGTTATAACTTCTCTTCTACACAAATTCAACAATGAACTTTTAAGCATTGATTTAGATAGTTTGAGCCAATCTTCGTATCCTCTCATTCATAAAAGTCTCTCTCTACGGGTAAATGTTCAAAATTACCTCAAAGCGCCCGTTCCCATCTATATAACTAGAATTATCGCTCAACTAAGGACATGCAGTAAGTCGTTCTTCAGAATTACCTTCAATCGAATAGTGTAGAATAAATACTGAAGAAGAATGCACTGTTTGCAATCTCCACAGACCAGAATCTTTGGAACACATTCTCTTTGAATGTCCAGTTTATGCTGGTATCAGGGATTGTCGATTATTTCAAGACGTTGAATCTCTAGATGATTCAATATATCTTCTGAATTATGGTGGCCTAGCTGACTTGAAACTTCTAGTACAGGTTCTGATCAATTTGTTGAAGCTTAGATTTTTTGCTGTGAATGAGTAATTTGGATATCAATTATTGTTTCAATGCCTATCTAGGTCCCGCAGGAAGGATTTTTGTTTTCGTTTCAGCTATTAGTTCTCATGTAGTCATTAATCACAGATTACCCAACCCTTGTAATATGAATTGTAATTCTTTCAATACAATAAATCTATCTATCTATCTATCTATCTACTTTTCATATTATAATTGCCAGTTTGAACTTGCAATTAGTCAAAATTGCCAGTTTGAACTGGCATTCAGCTATAATTGCCAGTTTGGACTGGCGATTAGCCATAATTGCCAGTTTGAACTGGCAATTAGCGCTTTCCTATGAAAGGACCCCGAAAATTTTTGGGGTATATTGGGTCCTGGTGGATTTTTCTCAATTTTTGGTATGATGTAGTTCATGTGGTTCTATTGAATATTTCCATTGATTCAACCTCCAAAAGTAGACAGTTTTTTGCAAGGAGGGGTTAAATTCACATTTTGATCGAATTGATCTTTTATTTCTGAGAAAATGGACGATATCCCAAAACTCTTCATTCCAATTGATTACTTCTATGAATCGATTCTTCATACGAGAATATAATGGGGGGAAATAATTACTCCCAACCCCAATTTTGAAAACCGAAAAAACTATTCCATTTAACTGTCAAAAGTGATAGGAAATGTTTCATCACAGATTATGCATTATTTTCTTTTACCATATAGGGGGTGCAGAAGGCAAGAAATTTGGTGGAGTTCGCTGAATTTTTTATATGATGTAGTTCATATGATTCTGATACAAGAATTATCGAGTGACTATCCTAAAAAATGGACAGTTTTTTTGCTATAGGGGGTTTCAATTTACATTTTGAAAAACATAGTCTACCATTTGATTCTGAATGAAAAGACAACTTTTCTCAATAGCGTATTCCTATTCCTCGATGATATATCATTTGGATTTGTCATTTGTCCTGAGCTCCTTGAAATGATATTTTTACATGTACCTAGTAGAATTCTCAGGAATTCTGATATGTTTCGAATTTCTTTTCATCGTTCTAACTATGGCATGCATTCTCCTTGATCGTACACTCAGATTGGTGAATTAGAAAAATATAGAGATAACAGGCATAACTCTTACTGCATTCTAAAATAATGTAATGAGAACATTATGAGCATCATTATCACATAATATAAGTTTCAATTTGTATAATCAATGGATATGGGCATTTTGGTATATAATTTCCACTGAGGGAGTCATTTTTCCATCTATTTTCATATTTATGATGTATACTATAATTATTAATTAGTTAAACTCTTTTAGTGACTACATAAATTTAATACATGATTTGTATTTATTATAATGGGGGTTACCCGTACAATAAATAATAAAAAAAATAATATTCTTTCTTCTTTTTCTTTTGGGTTTATTGGATTTCTGTCTCCTTTCGGAAACAATTTCTCCAGATCAGGTTATTGAATTTTCTCAAGAATAATATATGGTTATGTAATAATATTATCTCTCGACTCGAGCACTGAAGACACCGTAGTCCGTCATCATGCCCGGAAGTCGAGTTCATCAATGTCAAAGATTCTATCGTATGTGCTCATGCTGAGCACGTTTGATTTCAAGAATGGCCCCTTTATCCGGTGAATCCGTCACCATCCGGCCTCTATACCGGCGTAGAGATAAAAGGGCTTGATAATTTTCACACACACTTATTAAACTCCACAATAAATATTGGATTTCAATCCAGATCAGTTAATTAGAAGAATTTTAGACTTGCACACACATTAACCTGACTTTTGACCTGGAGACGCCATGTGTCTCCTTCCATGGTCAAAAGGCGTATCCGTCTCAACCCTCAACCACCTTAAAAAAATCCGCGCTACTGTTAAAAGCATATGAAAATGTTTAATCACGAGAAATTATATGGAAAAAGCATAGACTCATTATTTACATGAAAAAAAGCGTGAGAAGTGTTGAAAAAATTGGTTTTTTAGTCGACCTCGTGATAACGAGTGAGTTTAATGTTCATGAAATCGTTCATTAATGACTCCTATTAATGATCAATTTGTCTATTGATGCACGATTGTTTTATAGGCAACCAAACATACACCACGTGCATTCATTGTTTATGCTATATTTTACGGAATCTGCATTTAAATCGAAAATATGGATTTTATCGAAGATTTTCCGTTAACGGGTTCGCCTTTCCAAGTTTCTGACACGATTTTAATCCCTGTTTTCCAACACAAGGAATTTATTTCCTATGTTGATCATTTCGACAAATGTCAAATGTCACTAATGTCAGTAACGAGACTAGTGGGTGATTCTTAGCAGTTTCCGGATGAATGATGTATTCGCGAACCAAGTTTTCTTCATTGCAAGAGAAATGAGGAATAAAGTCGACGGAAAAATCTTGTTACCAACTTGAATATTAAAAGGCGATTAATGATCTCGAACATTAACGCGATCGCTTAAAATTGTTCTTGTTTCACTTTGTTCGATACAGTTCAAACTGGCAATCATAGCTAAATGCTAAATGCCAGTTCAAAATGGCAATTATGGCTAATTGCCAGTTCAAACTGGCAATTATAAACAAAAAGTATCATGTCCGTTCAGCGCTTTCGTAGGAATCTGCCTCTGCGATAACTTTTTTTTGGCACGTCAAAAAGTTACTCCGCGGCCTAGGCATCCAAATAATTATTTGAACGAAAAGGACAACATTTTTGAAACTTTCCGGTCAGGTACAGTGTGTCCCGTTTTCGATGCTTTTGCGTGATATGTCAGTATTGTTTGGGAAGAAAACCATGCGATTTTCGCGGTCCTGTTCCACTTTTTACTGAAACTCAAGATAGCTTCATCAGATTCTGCATAACTGTTTCCTTTTATGAGTTACAGGGCGATTTCAAAAATTCATACTCCTTGGACCCCCTGTATATCTACGGAATATATCCGCGAGAATGTCGATTCAAAATCTGATTTCATAGTGAATTTTACGCAGAACCCAGTGGCGCACTCAAAAATTTTTCTCGGGGTATCATTTTGGAGATGCCTACGACTCAAACTTATGATTATTCAAAAGGAACACCCTGTTTCTTATTCGCTCATCAAATTCCTCTTCTGATTACAGAGATATAGGGTGTTCAAAATCGAGGTATTTCAATTTTAGGATATTTTTGTGTCGAAACTATTCATTATCGATCAAAACGGCACATATGTCCTTATCTCAACTTTCGATTCACTATCTACTGACATTTAATTGAAACAGATACAGGGTGATCAGAATTCTGAATCTTGAAGCACCCTGTATTTTTTCCAATTAAATTGCAGTAGATAGTGAATCAGACATCCTAAAATTGAAAAATCTTGGTTTTTAACACCCCCCCATATCTCTGTAATCTTTTCTGCTAGATCCCAAGTTGGATGAAGGAAGAATCTAAAAATGCTATAAAATACAGGGTATTCCATTTGAAATAACAAAGTTGCTGGTTGTTTCTGATAGAAGTGGCAACACTGTAACGATGAAAATATTTCAGACGGATAGAGAATGTCCAATTATCAAAGAATATTAATCTTCAGAATGTTCTGTCTGTTCGATCTCCAGATACTTCTTAGAGGCCATCCACCGTGGATCACCCTGTATATAATGTGCGCATATAACATTTTTTGAAATGCTTTCAAATCAGTGAAACATTGAATTCTGATAGTGGGCTATGGATTCTTCATATAAATAAGTTCCAATTGAAGGAATATTTTCATAATCGCTGAAAGAATAATTGTACCTATATATTCATTACTTTTTAGCACGATATCTGTTCGAAAGAAAACCATTATTGTTTTGAAAGATTTTTTGTGTGTTGATTCATTCACCATAACTTCGAGGCAAAATCTGGAATCAGAAACATATTTTTCGATAATTTTTTTATTAAATTGGGACATATCAGTGTAGAAAAACTGTATGCCACTATGGTTATCTGACTGTCGAGTTCGAATTTCTCTCGGATTTACACAAAACTAACCTTTATTTTTCAATTTGTATTTCGATAGTTATTCGTTTCCATGTCTCATAGCTGAAAGAAGGCATGACATAATAGAAATATTTTAAAACATGAAATATGAAGCTACATGGATTTGATGGATAGTATAAGTAGGTAATCTTCAGTTCGAAAAAAATTATACTTTGATCGGTTAGCTCATTTTTAGATGAATAATCAAACTGCGTATACTCAGAGTCTCATGGGCGATTCAATCAATCAAATATATAATATACAAGTATTGATAACGGTATAAGTTATACGAGATTTGGACTTTCCCAATTCTCAGTATACATTCAAGTTCACGTTCAGTTAATTTTTTAATATAATATTATAATTATTTACATATCTATAGCTATCACTCTTCCAACAGTCGAGGTCATGACAATATGGGCGATATTGGAAGTAGTTTTCTCAGAATTTCTTGAGTTGTTTCATGGTTCTATATACATGCAATTACAAATATGGAATACTCACTCACATCCCCATTCGAAAATTGCTTACCTATCGTTAGTTGTACAGTGTCATTCATAAGATTGGCATCATGTAGGAAAAAATTTCAATAATAATTTATTTTGAGCTTCGATTTGTGGGTTTTGCTTTAAAGAAGATGAAAGAAGCCCTACATGTCGGAATTTATATTTTCTCAAATTGAACCATGAAAATAGGCTTATTTGTTCGAATTCAAAAAAAAGTTTACTGAGAAAAGTTGGCTCTATTCCAATTTTACACATGTGTCTTCAATTTGAACTTTCTATTGCAACTTTCTGTTACTGATATTTTCTTTATTTCTTCTTATTGTATAATTTAGACAAAACAGTCCTAACCTTTGGTTAGATACATAAAGTAGTTTACTGAAATTTTGTTTGATGTATGAATTCTACATCATTTAAGTACTGAAAAAATCAATCAAGATAACTTTCGCTCCTGAATGATAGTCGATCGATGCGCATCAATTTTGCATAAAAAATAACAGAAATTTGAAGAGTGCGCATGCAATATCATATTGCTGTCGATAATTAGTGATTGAAAGTTAACTAGCATGTTGATGGCTTTTGTTCTTTCCCTAATAACACACTTATGTCCCATGGATATCCTCAGGACGTCCTGTCGGGACATTCAGGACGTCCATAGGACGTTCGAATTCGGTACCGTGGACGTCCATTGGACGTCTATGGGACGCACAAATGTCCCACTTGAGGACCAACTAGGGACGTCCTTAAGGGATGTCCCTGGGACAACTATCGAATACCGAAATCCTACAGTATTCCTCATCAAATACCAGACACCCGAAAGATATTTGCGTCGATTCATGTAATTATCCAGAATGAAAATAGCAACCAGTATTCCAGGTTGATTCAATAACATTGACCCCTGGTTTATACTGTAGGTACCGAGGTAGGCATACCTCCTGTACCTTTCTCCACTGTTGCTACTTTTGGCCTCTGTAGAGAAATAGCTTTGTGCAGAGCAATCTGGCGCCCGAGATTTCCCCGTCAAATACTAGAGTAGTCTCTATCCGAACAAACAAGAGCCAAAGTAAGGGCCCCAGAAATAATGGTGGTTACATTAGTTCGCTGAGGACTATGTTCGGATCATGAAGAAGATTTTGAAGTCAAAAAGAGGTAGCGCATAAAGGGTTCAAAGTCCTCAAATGAAAAGTGCGTATATCCACCTATAGTTTAGTCGGTGTTCATTTTCTTGAATATCACAGACATTCCGTAGAAATTGGAAATAGATCAAAAACGTAAAGTTTTTAATGGTCTTTATAGAACGTTCGAATTTGAGACACATACCATACCCATTTGAAAGCGGTCCACCCCTATAACTTTTTTATACAGGGTGTCTGTAAAATGTCTTTACAAAAACATACCACATATTCCTTAAACCAAAATGAGTCTATTTGAGTAAAATTACCTTGGTACACAGTTGCATCGTTTGGGCTCCAGAGGGCCTTGAACTTACAATTTTTAAATCGGTTTTCCCATATGAATTTGAAACGGCATATGCGATTTTGCTGAAATTTGGAATATTGATAGAGTTTTATGTGGCAAAAAAAATATTGTCCGATAATAATACATAGGCGTAGATCTTGATTTTTTAAATAATTGCACTTTTGAAAATTCTACGCCAATGGAATAAAAGGGGTTTGAGTATGAAATTTGGGTTAGGTACTCATTCACTACAAAATCGTACCCTTGATAACACTCGATTTACTCTCATGGTTTTGACAAAGTTTGTAATTTAATAATTATTGTTTGTGTTCTAAAATTACTAAAATACAAATTTCGTCAAAACCATGAGAGCAATCGAGTCTCATCACGAGTACCTCTTTCAAAGTAAATGAGTTGCGCAATCTGAATTTCATACTCAAACTCCTTTTATTTCATTGGCGTAGAATTATTAAAGGGGCAATTATTTGAAAAATCAAGTTCTACGCCTATGTATATCGGACAAAATTTCAGCACCATTTTTTCCGCCACATAAAACTCTATCAGTGAACCAAATTTCAGCAAAATCGCATATGCCGTTTTAAATTTATATGGGAAAAACGATTTAAAAATAGTAACTTCAAGGCCCTCTGAAGCCCAAACGATGCAACTTTGTACTGGGATAATTTTACTTGAATCGACTTATTTTGGTCTAAGGAATATGTGGTATGTTATTATAAAGACCTTTTACAGACACCCTGTATATGGAGCGATTTTAACCCAGATAACATCGATCTCCTTGAGAACTGACGGCCGACTATTGAAATGTAGAGTTGGCCGTAATACACATTACCGGCGATTAAATTATTGACTCAGAAGTGCTACAGTGGCAACAAATTTCAATGCACCATTGATGGGAGCGCTCAACCACCAACGTATATGCGCTTGCAAATCCGAATCAAGTTTTTCGAGCACTTTCCAAGAATCTGACCGCGAACTACAAACTATAAATGCGCACAGTTTGTAGTTCGCCCTAAATGCTGGTGATGATTATGATCCCCGTTAGGTCATTTGTGAATGGTTTTTAGGAAAATACCAGGGAGCAGATAACTTTCCTAGATATGAATTATTCACCGATGAGGCATGTTTCACAAACGATAATATTTCCACAAATTCTCAAATACGACATGTTTCGCTAGCATAGTAGCTTCGTCAGGTTATATACTGGTACAATATGAATAATATTGAAATCTGTTTTCTTGGGTACCTATACCTGTTATGGAAATAGAGTCTGCTACATATCCTTTGGTTCATTATAATTGATTCTCTTGTTGATCCTTTCTCTTGATAGCTGCTATCCACATTTGCCTTATTTTTCTTGATAGATCCTTCATCTGTGGGTAATGCACAGTTTTTCACAGTACTTCTTACTGGCATTTTTTCTTCAAAATCATACTTTTCCCTATTCACAATGAATCAACCAAATGAAATGATACTCTAGAAGGCTCTCAAAATCCACAGAGTCCTGAAGTGAGCAAACGTGTCTCTGGTTTGTTTGCTAAGCATCAGTCGCCATTTTGAAGTTGTTTGACAAGTCCAATTTGGTGTTCCGGATTTTTCATTCATATGTGTTATGAATGATTATATTATGAAATAAATGTGATGGAAAAAAATAATATTCTGCTGAGGGCAATGACCTGGTTGGATATTTTTCATTTCTTATATTTATTCCAGTAAATTGTATAAACCATGATTATTATTCACCTTATTTATTATTTCATTTTAATTGCTGTTTAAAGTCACCTCAATTATAAATAATAATATTTATTTCACATTGATCATGATGGAGAATGAAAAAAGATAATATTTTCATCAAAAGATATCCGAACTTGATACCACTGTACAACACATTATTGTACAGGGGTATTCATTGAAGAAGAGGTCAACCCTCAAAACCCAAGTCGGAACTATTTCTAACTTGGTTATTATTGGTGCTACAAGATCCGGTCAAAAAGATAAACTAGTAGTATTGTTTCTGTTGATTATGATGATGGAATCAAAAGAAAAATCGAACATCACGTTCACGAGTTATGTAAGGTAATTTTCGGTAACTTTTTCTTCAAATAGGACACTCAGTAAACAATATCCTCAATCGATGAGAAATTAGATTCTGAACGAAACATGTTCTATGATATTCAAGGCGAAGACAGAGCAGTCGTGAGTAGATTGTCAAGGGGTCAACCATAAGCAACGCGCACGGTAAAGACTATAGGAAGCTATATGAAGAGATGGAAAGCGACCCCATCATGGGGATGCCAACGGATGGCATAATTCCAAGATACAGCTTTGAAAAAACTTTTAAAATAAGTATAACGGACAGAGAGGCATGGAAGGAAGGACCTCCTATCAATGCAGACATTGCAGTCTATACGGACGGCTCCAAAACTGAGGAAGGATCAGGAGCTGGTATTTATGGGGCCAAGCCAAAGACAAGAATCTCACCGAGCTTAGGCAAATATGCGACGGTGTTTCAGGCAGAAATTATTGCAATACATCATTGCGTGAAAGAATTGATAGGGCAAGAGTTTAAAGGCAAACCATTGCAATCTATTCAGATAGCCAGGCGGCAGTCAAAGCAGTCAACTCTATGCAAGTTAACTCAAAACTAGTATGGTATGGGACTGCTTAAAAACCCTGAATGCACTGGGCAGTCAGAACAGATTGACTCTAGCATGGGTACCAGCACATACAGGGTACGAGGGCAATGCAGAGGCACACTCACTTGCCCGAGCAGGAGCAAACAAAGCTCTTAAAGGCCCAGAATCCTTCTGTGGTATTGCGAAAGCTATACAAAAGACTAGTATCAAATCATAGATGCAAACCAAATCTCAAGAATGGTGGAACAACTCGCCAGGAATGAGACAGGCTAAAGAGTTTATTAAAAAACCATCGCCAACATTCACAGAATATCTACTAAACCAGAAACGAAGTTCTCACAGGGCATTGTAGGCTCAACAAACACATGAGTACGGTAGGTCTGACTCAAGAACTGCTGTGCAGGTTCTGTCAAGAAGAGGAAGAAACAGCAGTACACATACTTTGCCACTGTGAGGGCTTGTCAAGACTTGGGTTCCTTACGCTGGGTGAGGAAAAACCAGGAACCTAGAGATACACAGGAGATCTGAAAGCTAGCCTATGGAGTCTCATACAGAAGGCAGAGCTAGCCAAAGAACTCTAATCAATTTTGAGGGCAGACACAAAAGATCTGAAAAGGTCGCAGTGTGGAGGCAGATAGCATGAAGGCCCCATTCCAAATCTAATGTAATCTAATGATATTCCATCGTTAATTCAAAAATGACTAAGCTATCGACGATATTTCAAAAAATAAAAGTGATTGTGTCGAGGATGGTCAAGGTATTACTTACGGTTATAGCTTCATTCTACCATAAAATAGTCGATAGCTTAGTTATTTTTCAATATACCATAAGAGTTTATAAGACAGTTTCTGTTTAGAATCGAAAAAAAGAGGATCTTTTTGACATAGCTCGTAAACGCGCTGTTAAAATTTTGTTTCCTTCTTATCATCGTGACCAGCGGGAAAAATACTACTAGTTAGTTCATTTACCCAACTTTGTACCTTCAATAATAACCAAGTAATAGAGCAAGATTCCATGGACGCCAGACCTTCGTTGTTTTATAAAAGCTGAAAGTTTCTCGGAGCATGCTCCCAACACAGGTAAGAACGATGGGCAACTATGAAATTTAGGTCATGATGCCTTTGGGACCTCCCTACAGGAAGCAAAGGTGCTTGAAATACCAACTTATTTTCGTCATACTGAAGGGTAATTCTGCCACGTCATCCATTGCCAGACACGTTTCCATGGTGCCTACCCCTTGCCAGACATCCTTAAACCTTGATGAATTGAAACTCAACTCACAGACATACAGCGCTTTCTCAAAGTAATGAATAAATCGATTTTCAGTCAAACTATCAATTTCTGAAGATTCTCTTGTAATAGGTCGACTTTTAATTTCAATTTGCCGGTGCAATTATCATGTACGCGTCAATTATTTCAAATGGAACACCCTTCATATTATTCAATTTTTGGAATCTCCATAAAAAGCTGAATTCGAACATATATCAAATATAGGGTTTGTATACGATGCGTTCGTTGAATGCAGTGTCCTCCTAAAGTATAGTGTATAATTTCGTGAGGAATTCAATAAATCCGTATGGAAGCCCAAATAATAATAATAATAATAATGAAAGGACACAAAATGCAATGGATGCATTGTATACCAATCCTATTTGTGATATATTTTTGAATAAAGCTTCCCATGGAGATTCCAAAAATTGAATATTATATAGGAGCACCACCAGAACCGTCTGGCTACTGAGGTAACATCTTCTGATTGCAAGTAACATGTATAAAAGTCAGCTCTTATATTTTAGCCAAAGTTGAGTTGAAATTCATCGAGGTTGAAAGGTGTTTTGCAAGGGGTAGGCACCATGGCAACGTGTCTGGCAATGAATGAAGTTTTCCCTAATATTATCCCGGATGAAATAACAAAAAGTTTACTGTTTATATCATGACCAAAGTAAGTTGGAATTTTCAACATCTTTGCTCCCTTTAACTTCCCTAAGGCACCATGCGTACCTAGGGATTGTAGGGCAGAGAGATAGGTGAACTCCTGGAGCTTATTAGTTCTTGGGATTACTTTCATTGGCAAAGAATTCCAAAGCTTTGTTGATTGCCAATGCGAAGAATATAAGTACCTATATCAACACAAGGAAACATTCCAACTTGTATCGACATTTTCCAGGTTATTAGTAATGCCTGGCTAATACCTTGGTATTTTGTTGACGATGAAGGAAATCATTGAATATGTAATCTATAATCTATGCGTACCTATGGAATTCACTAGTATTTCAAACCTTTACAATTTCATTCAGAAGTTTCGTTAATACCGGGTGACCCTCTAGACATGAATTCTCCCAGAAACATTACAATTATAGTCTATTGTGGACTGTTCGAAACTTCTGCTGCTGTCTTATGTTTTTTGTTGTGTTGCCAAAACTATCGATTCTTCACTTCTCTTGAGTTTGACCTCGAGTTTGGCTATCTATAATAGCGTGTTTCATCATAGTTTTTCAAACGACTATTCATCACAAAGATTGTTCACCATATTGGAACCTTCATCTTGAATTTCCCAAATTCTCACGAAGGAATCATAATCTCCGACCACGAAACCCCCCAGATACCAATTTTTAATGGAATCTAATTATCATCACAAAATTCTTCTGCCATATCAGATCTGCCATCTTGAATTTCCAAATTCTGACGAGAGAATCATAATGCCCGTCCTCAAAAACCCTCAGATTGAAATTTTTAATCGAATCGGATCATTATTAGAAAACTCATCCGTCATATAATAATGATAATAATAATAATAATATGTATATTCCGACAGAATCAGAATACAGTAGAAGAAATAATGATAGCAAGTCAACATTAGGTAAATAAGAATTAGGAAACCCACAGAAGCAGCAAATGCTGCTTCTACGTGGTGAAAAAGTATGAATTTAGTTTGACGAGCTATTATTGAAAATACTAAGATTAAAAATCTTGAAATATAAAACTAGGTAGGTACAAAAATTCAAGAGTGTAAAATATTTACATACAAAATAATCAAAATGGTTTTCTGTTTCGGGCCAGGACCTATTCCACTTCCAGTCAGCTGCTTATGGTCTATAAGGCACAGATCCGACCTGTACTGGAATACTGTTCCCATATTTGGAGTGCAGCACCCAAACATACCCTGAAACTGTTGGATTCTGTCTAAAAAAGGGCAATTCGTTTCGTGGGTGATGCCTCGCTCACAAACTGACTCACTTCTCTGGAACACCGTAGAAAAGTTGGCGATCTGGCTCTATTTTATAGATATTTTCATGGACGATGCTCTTCTGAAATATCAACAATTGTTCCTCCCTTGGCAGTCCCCGCGAGATTAACCCGTCGAGTTGAGGCTCCGCATTCCTTCGTGGTCACTTTGGAGACGTGCAGAACATCTCTTTCCAAAGACTCGTTCATCCAACGAACAACGAGGCTCTGGAACACATTTCCAAGGAAGGTGTTTCCCGACGCATATAACCTCCAGAAATTTAAGAAGAACACCAATTCCTACCTTATTTTTCTTGGTTCTCACGATGTTCTCTGAACATTACAGGATGTCCCTTTTCGTGAGAACCAGAACATAAAAAAAATACATATATAAAAAGAAATGAAATGAAAGAACTCCGGTGTTAAATAATCACAAAAAAACGTGTAATAAATATGTATATAAAAATACTGACAATACTAAAATTAATTATTTCGGAATATAAATCTACGTACGAAAATTCAAGAGTGTAAAATACTTATATATCCAAAATGACCAAAATGAAGCAACCCTCAAAGTCTTCGAGAGTCTTGTGCGAGCAAAAAATTACGGAGGCCTTGCCTTTTGACGTGTGATCCCAATGGGCCATCAGAAAAATGTCTGCAGTCGCGAGGAATTGAACCCACGACCGGCAAGCGAATGCGGATTAGAATACTGACACTCTGTCCGCACGGCTACCTGGCCCCCTGATGATATAGAAGTATTCAGTTTCATGTTCTCTCAGTTTGCTGCAGGTAATCGATATAAAGTGATCCGAGAAGAGCAAGTGGACAGTATTTTGAATACTGTCTGTAGGATAACCGAGCAGGTTTTTGGGACTTTCTCTCATAGTTTCATAATAAAAATATCTCTATCAGGTTGAAGATCAAATCAACTACTGGTTGAGTGATGATAAAAATTTTCATCGAGTAAGGGGGACTGAATCATCTCTTTGATTCAACAAAATAATTCAGAAATTCTCTCATTTCCTTTCATCTCATCCGGATCAACAATTATTAATCATAACAGCAAATGAGTTAATTGTCAGTGTAAATATTTTGTATGCGTTCATTTTGCTAGATTTCATCCCCTCGTTTCTATAAAATGAAAATATGAGTATTAATTCGATATATAGTAATGTATGTACGTGTAGTTGGACAAATTAGAAGATTTGTCACAAAATTTCAAAGCGTTTAGAGAATGTGTTATCAGAGAACCTATAATAGTATGATACACATGCTCGTGAATGTTCCTCTTTCGGAAGTGAATTTCAATAAAGAACTCAATATCATAAAAAAGATTGCAGTCAACAACAGATACAACGTTAACTTGATAGACAGTATTCTTTCTAAAAAACTTCATAAAAAGCTATTCAAGTGTGGGTTCCAGGACACTCTGGTATCCCGGGGAACGAGGAGGCAGACAGACTAGCCAAGATCGGTTCAGGAACGACACCCATTGGACCAGAACCGATATTGGGAATACCCAATAGTACGGCTATGTCCTTAATGAAGGAAATGCTACAGAGGCAGTTCCTTGAAACATGGTGGGACACACCAGGAATGAGACAATCAAAGCTCCATATAAAAGAACCTTCAAAAAGGCTCACGAGAGAGATCCTGTCACTTAATAGAAGGGATCTCAAGATGGTAGTTGGGCTCTTAACTGGGCACAACCACCTCAACAGGCAGATGGTGCTTGGAGGATGATGAAACATCATCACACATACTCACTGAATGCCCCGCGCTGGTGCATCAGAGGAAAGCTGCCTTTGGGAGCATTGCACTGCACCCAAAGGATGTGAAAGTGACTCAGCTGAGGAAGCTGCTGAATTTCGTCAAAGAAATCGGCATGCCCAGCTGATTCACAGGACAAGTGGGCGCACAATGGGCCCGACGGAAGAGGCCTGAGTGCAGGGGTCTACGCACCCGCCCACCTGTGCAGAGAAGAAGAAGAAGAAGAAGAAGAAGAAGAAGAAGAAGCTATTCAAGAAGTTTGTCCTACCATCGAGAAAAATAATCAAAATTATAGAACTTCAACCTATTTTGGACCATCAACTGAAAAATCAGCTTCATTTCAACATAAACAGGACTCAAAAGTAGCATATAGAACAAATAACACGTTGGGAAGGTTTATCAAGAATAATAAAGACAAAACTTCTAAATTCGAAAAATCAGGGGTATACAACCTTAACTGTGGATCTTGTCCTAAGGTATATATTGGTCAGACAGGTCGTACGTATAATCAGCGCATTCATGAACATAAGACGAATTTTTTAAAAAAGAAAACAAATTCAACATACGTCCACCATGTAATAAAAAAAACCATAGTTTCGAAGATAATTTCGAAATTCTACACGTAAAAATAAAGGAATGAAACTCAATCATTTTGATTCATTAGAAATCAACAAACTCAAAAATTCTGACATTCTACCTCATGATCAATTAGATCTCAATCAAGCAAACGGCTAGAATCGGCCAATCATTTGAAACACTATGGATCTTGATCATCAACATGGGGATTCATATTATGATTTCCTCTGATACAATGTCCGGTTTGCCATATATAGGGTGATGACAATTTGAAAGCTTAAAATTGATGTAACTCATGTACAAAATAAAAAACATATCACGAATGGTTCATGACTGATTATATAATATATAGAGTGGGAAATAAAATGTCTCTTGACCTCCACCAACACCCTGAGTCACAACCACTACAACGCATAATATTTCAATAGTATTGGACTAAAAAGTAGCATATTGAACAAATAACACGTTGGGAAGGTTTATCAAGAATAATAAGGACAAAACTTATAAATTCGAAAAATCAGGGGTATACAAATTACAAACTCAACGTCAAACAGGTCGTACGTTCAACCAGCGCATTTATGAACGTACGACGAATTTTTTGAAAAAAAAACATTCGACATACGCCAACCATATATTATAAGAAAATCATAGTTTTGATCATAATGTCGAAATTCCACACGTAGAAAATAAAGGAATGAAACTAAATCATTTTGAATCATTAGAAATCACAAACTAAAAAATTCTGACAGTTTACTTAACGATCAATTAGATCTCAATAGTTCACCACTGTTGAATTTGTTTTCTCAGTAAATAATAATATGTATTTGACATCAACCCTTACAAGTTAATCCGGTACACCGTATTTTGATGTAAACATTGTGCCTAATTTTCGAAAAAAAAAAGGTTTATCGCACCTGTCCACAGGTAACCAATCCTTCAGGTTGGGGAAGTAGGATATATAAGCAAGCCAATGTTAGTTTAGTTCATCGTATACCAATATATCACCTGACGAAGCTACTTGTGGAAATCTTATCGTTTGTGAATTTTTTACATTTGCCATAGATTTTCACCATGAAAAGGCCGAATCATTTCAGAATTTCTAGGAGAATTTGTTGTTTTGCTTCCTTTTTCAGGTATATTTAATGTATGATATACAGTATGATGCAAATGTATGGAATAAATTCATTTCAAAACAAGACGACTTTCGAAAAAAAAACCAAAAACTAGAGTTCAGAACTGTTTTTTTCGACGTATTTTTTTAACTAGACGACCCTTCGATGTTCAATTCTCAGTAGCAGACCTCTGCAAGATTCAATTAATCACATGATAATCCATTTTAATTTCAATCTTCTTATGCAACATTTTGACTGTTGAATAGACGATCGGTAGACCTTTCAATCAAGGTGTCACATGACCCCTATTTGTATTTGAAAAAATCGTCCATTACGTCTTTACTTCAACACCGGTGACGTAACATCTCTCATATGAATATCATGAGATGAGGCTTCAGAAATTGAAACTCACGTGTTTTTGGAATTTTTTCAAATGTCGCCCAATTCTGAAATAATGAATTTATTCCATACATTTGCATCATACTGTACTATATCTACTATTATACTGAATGATAAAAAATGTTGAAGTAATAAATATTTTTTCCAATTTTGAAGGACTGGGGAGCAAGTCAACTGCACTTCCCTGCAATTCCTAAATGACACCCGTGCCCACATAATAATAAATGGGGTTCAGCACCCCAACATATATGCTGATGCTCTTTGATTTCATCCAGAGAATAGCCATTCACCTTAATAAGGTTTGAAAACGAATATATCTTCTATGCATTCAAGTAAGTCATTAATTCATAGGTGTTCGATTCATATTATATAAATAGCTACTTCCCCCCTTCCCAGTTTGATGACGCGGAAGAAATTATTAGAAATCCATTTGAAGATTTATGTGCTAGAGATCCTTGCATATATAATGTTTATATTACCTGTTGTTTATAGTGTAATTTTCCATTGAAAGTTATTAGCTACAGGTATTTTACAAATGTTGTTATAAAAATGAAAATGGAACTGTTTTAGTATTTTAACTATTAATTATCAAGTAGGTAATGACGTTATTTGGATACATTTTTCCTATGGTACATTTCCGAATTTGGTGCATTAATTCAATGTACAGATTTGCAAATGTCAAAAAGTATCGAGAAAATTGTCTATAATGTTATGTAAATCTGCATACTGTAATATTTCAGAATACACCATTAAAAAAGACAATTTCATGGAACGTTCAAGCGGTTTCATTTTGAGGCAATATGAAGTAAATATTCCTCAATTTTTGAATTCTAATTGAACCTCATTTTCTGATGATATCACTCTAATATCTATGTCATAATAATGATATATATACAGGGTGTCTGCTAGAAGGAGGTCAATCCATTAACCATATTATATTCCTTGAACAAAAACAATATGAGTTTCTAGATATCAATTTGCAATTTTAGCCCTTCATATTCGATATACAGGGTGACAAAGTTAGGAATTGAAAACTGTTTATTTCTAATTACTCGCGTATTTAATGAGATATCAATCTCAAAATTGGTACATGACTTCAGCACAAACAGTTTCATCGTGTGAGGAGAACAAAACAGAAAATAACTGTCAAATATTCAAAATAAGAGGGGGTCAAGTACACACTTACCCCCATATTTTTTTGTACGTGCGCTAATGACTTTCAATATATTCTTCTTCAAGTGTTCAATCCTTTGTGCTCGCCTTTGTGAGTATTTTTGTCTCTTGTAAAATTTCGATAAAATTATTTATTTTCAAGATAATTCGAAAAGTACTGGTTATTGTTTGATGCCTATGCGGCTTACGGTAATCTCATAATGTTCACATACTCCTATTTATTTCGTCGAAATTGGAAGAGGGCGTATTTTTTTAAGTACGAAAAGGTAAATATGGAAATACCGGGTGCTCAGAGTGAATGTATCAAAATTATTTTTACAAAAAATCAGAAGAGCATCGTCCATGAAAATATCTATAAAATAGAGCCAGATCGCCAACTTTTCTGCGGTGTCCCAGAGAAGTGAGTGAGTTTGTGAGCGAGGCATCACCCACGAGACGAATTGCCCTCTTTTGGACAGAATCCAACAGCTTCAGGGTATGTTTGGGTTCTGCACTCCAAATATGGAAACAGTATTCCAGGGCAGGCCGGATCTGTGCCTGATAGATCATAAGCAACTGATTGGAAGTGAAATAGCTCCTGGCTCAAAACAGAAAACCAAGTTCTTGGAGTGCACTTTTAGCAATTGATCTCACGTGATATTCCCAATAAAGGTTATTGCTGATAGTTATCATAAGCATCAAAATAGATGTCTTCAAAGGTATGGTCACTCCTGACAAGCTTATGTTGGGCACAGTGAGATCGGCTTTTCTAGAGAAAAGGCATGCCTGTGTTTTGTTTGCATTGAAATCTACGAAGTTATCGAATCCCATTCGAGAATTGTTGCCAAGTATTTATGTTGTCAACATTTCTCACTCGTTCGTTTCTGATTTGCCTGACTGGAATAGGAGCCCTGGAAGTATATTCAGATGTTTACCTCGTATTGATAATCATGATGCGTTTGAATACTGTCTGTAGGTTGATCGAGGAGGTGCTATGTTCATTATTGCCAATTTTTTGCGGATTTTGCCTCCTCGATCGTTTCCATAAAATGAAAATATGGGTATTATCGGGACATTTTGGGAAGGTGAAGTCTAACATAAAACGTTGGCGAGACGAAATGTATAGGTTCATTTCATTTCAACTTTGACTGCTTGATGATGGTGATAAGAGAGATGTATAGAAATTAAACTGGTGCGCTTGCTCCCTATTGAAGGTCGTTTGCAAGTTTCTCGATGGCGCCTACTCTGATAAACCTTTGATAAACATACTTGACGTGGGTAAATCTCGCTAAGCTCATCCTGGTTACAATCCATATTTACAGGAAACATATATTACCGACCGATAAATATTTGGATACGTATATGATTTGGATCAGAGCAGTGAACTGATTCCTGATCAAAGGATCGAAACGTCAATATGTCGAAAATATTCTTGAGCTGAAAAAATGGATATTTCTGAGATTGGTGTCAAGTGTTCGTTAGGGACGTGTTCCGTAGTTTCTAAATTTTGTGTAAAATACCCAATCCACCATAGAAAAAAGGAAATCTCTGTTCTACAACAGTATTATTTCAGTGATTTGAAATATTAGCGTGAACTGGTGTGAATAAATTCTGAGGTGAGTACCAGTTACCATATCTGCCTATTATGATTTTCGATATTGGTCTATTTGGTTCATGTCATGGAAGAAGTAAAGCTTATTAAAATCGGCTACAAAAAAGATCTTCTGCTTCTATTTCAAATTGAAATTTGAATGAAAATGTTGATTACAGTATTTATTCGACCACAGAACAATGATGGAAATAGATTCATCCCACACGGAACCAAGGTTTTGAACGATTTTCCGATTATGGCGCCTCTATCGCAAATACCTGAACCCCACGTCCAAAACTCGCTTGCAATTGTTCCATATCGAGAGTTAGTCTGACGAAACAATTGAAGAGTGAGCCCACCACTTAAATATCTATTCATCTCTGTGATAAGAATGGGTGACAGTTGTCCGACCAGCCCTAATAACTTTGAGACTAATGTCTGAGAATACAGGTGATGAGTTGGCAAAATTGGAACTTCGTTTCAAAACAGTTTTGGAGAAGAGAAATATATGAATATAAAAAATATATCAAATCTTCACTTATCTTTGTACGTTTCGGGAACGAGTCTGCCCCCTTTTAAATATTAAATTGGGAAGTATTTTCATCACCAATTTATTGTCGTCAGGTATCAGTTTCGATACTTCTCATTGTGGGGTGACAAACCATCTGGTGTGTCCTCACTACACGTAAGGTAGGTGAATAAAATATGCATGTTTTCAATATGCGTACGGGCCGTAGTTTGGTTGTTTTATGAACGATGGCAGCACACATCAAGCACACAGTTTTCTGCTAACCCACTGTCAGATTTTAGTCGATTAGACAGGAAGTTGCAAGCGTTATCAGACTGGTGTGGCTGAAAATCATTTTTTTAAGACGCCAGTATAATATTTTCATGTTAAGATTTTATTACCGAGTTGTTAAAGACAGTGTTAATGAATTGCAATATTTTTTGTTCCATATGAGTAGGTATTGAACCTCAGATTGTGGTGAAAAGCAATCGAATTAAGGTAACACTCAAGACAAAAACACAGCCTAACCTAATTTAACTTCATACCAGCGAGCACAAAAACATCTCAGAGATGTTGAAAGTACGAGATTTCGAGACATTTTGAACCTCCACTGCGATGTTCTGTTCACACATGAATGAAATTATCAAAGAACAGCCAATGTCCGCCGCAGGCGGCAATTATCGAGATGTCCTTGATATGTCACAAAACTACCTTCTCCCTAGTTCTTTTTAAAGCCTTTTCACGGACACAACAGAACATTTTCAACGCGTCTTGCGCACATTGAATCGCTATAAAAAAAACATTTTCGAGGTACTTTTCTGAAGCCTTTTGTCAAAATGAACTTTTGCATTAGGATTCCATTTTCCTTGAATGAAAAAATGCATTAAAAATAGATTGAACATAAAAATATTTTCTTGATATGAAATTACCTTCTTAATCGGTTTCTGAGTAGTGCTTAATACACACAGACATATAATTGGAAATAGGTTTCCCAATTTTTGAAATATTCTCCACAATGCATAATTTTGCAACTGCGGAGAAGCTGTGTATTGATGAATTCGTACTTTCATATAATGATTACACTGAGGCACCGAACACAACATCTTGCATCTGATGGTCATTATTACAAACTAAATAAGTCTTCTAACACAATAAACTTCACCAAATTCCTTTCTGTTCGTTAGCAGCGTGATGTAAGCGTGACACGCTGCAAACGCGAATGCCAATAGCGAACAAGAAGAACAAAATCGAAAACAAATCAGAATTCATCGTATTGTGACGTAAGCATGAGATGTTGTGGTGGGGCAAACAAAGAAAGGGCACAAAATAACAGAAACAATACTTTCAATATCCTTCTAAGACCTCTTTGGGAAGTGCATATTACGCCTCAAAAAAACATCCTCATGCCTACATTTCTAAAACATCCCAAAACATCCCAGGGATACCTCTCAGTAGGCAAACAAAGAAATGCCACAGAAGAACAGAAACAGTACTTTAATATCCTTCAAAGACCTCTTTGGTCAGTGCATATTACGTCTCAAAATAACATCTTCATGCCAAAACATCCCAGGGATGTTTGTGTTCGCTGGGATGTGTCGCAATATGCCCACCATTATTATGTACTTTGCACATGGGCTTCAGTACCTATATATCTACGTCAGCAGAAGATGATCTTGAGGATTGTGTGCGATTAATAACTAAGAACATCAAATACATTTTCATTTGTTCAATTTGCTATTATGATACTAAAAAATAATTATTTCGATTCAACTTATTTTCTAGGGTTTTTATTTAGTTGAACTCTAATAATCATTCCACAAGTATAACTTCTTTTTCTTATAATTCTCGACTCTTGTATGCATGACCATATTGTCGATACCGTGTTGGCAATATGGCTATTTGCACTTTTTTTCTCAAATTGGATAAAAAATTTTACAAATCAAGTCTTCATGGCAACTATTTTTTTTTTTCAAGGTTCTGAACATTTGAAACTTTATCATGAAGTGATTGCCATAACTTGTTATTCACAATTACATTTTTAACAAAAATAATCGCTTAAGATGGGCATATTGTATTCACCTACCTTATATTGAAATAATAGTGATATTTCATTTTATTGAAACGAGGAGAGAAAATCTCGAAAAATCTGCAAAAATGAATGATGCGTATAGATTTTCGGGGTTGGTGAAGCGGTGCCCTGATTTTTTTTAGGGGAACTCACTTTGGGAATCGCTCCTGACCTGAATCGAATTCTGACCTGATAAGCAGCCAATGTTGTCTAGTGCCAACATAAATTGTTTGTAGAAAACTATTCTATACCGGAATTTGTAGCAGGTGTGTATTCATTAGCATATTAAGGTATTGTAAGGAAATGGTGAGCAAACACATTGTAACAATTTTTGAATTTCATTAATATTAAACGGTTTATCAGAATAATTAAGAAATTCTTCTTATTAATTACTTCCGAACGAAATCGAATGAGTATAGTATATTGACATAACTCTTCCTATATAAAATAAAAACATTATACAAAGTGGTTTTCAACAATTCCGAATGAAATTTGATACATAATTTGTGAAATCAATTCGAAAAAATCCAGTTTTCAAGACTGAATGAAAACAGTTCCTTCTTCGGAACTTTTTATACAGGACGTTCACTTGTAGCTGCATCAACTAAAATGTAATTTCCTCTGAGATATCTGTTCGAAATGTGTTCTTTCTGTAAAAAAATTATCAAAGCTTCAATGCAGATTCTATTTCACGTGAAGAACTGTCAGGCGAATTTTTGGATATTTCATGAATGCTGCTTTATATATCCGAAGTATTTTTTATTTATTTCCCATCATCACTTGTAGCTTCTAGATAACTATTCATTTCACACTTCATATTATGTATTGTTTACTCCCTATTATTATTTCATACAATTTAACGTTAATTTTTGCGTGTGTCTGAAAGAATTCATTATCTATTCTTAATAAACATGTTTATTTATTATATATATCATGTGTGCGCGTGAAAGGAAAATGAAAAATAAAATGTAAATCACTGTAGATAAGTTTCCAAGTGAATTTTCTTCGGTGTACCTAGGGAATACCAAACATTCATTTTCTAGGTAGGTACGTTAAACACATATACAAACAAATACGGCATTTCTCAGATATATCACTATTGCGAATTATATATCAAAACAAAAAATATAGTTGAACTGCTAAAATTATCACCTTACTCAATGGCAATCCCGATGAACCTGAGAATATTTCGCAATATGACACCTGAATCATAAAACAAATAAATCGAATGTATTTTTATATAGCCTTCATAGAAAATAAATAATAGTACAAACAATGAAATTTCAAGATTCATTGCAGGTTGAAAATAGATGATTCTATGAAAACCAGAAAATATTAGGTACTCCAAATAATAAAATTAAGTGCAATTTTGTGTTTTTTATCTTGCCTCTCTGACTTTCCGTTCTCTTTGTTTGGATCCTTCCAGAATCTATGCAACCATCCGTTGATATAAACGAAAACTGATTGCAATTTTATTTCCTATATGCACCCTGCATACTGTATATTAGTCACGAATAATTGTGAAAAAATAGGATGTTCCACTTGAAAGTGAAACGTTGAGGAACGAAATAGCATCAACAAATAATATGCATGAGCACACTGAAAAAACAGCTCTACGATTTGAGTCAATAGGGTATTCTATGATCTCTTGATATAAATTGTCTCATACAAAGAGTACATAATCTTGCATGGGGAAAAATTTCTTTGTTCTGAGAAATCCATGACTTGATATTTTCTGAAATTTTTCTTGAATGAAATTTCTCTCCATTGGGATAATTTCCTCTTGCCACAGGAATATTGTCTCTTCCTACAATTATTTAGCTCTTGCTACTTGAAAACAAGAATTATAAATCTTGGTGGAATATCCGAGAATCTTATTATGGAATAAAGTACAGAGTGTTTCATTTGAAAATCGTAAGTTGATGTAATTTCCTGGAAAACCAGAAGATGAAAAAAAAATCCTGAAATGTGAGAAAAAGCCCTCTAGTGAGCATATGCGATGTTACAAATTTCAGATATAGCTAAAAAAACAGAGGAGAATATGGAGGTATATCATGAGTCTGTATCACACGGAATGAGAAATTTAATATACCTGATTTTATTATCTACAATTTCATCTACTGTTAGTGAATACAAATCCCCTTACCCCTTCTCTTTCATTCTCTACATTCCATTTTAGAGAGAGACTGACGAAGAAATACAAATATTTCGATAGCTTTCCCAAGAGTCCCATATTAGCTGCATACCCACAAATCCTATAATCACTTGATTGATACAGCTACTGATATAATTGAGTATACCAAAAATACTATATATATATACTTGGTATTTTCAAACCATACTAGATATTCATGGTATTTTTATATCATAACATATTTTATATATGATATCTTTGGTATATATTTTATATTGAATTTGTTCAGTTAAAATGATAGAAATGGTCGGTTATCAATTTTCAATCGAGCACACTTCATACCGCCAATATCACTAATAGTGATCAATTACTCTACACCTATGTAAATTGTTAATGAATTTTATTTGGAATTATAAATTAACTATATCTGTCAAACAAAATACATACCATTGTTTTTTTCAAGATTTCTCAGAATTGAAAATATGACCTCAATTTTCACAGAAAGATAGGTATTATAAGCACTTCCTTACAAAAACACCATAATGTATTTATTTTTAAACCGATTTCATTTACTGATTGAACGATATCGTGTGATAAAATAGGATTTCCTCCCATTTCCGTTATTCAGATTGTCGAAATCATTCGTCTGAATCATCATTCATTGATAATAATGATAAAAATAGATTGTAAGATAGGCGCAGTTCAGTCAAATGCTACAATCTTACACTTACACCCAACGGTTGAATTTGTAAAAAGAGTATAATAATATAAAATTGCTTCCTATTTAATACAGGATATATCCTATGGATAAACGTTTGTGAGTCCAAATCCCCCGATTTGAAGAGGATATCCATAAAATATTCATCTAAGAATCCGTAATGGATATCTCAGAAGATAGTTCGTGGATAGCCAGACGATATCCAAAGCAAACTGTAACCTGACAGAGTGGAAGCTGTTCTGTTTATGTTATTAATTTGGCTGACATCGTCAATTACAAATAGAGATTTAAACACGTGTTCTTCAAAGTTCAATGAAATTGTGGCAAATGAAACACATTAAATGGTTGAAAAGATTTATTTCCCTTAAAATCATTTTCTCCTCGTACAAGACGTCATTTCAATTTTAGGTCTATTTTCGTATGAATCGAAAGAAATAAATAAAGATCTGTGGCACACAGCAGAGGGTTTCCCTATATGCAAGTGTGTATGTGTACTCCTGGAAAACTTTAAAATCCCATCTGTTCCAAAAAATTTCCATTCCTCACACTCTTCTCCCTTTCACGTTAACCCTCTTGATCCATTATCCGGGATCCTAGGTCACAGTGGCGTAGCAGAGGACGGTTAGCGATCCGTGAATGTATCCGGGACAATCTAATAGGTACTTCCCGTTTCGATTCCATTTATTCAACAAAAAAATATTTCTACAATACAAGGTGTATAAACAGAAATCTTCGAAAGGGGACATTGGATACATGATGAAAATATAAAACTTACAATGTAGATCATTTAGATACGCCACAGAATTACCCTTGCCGAAGATTTTTGTCTAACAACCCTGATGATAGTCATGAGGGAGCTGACTCCTAGTACCTACCTTTTATCCAGCTCATGTCAGTGAGTTGCCCAGGGCAGCAAAGATTGATCGTCGATTGCTACCTTGTTCTCTCTAATTTAGCATTCTTGTATTGGCAAATGAAAATAAAAAACCGACTTTTGGAAATTCTCTGTGAAAGACTGGTTACTCCCCATTTGACACCACACTAGACTCATTGTTGGCCGATCTATCTTCTTCATCGATGCGAAATCTGTTTTTCATCAAGGCACCAAGCCTGGTTTTCTTCTATATTAATACGTTTGAGTTTTAGTAGCAAAATACCCGTTTTTCTTGTGTTGGTTCCTCAGAGTGTTAGTGGTACAAGCCTGTTTTCCTCATGTTGATACTTTGGGATGATAGTGGTACAAAACCTGTTCTTCTAGTAGGAATACTATCGAGCTGTAGTGCTGCAGAACCTGTTTTTCTAATATGAATACTATCGAGTCATAGTGGTGCAAAACCTGTTTTTCTCGTGAGTTGAAGGATGAGGAGCAGTCGTATGCTACGTCTCCATAACCGAGAGCCTATGATGATATGATACATATCCTCTAGCAGCACACCGAATGCATTGTCTCATAGGCTTGCAAATGTCAGTGTCGTCTCGTTGGTTTGATGAAGGCTGGATAGTGCGATCCTTAGATCTATTTGGGTATATCAAGTGGGTACTCCCTAAATGACCTCACACTAAGACCAGTAGCGAGAAGATATACCTATGTACAGGGCGACAATGCGATCGACATCCTATTACAAAGCCATACTTACGACATGAAGTCCAAGTAGTATGACGATACCGTCAATAGAAAAAGTGTTCTGACACCCATAGTAGTTCGTAAAGGAGGACTTCCTCACCAGGATTTTACAAGGTTGATCTCTGTTTCTGATAACACATGACCTATTTTCTTGATAACACGGAGATTATTCTTCGGGTCTTGCCTCTTTTCCTTAATAAACAAGGATAATTTCTATGAACTATCTTTTTCGGGAGCTAGGGGAGCTAGCCTCTTATTCTTATGGCATTGCCTTTCTTGCCTGGTAACTAGATCATTGAAGGGGATTGAACATCAAACCATTCTTTCTTTCGAAGTACCATTCCATAACACACGAAAATAACCTAGGCTCCCGTGAAGTAAATAACAGAAGTTCGCGAGGATACCCACCACTGCGCATCCGATAAAACATTGAATATTCAAAATAATTACCGAACATATCCACAATGAAAAATAAAACTTATTGAGAGCACTCGTCTCCAGAACGGTTATCATGTAGTGGAAAATAGTGAAATAAAATATTGGTCAGTAATTTTGGGTCAATGGCCCTATAGACAGAAAAAGGACTTCGAACCAGATACTCCCGTCTGGTCAATGACATACGGGTAAGTCCCTGAATACTTCAATTATGGCAATGACTATACGCGTTACATAATATACCTTCAAAACAAATCCTACCTAAATGAATTCATGTACATATTAGCAATCATCAGCGAATTTGAAAGTAATTGAACGTGAATAAACATAATTTAATAGGTACGACAAGTATTCAAATGATAATATACGTACAAGCAATTCAAATTTTTATGATATCGAGGTTAGATATATAGCTCTACTCTGAATAGAAACTCTGTGTAAATCTCAAAGTGCAACAAACATATAGATTCCTAACTAGGAAATAACCACAATGCTCAAAGTGGAATGAAATGTTGAATAAATACAAACTCGCAAAAAGCTCAAAGTCATCTTCACACAATGTTCATAAAATAAACAACAATGGTAGATTTCGGTAGAAAAACAACTACTTTCCTGGCTAATGCCCCGCAGAACATTGAATTACATCCTCCCGAAATCTATGCATCGACTCGTATAAACGAATACTGATACAAGTGGTTCTTTCCTGAATGCCTATTGATTTCGATTTAGCCAGACCACGCTAGATACCCACAGACCGGTTTCGAGCTCTTTGACTCTCATCATTGCAGGGTAGTCTCCAGTCTCCAAAAGTAGGTGTTGGAATTTTTTTTGAAATTGTTGGAAGTTTATAGGTTCTTGAGAATACTTCCATTGGTAGTGAATTCCAAAGCTTCGCCGTTCTGATTATTTCTTATTCACTTCGAATATATTATTTCTTAGGGAATAAAATTAAAATTAAGTTTATATCCAAAATGCCTATTAAAGTTTTTATTGATTTCTATTGGATCGTTCGAATACATTCGATCCGTTATACATATACCCCCATGATATTTTCATGCCTAATGTAATATAACTGACTGTATTCTCAGAAAACTTATAGTCCCCAATAGTTGAAAAAATATATACCTCTACCTCCCCTACCTATCCTTTCTTGGTACGCACGATCCCAGACAGCACTGGATATACATAGAATATTCTCTAAATATGCTGAAAAGGAGGAGTATATTCCGAATATTCATCGATTATTCCTAGAATATATACATGCCTCTGGAACATCTAAAAGGAATATTCCAAAGTGAATGTTCAGGGAATATTCAGGTATGAATCTTCCAGGAATATTCCCAACTGAATATTCTCTGTTGTATATTCATGAAATATACCCAACTGAATATTCTGTGGGGTATATTCATGAAATATACCCAACTGAATATTCTGTGCGGTATATTCATGAAATATTCTCAACTGAATATTCCGTGGTGTATATTCATGAAATATTCCATGAATATTCCTATGTTTCTCAACACATAAATACCATTTAATATTTCAGAGATGTGAGTATCGAACATCAATTAGATGTAAGGGGATTTTGAAACAAAAAGTGTTTATGATCCGATTTCGAACAATGCTCTCACAAGAACTTGATATGTATAACATTATTCAATTCGATTACTGGCCTAGTGGTCAAGGCGTTGCTCTGATAGTCTTGAGGTCACGAGTTCGATCCCTACTTGGGTCACTTTTTTTATTTTAGAATATGTTTATTGGAATATTCCAGGAACATTCAACATAGAATATTCTTTTGGGTATATTCTATGATTATCTGAGGAATTCCCATTCGCATATTCAGAGAATATTCCACAGATATTCCGGAATATTCCAGATTATTTATAGAATATTCCAATATTCCAAAAGGAATATGATAGGGAGATTCATGGAATATCTGGTGCTGTCTGGGATGTTCTCCGAAGGGATCCCCTTTCATGCGCTCCAAAAGATTAGGAAAAAATATTATACCCCAATGAAATCCTTAGAAGATATCCTATGACTATCTGATGTGAACAATCTTTTGTGGACATCTCTGAGGATATTTTGTGAATGTCCTTGATGAACATAATATATTAAAGGTAGTATCTCTCGTATGAATATTCCTAAGAGATATATGAATATCCCAGAAGGATATCTGATGGCAGCCCATCTTCTTCCATACCAAACATCCGTTGGACGGCCATAATATAGATAGATAGATATCAAGTATCATTTATAATTGAATAATATTTCACTTACCTATAGAAGGAAATTACATGATACATAATAGTTCTTTATACACCAAGGTAGTAAAGAATATCAGTATTACCCAGGGACCA
Organism: Phaedon cochleariae; assembly: GCA_918026855.4. NCBI lineage: Eukaryota > Metazoa > Arthropoda > Insecta > Coleoptera > Chrysomelidae > Phaedon > Phaedon cochleariae. The sequence continues at coordinate 48,299,678 of OU896713.1, read as the reverse complement.
AGATTATATGCAGTGGCTTCAGCCGCGAAGGGTATAAGGTCCGGTAATGATATTCTTTACTACCCAGGTGTATAATAATTTTTTTCACCACCAGCAATACATTCCAATCATTTCAGTTCTGTGAAACTTGAATATGATCCTATTGTCACTGAAAGCACTTCTTTTCATATCTAATCAAAATCTAGTAGCCATCATGGTTGGTAGAACTGATGACTATTTCGCTATAAAAATTATAATCAAGTCTACCAACCTTGGTAGTCAAACGATCATAACGCCTCATATTGATGAATACCTACCTGATTCGAGTGCCATTCCTACGAATCTCGCTTCAGAACAATGAATTTGGGTTAATAATTATAACAGAGAGGGCTATGTCTTTAATATAATAAATGAATAAATAAATAAATATATTGATGAATACCTACCTGATTCGAGTGCCATTCCTACGAATCTCGCTTCAGAACAATGAATTTGGGTTAATAATTATAACAGAGAGGGCTATGTCTTTAATATAATAAATGAATAAATAAATAAATATATTGAATCCTTCATGATCAAAAAGTGATATAGGATACGTCAGACAGCAGATGATTAACAAACATTTCGATCATAAATTAGTAACATTACAATTCTTCATTGGAATTAGAGATGAAATGAAATAATATGAATAAAATGAGGTGAAGAAATTGGTCCGAATGACTAAGATACTCATCAGTACTGTAGAGACAACCTTTGATCAGAAATTCTTTTAGTTCTGCCTTGAAAATATTTTGGCTACTTCGATTTGTTATATCATCTGGGAGATGATTGAACAATTTTTGCCCCCGCACATGAAGGACAGTTTTCATAGAGACGAGTTGAGTGTTTTTGGAGCCGTATCAATTCACCATGCCTGGCAGGATATTCATGAAAATCACAATTTCGGTTGTAGTCATGCATATTTGTTTTGAATGATAAAATGCATTTGTATGAAGACCATCTGATAGCCTAACCACTATATTTTTGAATAAACAGAAGTCCATAGCAATAACGCAGCATAGTCAGCTAATATGCTCGTTCGAAAATACTTCGACATGTAAAAAATGCGAAATATCCACACAAATGTGAAAAAAGGGGAAGGTGCAAGCTTAGTCCTATTCTTTTCAACTTCTGGAGATAATAAGTTCTTGAGAATACTCTTGGCAAAAAATTCCAAAGCTTTTCCGTTCTATGTATGAACGAGTTTTGATGAAGAGTTGTTCGACATATTTCGAGGTTGACGACAAAACGGTGTACTGATTGAAAATGAAAAAATAAGATTGCTACATGATGATTCCTACTCATGATCGTGAAATTTAAAGAAAATGATCAAATTATAGAGATCCTAGATTTACTATCCCACATAACGTATGGAATCATAGGATGAGGAGGGGTATATAGGTCATATCTAAAGCAAGTGGAAGTTGTTCAAAAGAGATTCTCAAAAATCTGGCTAAGAAAAAAATCGCGATTTCCTAGCGATCTGCTTTATACTGAGGCAATTATACTTTTATACCATATTAATAACACAATTCCAACACCAGAGTGAACTCACAACATATAACCACGGATATGAAACAAGACAGCAAAACAGATATATACCACCCCACATGAATAAAAGAATTGGTCAAAACTGCTATACGTATTTGTCCCCAAAGATTTTCAATATGATACCTGATACCGCAGCTAAACTTTCCTCTTTGAATTCATTGAAACAATGGGCAAACCAATACATTGGAATTATACCTAGAACAAAAATCCATGAATTAATAGAGACATGATTAACAAACCAACAACCGCAAGTGAACTATATGAAATTTTCTCAATTATACACACAAATACACAATAATTCTATATAGATCCAAAGAAGGATCTTGCTTTGCAGTCCCAGATCGAATACCCACTGGTTAAATGCTATTTACAATAATCTGAATTAAATTCACCATTAACTTAATTTACTATTTACACCCTTGTTTGATATATATACATTTTTTATTTATATTTATACCTACCTTGTAATATACCTACTACTATACTTGTTACATTTCCTCACACACAAGTTGGCCTTAGAACCTATGTTCTGAGGATCAGCTTCGTGAGTATATTGCATTTATTTATCGGATCTACATACATATCGAAGACTGGAACCTTTGGCACGATAATACACTACACTGTTTTACCACTAACCAAACCGATTTTTTAACGCCTCGACACGTGTTTCGCTAACTATGTTAGCATCTTCAGGAGAAGATTAAAACTAAATATCCTATTCTACTGTGCTGCTTATATACTAGGTATATGTTCACCCAACTGTGAAAAATACTAACCGTCAAGTTAATATTTGTCATGGTTGAGTTCACATGTTAATCTTAATTTACTAAACTATATAGAGGGCTATATGGAATAGGTCCATTATCCTTATTCATTACTCTATCACTATTCTTAAATATCTCTAAGCTTTCATATGCGTCTAGTTTTCTAATGTTATTAACTTGCTTAACTAATTTGAGGTTAGTAATATGTGTGTTATGATTGTGATTGAACATATGTTCGGCTACACAAGATTTATCTAACCTGCCATATTTTAAATGGGCTATGTGTTCTTTGAACCTTGTTTTTATGGGTCGCCTGGTTTGGCCTATATATGTTTTATCACAATCATTACAACTTATTTCGTATATTCCCGACTTTTCAAGTGTGTCCACTTTATCTTTCGGATTGCCTAATAAATTGCCTAATTTTGACCCAGACTGATAAACGCTTTCAAAACCTAAGTTTTTGAAAACCTTATCAAGTCCCTTCGTATACTTGGGATTGTACGGGATTGGGATTCTTCTAGAGTTCTTTTTATCCGCTTGAAAAGTCGTTGAATATCGAAGTGTTGACTTAAATTTATGTCTACGTATTAATTTATCTACTATTTTGATATCATACCCATTGACGCCAGCCACTTTATAAACAACATTTCTTTCAGCATTGAATCTTTCTTTGCTGAGAGGAAAGGAAATCAATCTGTGTACTAGAAAATTTAAACTTGCCATTTTGTGCTGAAAACAGTGATTGCACATTTACACAATAACACATTTAGATACATACCTAATGACTCCAATCACTGTTTTCAGCACAAAATGGCAAGTTTAAATTTTCTAGTACACAGATTGATTTCCTTTCCTCTCAGCAAAGAAAGATTCAATGCTGAAAGAAATGTTGTTTATAAAGTGGCTGGCGTCAATGGGTATGATATCAAAATAGTAGATAAATTAATACGTAGACATAAATTTAAGTCAACACTTCGATATTCAACGACTTTTCAAGCGGATAAAAAGAACTCTAGAAGAATCCCAATCCCGTACAATCCCAAGTATACGAAGGGACTTGATAAGGTTTTCAAAGACTTAGGTTTTGAAAGCGTTTATCAGTCTGGGTCAAAATTAGGCAATTTATTAGGCAATCCGAAAGATAAAGTGGACACACTTGAAAAGTCGGGAATATACGAAATAAGTTGTAATGATTGTGATAAAACATATATAGGCCAAACCAGGCGACCCATAAAAACAAGGTTCAAAGAACACATAGCCCATTTAAAATATGGCAGGTTAGATAAATCTTGTGTAGCCGAACATATGTTCAATCACAATCATAACACACATATTACTAACCTCAAATTAGTTAAGCAAGTTAATAACATTAGAAAACTAGACGCATATGAAAGCTTAGAGATATTTAAGAATAGTGATAGAGTAATGAATAAGGATAATGGACCTATTCCATATAGCCCTCTATATAGTTTAGTAAATTAAGATTAACATGTGAACTCAACCATGACAAATATTAACTTGACGGTTAGTATTTTTCACAGTTGGGTGAACATATACCTAGTATATAAGCAGCACAGTAGAATAGGATATTTAGTTTTAATCTTCTCCTGAAGATGCTAACATAGTTAGCGAAACACGTGTCGAGGCGTTAAAAAATCGGTTTGGTTAGTGGTAAAACAGTGTAGTGGATCTACATACCTTATTAGGTTAAAGTTTATTGCTGGATTGATATCAAATTGTATCTATTCGATGAATAAACTATTATTCTATTCTATTCTATTCTATACTAAATGACCACTTACTGCTCACTAGAGGTAGTCAGGCAAGAATGAAAAATGTACCAGAACAGATATTTGAGAGTAAACAATTCTCTATTTCGACCATTTATTTGGACATTCCCCATTTTTCTCTTGAATCTTTGGATTAATTTTTTGTTTTCGATGAATTTTGCATTCAAATTTGATTTTCATTTCTAGTTGTTCAACTCAACTGCCCATTATACTCCATCGGATGAATCCAGGTGGTTTGATTTCAGTCTCATCCAACTTCCAAAAAGTAAGGAGGTTTTGAACTTTGAAATGCTTTTATCTCGAAACTTACTTTTCGTGATATTTTGCCTTCTTCCCCTGTGGTCTTCATATAGGGTGTTTCCTAAGTACGGTTCCTAACTGCAGGGGGTGATTTCTTAGGTCATTTTAGGAAGAAAAGCTCCCATGAACATATGTCCGGAGTTGCTTCGTTTCTGAAATACAGAGCGTTGAAATTAAAGAAAAAAAAACGGTAATTATGAAATATCATAAATATCCTGGAACCGATTTGGTTGAAATTTGGTACTTTTATTTGTCGAAGTTTCTAAAATTTCAGCATATCAAGTGTCAATTGAATTTTTGGCGGAAATAATGAAAAACTCATTTCTCCAATGCAGTTGTTCATGATATGCAATACAGTGGCTTTGATTTTTTTTTCTCGGAAACAAAGCTGGATATGAAGAAAATGCAAGAGACCAAAAAGTTGTATTTTGAGTTGCTCAATCTACACGAAATAAAAATTTACCAAAAAAAGTCAATGGCGTACTTTTTTTTCACAATAGTGTTGGCTGTGGTGCCCACTGCTGAGACATCACTAGCCCCAATAATTCCAATCTAAAAAGGGGAAAATAAGCGCCTTATTAGTTCAAATAAATGTACCTAATTCCAACCAAATCGGTTCTAGGATATTCATGATATTTTATAATAACTGTTTTTTTTCTTTAATTTCAACGCCCTGTATCTCAGAAACGAAGTAACTCCGGACATATGTTGATAGGAACTTTTCTTCCTAAAATGACCTAACGAATCACCACCTGCAGTTAGGAACCGTAGTTAGGAAACACCCTGTATAAATACATGGAACGGACATGACTTTGTCTTGAAGTCACCAGTGATTCATAAAATGGCAAAATCTACCTTGATATTAAAAATGCACTTAACGCCTCGAAAAGGAGAAGATAATGGCAGGTTTTATAGGTAGTAGTGGAAAAAGTTGTTAATATACATAATAGACATAGGTAACAAATCTTCAGATCTGATGATCCCCAAAATTGTGAAAACCTCATTAAAACTTTGTGAAATACACCGTGATATGTCAGTGATATTCCCAATTGTTCATTTGCGGTTTGGTTCTTATGTTTATGAATCAGCGTGAAAAAATAATATCAATAATACGTAAACAACTATTATAATGAAGTTGTCCATACTAGTCGAATTTATGTCACGCACATCTTCTATAGTTTATATCATCACACCATCTTCATATCAAGAATCAGTCATGAGAAATCCATGAAAATGTGCATGCTCGTACTTTAGAAAACGTTCTTCTCAATTAAAATATTTTCGACAATGCAGTGTTGCCGCTTCTACTAGAAAGCAGTAGCAACATTGATATTTCAAATGGAACACCCTGTATTCTATCACATCCTTAGATTCTTCCTGAAAAGCTGATTCCATCGATATATCTCACTTGGGGTCTATCTAAGGAGATTTCAGAAATATAGGGTGTTCAAAATCGAGATTTTTCAACTTTAGGATTCTTTTTTGTCGAAACTTTTCATTATTGGTCGGAACGGCTAACATGTCTCTGTTCTAACTTTTGATTCACTATTTGCTGATATTCAATCGGAACAGAAAGATTCAGAATTCTGATCACCCTGTATATGTTCCGATTGAATATGAGTGAATAGTAAATCGAAAGTTGAAAAAGGGCGGGTACTTTGCTGCCTAGGCAGCAAAGTGGTTACTTTGCTGATTGATATGTGTCAGCAAAATTAATAATCCATAAATCATTTATAATTTCCTTCATATTTCATCCGATACTTCTCCGGCAACAAATTCAACTCTATATTGTTTGCCACCTCACTTATTTCTGGAGGAATAAGTACTTCCAGGTCGCTATCACTATATCCATTATTTAATAATTTGAATATACCGATATTTTTTCGCACAACTTATGGACATTTCCATAGCAACCAATCATTCCAACAACTGCGATTTGTATCAAATTTTATTTTAATTGAACACTACAGGAAAAATGAAGAGATTGTGGGAATTGTAATAATTTGCAAATACAATATCCTCCTATATCATTAAGAACAATCGGAGAAAAAATTATATGTTCAACTCGGCAGCAAAGTAGATTGACTGATGCCTTAACTGGATTCCTAGCCTCGCTACGCTCGGCTATGAATTCAGCCTCGGCAGTCAATCTACTACTTTGCTGCCTATAGTTAAACAAATAACTATTAGTTATAAAAATCGGCACCAATTATTCTTACTCAGTGACACGTTGGGGCTGTATACACTAGTCGAATTCATGCCACAAACCTATTTCATATTGATCATTCCGTGTATAAATGGTATTTGATGTAATCATTCGTTATTTAAAATCATCGCAAATATATTTTTTTCAATAATGAAATTCGGCACCCTCGAAAAAGCCAGCTTTGATGACGTCATGAACTGAATCGAAAGTCATCCTTATCTGAATTGTGGCTTTCGCATAAAAAGTTGGACCACATATTTCGACGCAGCCAGATTTGTAACGAGACATTGGGTACCTTATGGGATTCAATATGACCAAGAACAACAGTATTCACATTCTAAAAGATCTACAAGGTGAATATTATTATTAATATCCTCAAAAAATGAAATGAGAAATTCCAGGCCTGGAAAACAAAGAACATGTTGATTTCCATTGAGCTAAGGCATTGAGAATGTGAGTCTTACTTTTACGTTGCGAAGTAATTATTTTCGAATGAATAAAGTTGTGAAACTTTCGTTTTCTCTTATAAGTTATCGTTTTTTGGAAAATTCTCTGAAAGTGTGAGGAGAATTCTGAATATCTCATCTTTAATGCTTGTTTGTGTCCTGTTCCTGTCACAGTTTACAAAAACCATATACAGAATGAATTTTTTGATGAAAACTAAACTATCGGAATTTTTTTAAAACGGACCTGGATTTTGCTGATTCTAGAAATAACAGGAATATTCCATGAAAAAATCAATATACAGGGTGGGCCACCAGTAACGCATCGGTCTCTAGAAGGCTAACCACTTATCTTCTTGGAATTCTTCCTCTCTAAGAAGTTGCATGTCAACATAGGCTACCATTTGAAATTATTTTGATTGAAACATACAGGATGTCCCAAAAAATCACAAAACACTGAAGTTGAACTTTTTTCAATCGAACACCCTATATTATTTCATTCTGAGATTCTCCCTGGTGAGCTGATTCCAACAATCCATCATACTTGGGGTCTAGCAGTCATAATTACTGAGATATAGGGTGTGAGAAATCGAGATTTTCCAAGTTCAAGAATTTTTTGTGTCGAAACTATTCATAATTGGTCAAAACGGCTCACATGTCCCTATCTCAACTTTTGATCAACTATCTACTGACATTTAATTGAAACAAATACAGGGTGGTGCAGAATTCAGAATCTTGATCACCCGGTATATGTCCCAATTAAATATCAGTAGATAGTTAATCAAAAGTTGAGATAGGGACATGTACGCCGTTTTGACCAATTATGAATAGTTTCGACAGAAAAAATTCTTGAACTTGGAAGATCTCGATTTTTCACACCCTATATTTCAGTAATTACAACTGCTAGACCCCAAGTATGATGGGTCGTTGAAATCAGGAATAATCTCAAAATGAAATAATATATAGGGTGTTCGATTGAAAAAAGTTCAACTTCAGTGTTTTGTGATTTTCGGGGACATCCTGTATGTTTTAAAATAATTTCAAATGGTAGCCTATGTTGACATGCAACTTCCTAGAGAGGAAGAATTCCAAGAAGATAAGTGGTTAGCCTTCTAGAGACCGAGGCGTTACTGGTGGCCCACCCTGTATATTGGTAGAGAAGAGACGAAGACACATTCTGATGGTCATTAGGTATTCCCCTCAAGTGCCTCGTATTCGTGGTAAGAGTATGTACAGTTCCTCATGACTCACCCCTGTATAAGTGTAAGATTTAAAAAACTCGGTTGACTCAGCATGAAGAACATGGACATTATATTATGTCTTGCAATTCATTCATGAAGTCTTGAAAACTTCTGAGCAAACTTTTATAAAAAATAATTCTAACTATAGACCTGAGCTCCCTAGCCATAGAACCAGAATTCGTACATTAGATATTTCAAAACACCGATCTGCAATTTCTCAAAAGAGTTTCAGCTATTGTGAACCGAAGCAACACAAACAGTTACCTACCTGATAAAGTGAAAAAGTATATGTCAAACAAGCAAAGTCCGACAAACTATTAAACAAGCATAAATGGTTGACGGGTTATTATAGAACTGAAAATTGTTTCAATACCAGGAAATCATTAATTTTGATTAGTATAGGTATTAGATATATAAACAAGGTGTCCGAGAACAACGTACCACAAATTCTACAGGGTGAACTAGATACCAAAATAGGCTGATTGAAATCATTTTACCTTTATACGAAAATGCTTCGTTATACCGTGAGGGGGCGATGAAGAACAATTTTATTTCCAGATTTTATTTTATTCCAGACAGTAGGCAAATGAGTGACATTTTCTTGATTAAAAGTTTTTATCATTCCAATTTCCTTAATATAATATAAGAGGACATAAAAACCATTCTGAAACAAGTAACTCATTTGGTAAAAACGTTTCTATGAGAATATTCGTATCTAGTTTTCTTCTCCTGCTTTACCATCGAATGATCGTATCGGCAATCTGCGTTTTCTAATGGAGAAGGTTTTGAACGTTTGAAAAATATTCTCTGGATGCCTTCCAGAATTGGAAATGGCTTATCATTCTCTTCAGCGAAAAGATAAACGAGCAACAGCCTTGCATCCTTTGCAATTGCAACGCATTGTCTTCACACATATTTGGCATGTGAAATATAAGAGGCACGTACAATATCCCACCTCCTATACCGCAACTCGATACAAACCTATATTTTCGTCGGCTCAATAAACGACCTCCATGTTTCGGTGGTATAAAATAAATATTATGAGGTTTCTGAACCGTATTGATGTTCACTTATCTTCATCGCTCAATACATCATCTGCCTAAATGGTTTTCACAATAATTGAGAGGAGACATAATTGCCACAGAGATTTCAGATTGTTTATTGTTACTTTTGTCATCTTCTGAAGATTGTAAAAAGTAAAACCACTGAAGTTGCTTGTATGCCTACTGTCCTTCTCGGAGAACATTTGAAAATTTGGGCTGTGAGATGCACTTTCAGAACACACAATGCATTGACCTCATTTCAAAACAAAATCAATAATCGAAATATTTCAGTCATAATCGCTAACCCATCCAAATTGACATAAAACTGCTCAGCCACTTGGACAGAATCCTTGATTTCCATTTGAATTCACGTATTGCCGATTTTATATGAGCTGTGTTGATGACATTCTTATACGAATGTTCTTTCATTCGATATGAGAAGTGCCATACATGAGAAAATCCTCGAAGATGCCCAAATCACGCAGTAGAAAACTTTTTACGCGTCGTCCTTGTAGAAGGACGGCAGGCATATCTGGGTTAAAAAGGACTATGGAAAAACCCAATCTACTGAGGTATTTGAATACGCCATTCTTGAAGATCAAAGTTCAAGAATTACATTCCCGAACATTGAAATTGCACTGAGAATGCATGTATTTGGTTTTGATAACATTGAATTGCTTTGGAGAACGCTCAGTCTCAAGTATCGGATGAAATTCATAAAAAATGAGCTTCGAACTTCGATGGGACAAAACCTTCCTTCAGAAAATCATTGTTTTTGACAATATTTCTACTGAGTGTTTCTTGAGTACGAGTACATGCGTAAAAATTACAAGAGCATGTTGTATAAATATATGTCCGCAAGTTATTCATTTCTGAGATACAAAGTGTCGAAGTTTGATTCTTCTTCCTGTTCTTTGTGAGTAAAATCCGGAATGAACGTGATATCGAAGTGAAATGTGGAATCTCACCCGAATATCACGATTACTTTGGAATTCACCCACAAAAAATAACAATCAAAATTTGACACGTTGTGTCTCAGAATGCATAACTTGCAGACATATTTTATTCAAACTTTTCTTCTTATTCAAACGTCAGCAACATGCTTCTGAATCTCTTACACGTACTTGAGAAACACCTTGTATATGTTGAAATGATTTAGTTGGTTCCGCAAGAAATTATTGACATAGAAATTTGTTTTAATTTTATATGGAAAACAATATCATTTCATGTTCCCATAGCAAACCACTGCCACTAATATGCTCCAACTCTGTAATAAATACACTGGTAGGATGCCTTCAGGTTTTTTTTTTTTTTTTTTTTCTTGATATCAAACTAGCCAAGTTTCGGAAAGAATTATTAAATATCTTCAAGTCGGTTCCTTGAGTTAAATTTTTTCTTTCTCTTTTTTTGTAGCATTGACGTTTTTGTTTCATCCTAATAATCTTAGGTTTAGCTGAAGCTATTTCGAAATCATAATAGCCCTTCAGATCAGTGATGACTTTTATTCTTATTGGTGATTTAGATTTAAGTTTGAATAAGGAAACTTGTAATTAGGCATGAGCCTGTTAGTTTTCTATTAATAAATAAATAAATAAATAAATAAATAAATAAGGGGCCAGGGGGGCTCCAGACCTCAAAATCTGGCTCTGAAGATATTGAAATGAGACATTCCAGAATATACTAACGGAACCAACTGTCGCACGTTTACAAAAACTCTTGTTGAGCTATCTGAAATTTATTAGCAATATTTTTTTCACCTTGTTACATTCTCACTACTGAGATCAATTGAGTTAGAAGTAGGTAAGACGGATATTATAAGTTGTCGTTTTCATCTGTCAGGAAGGGCAAGGGAAGAAAACATAACCCAACATAATTCAACCAAAATGTAAAATGGCTTAGGAAAATTTGGAAACAAATTATTCATTTTTTTCAAAGGATTCAACATGTGTACTTAAACTTCAAAGCTGAAAGCATGTCAAAATGAAAATATAACCTCACAATTTTCAGAACAGGATCACAGAATTACTAGAATTAATCCAGTCTCACCTGTTTCCCACTACAACACCAGATGAATACCCTAATAGCACACAATGTCCTAGAAACGTCCCTATTTGGTACAATTCACGTCCAAATGTCCTGAACCAAAAATAAGTGTCCTTGGGACGTCCCATCTCGTACATCTCATGCAATGTCCGAGCATGGACGACCACGTAATGTCCCAGCTGGAACATCATTTCAAATGTCCTAGAAATAGCATCCCTTAGACGTCCCATGTGGTACATATTGTAGAATGTCCATGCAAGGACGTCCTTGGCATGTCCCTGATGGGATATGATTTTAAACGTTCCTTTAGGGACATCCATCGGATCTCCCAAGTAGTACATATTCTGGCATGACTTCAGATCCTCCATAATGTCCCTTATAGACAACCATGAAATCTCCCTGATGGTACATTCCTTCAAATATCTCTGCACAGATGCCCTTAATATTTCCAGGATCGTATAACAATCGAAATGTCCCTTAGGGATATCCGTCGGATGTCCCAATTGGTACATGAACTGTACTCTTCCAATGTCCTAGAAATTACGTCCCAGTCGGTGCTTTCTATATGTTGTCCCTGCGAGCACATTAACTTACACCTCGCCGACGAATGATTGCTCGTAGGCTATAAGTACTCCTCGTCAATGTCCTTCACGTAAGTCCATTGGACATCCTTGGGAAACTTTTTGGGGACCTTCTACGGACCATTATCAACTCAACTGGATGTCCTACTCAGTTATGCAAGATCCGGTCCTAGGGGGACCCAGAAAAATTCAAATTCAAGAATAATTCGTACGTCCCTGGGACATCCTAAGGACATCCAATTGATATCCCTCAGCGTTGCTGATAGGTTGTCCTATGAATGTCCTAAGGATTTCCTCTGTAGCGCTTGATATGAGGAATACTGTAGGATTTAGGTATTCGATAGTTGTCCCATGGACATCCCTCAAAGACCTCCCTAGTTGGTCCTCAAGTGGGACATTTGTGCGTCCCACAGACGTCCAATAGACGTCCACGGTACCAATTCGAACGTCCTACAGGACGTCCTAAGGATATCCATGGGACATAAGTGTGTTATTAGGGTAGCAAGTTATCAAGACAACTCACATCAGACTAAGATAAATGGAACATGTTATTCAACTGAGCTATTGAGCTGCACTGTGAATCTTGGTTAATCTCAGTCGAAGTTAGTAAAAAGAATATTACTATAGCTGAGACTAACAGAGGATCCTGTTGTTGAACCGTTAGCCAAAGTCACGCACATATGATATTAACCGCTGAGAAATGATTTGGTTTTAGATTTTTCAAGAACTCATGGCAAAGTTACCTGGAGATGCAAAGTAACCCCGTTTTAGATATTCAAATTTTTCTGAATTCTATTCGATAGGGAACATAAAAAACTTTTAACAAAAACGAGTCTCGTGATGGGATGGAACCTGTAAAAAACCGTTCGAGAGAAATGTTTGTCAAATCGGCTATGTCGGAACCGAAACGATTTGCATCAATTTCTAATGAACTTGACGCAAGAACAACATTTCTACTAAACTTTGGCATTGGCCTTGCGGCGTACAAGTATCAGTGACGCGCGCGAAGCTCTCTATATAAGCCGGTAAACTCCGACCGCGCTCAAAACATAACAAACCTTTGTAGCGAACAGCAAGTCAAAACAAAACTCCAAACAAACTAATCTAAGTGTTTTCGGAAGTGCAGTGTGAGCGCGTTAGCTTTCAGACAGTTCATAAGTGAAAGTTCGACAACCCCTGAAGATGTACACTAACCCCTTCAGCCGTACTCACAGCCACGTACGTCAAGTGATTGACAGGTTTCTGCTGGTCGTTCACGACAAGAAAGGAGGGAAGAATGAGTTGAAGAGGAACAGTTCGGAGAGTTCTGTGCATTCTTCGTCGTCTGGACAGTCGAAGTATTCGACAGGGAGCGGCAAGAAATTCTTCGGGCTGAGATGACCGTTTCATTGCCTGTCTATTCTTACATTCTGATTATGATTGTTGAAGCAACTTTTTCATATGGGTGAGTTTAAATTGTTGTTATTTTCAAGAACTTTTAGTGCCCCCAGTTTGGGTTTTATAACGTACAGGAATCACGATTTTGATCGGTTGGTGTGTTTGTGATGATAAGTATATCAAAAACACTATATTTTGGTTTTTGTATTTCGCTTCCTTATTGATTGTTTCATCAAAAATTGAACAAAATAACTCATACTAGCAGCTCGGAATTTCAAAGAAACAGTTTCAATTAACCTGTGACACCGCAAGCCGTATTATAATTTTCGAACGATGACATGAGACTTCATTTTGGCAATTTCGAATCATTTGGTGGATCCTCAGTTGCATAATGCAAAACTGAAATAATGATTATCGATTTTTTTTCCAAACAATTCATTCCGAATATTTTCCTAATATATAAACTGTTTCATAAGAGCAATGCAATTATCGAAAAATTACAGCGGTAATAGCACTGCAGAGACATGTGAAATATTCAATGAATTTCATTCGTGCATAAAAATTACCAAATAATTTTGCATTCAAGCGTGTTATCCTATACAATTGCATTCGGATATGTTCATATTTTGTAAAAGAGACCTGCTCCTTCTTCAGAATCGAGCTCTTTCGCCAAAATATGAAAATGAACTCCTGCCATTATTTTAGATAACACGCTTTCATGCAAATTCATCGGTAATTTCGATGCACTTGTCCAATCATATCCGAATATTTACCTCATATATAGAATGTTCCGAAAGAGCAATGCAATTATCGAAAAATTACAGCGCTAATTGCACTGCATAGCGGATATCGCAATGCGAAATCATCTCGTCGCCACAACAGCAGAGTGAGTGTTCCATACAAAAAACAAAAACAAGAATTTCTTCTTCTGAATATTTCATCCACTTACATTCGAGAATGAAAACCACCAGATAATTCTGCATTCAGGCGTGTTATCGTATACAAATTGCATTCGGTTATTTTTGAGGAGGACGGCACTTTCGCCAAAATATGAAAATAAACTAGCAATTTTCATGCAAGTGTATCGGTTATTTTCATGCACTTGTGCAATTATAACCGATAATCATCAACGATTTCATGAGATCACAATTTGTAATCTTCAAGACACGATACAATAGCTTCTCATTAGAGAAGTCATTTCTTTTAAAAATCCTCATTTGATCGAAAATTGTTTGATCAAACAATCAAATGAACTAAAAATCGAGTGAACGAAAATGATTCAGCGGTACATCATTTTTTGATCCATCTACATTTTGATCGAATACTTTCAAGACATCCGCTTTGATTGTCCAATAACATACTGATGAACAAGAGACTGATCACGAAGTTATCGAAAAAATCATACATCAAACTCCTCGTCAAACTCTGTACAAACTAACCTGTGTATTTTTCAAAGTTGACTGACTAGGTAATCGAACTTAAACTGAGGCTGATGGCCATTTTTTTATACACTTATAGAAAATAGACGAGATGAAGAAAATTGATACTTCTCTCCCCGAGTCTCTCCCTGAACGAACCAAATCTGAAATAGCTGATGTGTGGACATTTCACTCGAAATCATCAAATTTAATGCAACTAAGAATACGTTTATGTTTGTGGCCTGATTTTTTGTAGTAATAATTTTATTATCAATTCAACCGCATGTTCAATCAAAATTTAGTTCGATCAATCGATTTTTCTAATAATTGATGTATCGATCTATCAGGTTTTTAGATTTTTAGATCATTTGATTCTCTGGCCATTTTATTTCAAATATCAAAAAACATCTCTTTAACTTACAAAATGAAAAAAATTGCAGTATACCCATGTAATACGAAGTTAATTCCAATCCCTCATTTGAGAGATTGAAATGGTAGTTTTCATTGGCTGGTTTCCTAGCCTAGGCTAGATGAAACGGCAGCCGCGGCATTAAATCTTGTACTTTTTCGCCTAGTGAAACAAACAACTATTAGTTATTCTTCTATCAAGTATAAAGTTGGTTTGAAGTAACAAAATCGATCTTGTTCTCATCTTGCTTTAAAGAAGCAGAACTCATTACCATAATTATTACCCATTATTCTTATTAATATTAATTTTCATATTTTATAACTATTACTATGTACCTATATTCGAATATTATTTTGTCATATTTTTTTCACTAATATTAAGTAACTACTGCTAACAAAAAAAAAATAATTACTCCCCTTCGTGTATAATTACTTAGTTATAAGTTAGTTTTTGGTACACTGCACATACAGATGTTCATTCATCTAGGTGCAAATTCTGCCATATAACTGAATATATATTTTATAACTTGTTAAAATAAAACCTTTTTTGTAATGTACAAAAATTCCATAATAAATCTATCTATCTAAATCTATCTATTAATTATCCATGAGGATAACAAAATTTTCATTGATATTCGATTGACTAATATACAAATTATATAGCTCGCGAGTCAACATGACTCGTTTTGTTTAATTATTACTTTAATCATGTAGAAAAAAATCCTGACAATGCTGTAAACGTTGAAATTCTTCAGAATATGTGGACAATTCAAAACGATAACTAATTCATATTTGTTTTTTGCAGTGATCTGTTGCTACCACCAAAATGATATTATGATGGATGTCAAAAGGCTGCAGGAAAGTGCGAGGAAAGAAAGATTCTGGACATCCAACTGATGCTTCCGGAGAAATGACGGAAAAGCGATGGAAGGAGTGAAGAAGTGTGCCATTATTCATTGCCAATATTGCCATAAGATTATTATCACCCAGTAGAGTAGATGATTGCCTTGGATGCCACACTAGTTTTAGTTTTAACGTTTAAGAGCCTCTGATTATTTCCTAGTCATTTATTTATGTAATTAATGTGTTATTATTTATCCTTGTTGGTTTTTATACTTGTTCAATAAATATATTTTTTTGAAAAACAACTCTAGTTATTTGTTATGTTACTGACTTGCACTTCTACCAATACTACTACATTTTATAAACAATAATATTTTTGTTGAAACCTGATTCAGTTAAACCATTTGTTACAAAAACTAACAGAGATCCTCAACTTTTGCGATTGAAGAAATCCACTCAGGTCATTATGTAGATAGATAATATACAGTGTGTCCCACTTCCAATGGAAACACCCCAATATCTTACGTAATCGTTGGGTGAGGATCCTGAAATTTGCTGGACCGAGAGGGATACCAAAAATGCACTCTATGACCAAGTGGGGTCATCTTTAGTGATATACACTGCTCGCCAACAGTCATGGAACCACCCCAATTTTCGCAAAGTGATATAAGATGTCAAAAAAGGTGAAAATCAACGCCCAATTCGCTAACCATTAATATTTTTCCTTGAAATTGTTCTTTTCTCAAAAATTCATTTTCATCTCTTTTTTTATGAAAACACCCCCGTATCTCACGTAATCGTTGGGTTAGGATCCTGAAATTTGCTAGAGCGAGAGCAAATTCCTGTCTTTACGTGGAATTTGAACTCTGCCTTTTGGTAGGCTACGGAAGTATAGATGTAGAATATATATAAGTGTGTGTGTGTACCTAGCCTGACAAATGAAAGCATTTATTATTATTATCATTATTATTATTATTATGTCCAAGTAGGGCCATCTTCCGTATTATAACTGCTCGCCTGTGGAACTACACACATGTCCGGAAAATAATATCAAGAGAGATAGGTTGAAAATCACTTCGGAATCGAAAACAGGCCGTCCAATTCACTAACTTCCTATATCTTGACGCATTATCATCGGTTTCCTTCATACTATTAACAAATTCAATTCAATGACAACCGTCATGATTTCTGATCCATTGGATCACTCCTGATAATCTATTCGATTGTACTAGTTCAGATTGTTATTTCATTATCCCTGACGAGAGCTGACTTCATAAATATCAATTTCAGACTGACCATTAAGTGAATTTTCCAATTTAATAAATTTTTCCTCTTGGAATGTCGATGGTTCTGTGGCTGCTGACGAGTGGTGTATCATTGAAGATGATCCCACTTGGTCATTGGTCTTTGTCTCGGTCCTTAAAATGTCACACCCTGGGGTGCTTCTGTGAAAAGTGAGAAAGAATTTATTATTTCAGAAATAAAAATTCTTCAGAAGAAATATGAGTAGTTCATGAATTAGGCGATCAGTTTTCTGTTCTTGAATCCGAAGTGATTTCCAACCTATCTCGTCTGCTAATATGATTTTCTGGACATGTAGGTGGTTCCATGGCTGCTGGCGAGCAGTGTATATCACTGATGGTAATTTCAATAGTTCATTGACTGTATTTTAGAAATATTCCATGCTTTTGGAAATTCAATAATTCTACATAAGATACGGGGAATTTCCATGAAGAGTGAGACAAAAATGAAATTTTTTCAAAAGAAATATGAATAGTTAGTGAATCAGGCGTCCTGATTCGGAATCCGAAGTGAGTTTCAACCTATATTGCCTCCTTTTCCATGTCCCTGTTCCATGGCTGTTGGCGAGCAGTGTATAACACTGAAGATGACCCCATTTGCTCATGGAGTACATTTCTGGTATATCTCTCTCCAGCAAATTTCAGGATCCTATATATAACCCAACGATTACGTAAGATACGGGGGTGCTCCCATGAAAAGTTAGACAAAAATGAAATTCTCAGAACTTGTAATTTTCCAAGAAAAATATGAATAGTTCGTGTATTGGTCGTCCTGATTCCGAAGTGATTCTCAATCTAGTTTGCCTCCTAATATCATTTTTAGGAAATTGGGGTAGTTCTATGACTGTTGGCGAGCCATGTATATCACTGAAGATGACTCCACTTCGTCAGAGAGTACATTTTTGGTATATCTTTCGCTCCAGCAGATTTCAGGATTTTTACCCAACGATATGTGAGATACAGGGGTGTTTCCTCTAGAAGTGAGACACACTGTACATACATATAGAGAGATCAAATAATAGATCATAAACCTGCAGGAATTGAGGTAGCACATTTGTTTCTGATGCGAAAAATGTTTAGTCAGACCGTATAGAAAGATATAATTCGCTGAAGAATTGAAGAGAACTTTAGACGGTCCATGGTTTATGATATAAGCTATTTATATCTACATCAAGGTAGTAAAGAATATCATTATTACTCAGTGATCAAAATTATAACCCGGGCTTCACATTGAAAGTCCAGTGACTCCCGTTAGAAGGAGTATATTATAGAGGGTGTCCCATAAGTCATTGATCAAAAGAAGAAAGAAGGTAGGTGGGTCATTTCCAATCAAATTAACCGTATATGTGGTTATCCAATTGGTGATGGTTGAGAAGTTTTTTTTTCATGTCCATAAAAGAAATTATCTACAATAGAACCGTGTCCCATTTCTGATTTTTTTTTCACAAATTTCATTCACATGGATGCAACTTTCCTCAGAAATAATTCCATGACCTGTGTTACTTCCTATCAATTACCTAAAAAAAGGTTGCCTTCCTCAATTCTTGTCGAATCGAAAATTTTTCAGAAAAAATTGAGTAACTTCCGAACCATCAACAATATGATTTTTTTGTATGTTCTGGTTCCCATGAAAAGGGATATCCTGTAATGTACAGTGAACATCGTGAGAACCAAGGGAAATAAGGTAGGAATTGGTGTTCTTCTTGAATTTCTGGAGGTTATATGCCTCGGGGAACACCTCCCTTGGCAATGTGTTCCAGAGCCTCGCTGATCGTTGGATGAACGAGTCTTTGGAAAGTGATGTTCTGCAGGTCTCCAAAGTGACCACGAAGGGATGCGAAGCCTTAACTCGACTGATAAATTTCGCGGGGACTGCCAAGGGAGGTATAATTGTTGATATTTCAGAAGAGCATCGTCCATGAAAATATCTATAAAATAGAGCCAGATCGCCAACTTTTCTGCGGTGTTCCAGAGAAGTGAGTGAGTTTGTGAGCGAGGCATCACCCACAAGACGAATTGCCCTTTTTTGGATAACCACATATACCGTTACTTTCATTGCAGCTGTAGCTGCAATGAAAGTAACTATTAGAAAGAAACTATTAGATAAGCCATAACTTCTAGGATATTGTATCAAAATAAGGAATGTTTGTGAAGAGGAGAGTTTCCACATGTTTTTCACTTCCTGATCACTTCCGGTTTCACCGGAAATGGTTCCGGTTTTGAATTTTCAATCGGAACACGGTGTATATCATAACATTTTTGTTGTTCCTTGGCCAATTATGGTCAGAATATGATCTTTCCAGAAATTTTAGGCATACTTCATTTTTTAAGAGCATACTTTATATTGCATCTATTGCTGGCCATGATCGGACGTGTACAGGTTGATTCACGGTGGATGACACATTAGACGTTTCTGTAGAACGCAACTCAGGGATATTCTGAAAAGTTGATGCCTTTGATAATTATTAGTGTTCTATCGACCTGAAATATGCTCAGTGTTGCGACGTTGCCGCTTATATTGAAAAGTAACAACAACTTTGATACTCCCTGGAGAGCTGATTCTACCGACCCATAACACTTGAAATGTCCTGTTTCTTTATTTCTTTATATGTTTCAATAATTATGACTTACATTGTATAATATGTATAATAGGAATACAGATTCTATTCCATGATAGATTTCAACATATCATATAATTTTTCTTATATGCGCCCACTTGAGTGACAAACCCGAGGATAAACCCTCATATATGAGGTGAAAGCGGATAATCAGGCACTAAATCCAGAGTGCTGATTTAAAGTGAGAGAATTCAGCATGTCTATTGATATTCGAAAATAAACGGTTCCATGGAAATTCGTTAATAACCTCATTCTTGTACCTATATATACAGTGCTTTTCTTTAATGTCCCCCTTCCTTTTATTTTTCAATTGGTCAACTGGAAAAATTGGAATTTGAGATGATGGAATGGATGCATGAATACCATATTTTGAAGTGAAATTGACAGATGAAAATTTAAAGATGGCCACTGAGCGCCACCTGAGGAAAAAGAATTAAATGGTAAGGGAGGTCTTGTGACACATCTATTTAAAGCTCGTAACGAATACTCCATGCATAATCCTAGAATATTTAGTCAATAACATCTTCACCTTCTACAAAATGGCGGAATATTAATTAATAGTTGCCCAAATATAAAAACACGTCAATTACTTTTTTAATGCATTCTTGAATCCTTCTATATCATGGTTTTTGGGGAGGGACGATTCTTGGGTTTTTGGATTCGTGGTAAATAATAATTATACAGGGTGTTCATTTCAGGACTTCCCACCCTAATTTCCTCGAAATGTGTGTATGTTTTTGAAAAATCCCGAGACACGTCAACTACATTTTCGAGGGGGACATGGTTCTAAAATATTTTCAGCCCCGCGGCGTTGCCGCTTCTAACGAAAAGAAGCAACAACTTTGTTATTTCAAATGGAAGACCCTGTATTTCATTGCATTTTTAGATTCTCCCTGAAAAGCTGATTTCATCAATGCATCACACTTGGGGTCTAGCAGGAATGATTACAGAGATATAGGGTGTTCAAAATCGAGATTTTACAACTCTAGGATTTTTTTGAGTCGAAACTATTCATTATTGGTCAAAACGGCTTCCATGTCACTATCTTAACTTTTGATTTACTATCTACTGACATTTATTTGAAACAAATACAGGGTGATCAAAAGTCTGAATCTTGAACCACCCTGTATTTGTTTCAAATAAATGTCAGTAGATAGTAAATCAAAAGTTGAGATAGGGACATAAAAGCCGTTTTGACCAATAATGAATAGTTTCGACTCAAAAAAATCCTAAAGTTGTAAAATCTCGATTTTGAACACCCTATATCTCTGTAATCATTCCTGCTAGACCCCAAGTGTGATACATTGATGAAATCAGCTTTTCAGGGAGAATCTAAAAATGCAATGAAATACAGGGTGTTCCATTTGAAATTACAAAGTTGTTGCTTCTTTTCGTTAGAAGCGGCAACGCCGCGGGGCTGAAAATATTTTGGAACCATGTCCCCCTCAAAAATGTAGTTGACGTATCTCGAAATTTTTCAAAAACATACACACATTTCGAGAAAATTAGGGTGGGAAGTCCTGAAATGAACACCCTGTATATTATATCATTTGAAACGTTTCGCCTATGGCCATTGGCTTTTTCAATCTTCAATACTAGTGGTTATACATGAGAATTTTTTTTTATATATAACTAGTACTAGTATTATACGTATTAAAGATTGAAAAAGCCTATGGCCTTAGGCGGAACGTTTCAAATGATATAATATATAATTATTATTTACCACGAATCCAAAAACCCAAGAATCGTCCCTCCCCAAAAAACACATCAATGTGGATATTGTATTCTAATCCAACAAGATGCAGCACCATCACATCCATCCAGACAAGTTAAAAACATTCGGATAATACTTTTTTCTACTACTGCTATGAACAGTAGCGCATTTCTCATAGCTAACTTAGTTTCGAAACCATGTATTGCTTATACTGTGAGAAATATTTTTTCTAACGGCTTTTTGCCAACACCACATACATTCCCATGGAAAATCGAAAAAATCGACCAAAACTTGGCCGCTGCTCAGCTTTGAATAGTTGTCACAACTGTCAGGAAGAGTTTCTTCAAGTCTTTAGGGTAGTTCTCATTAATGCTTTGGATTGAAATCGCATTTTTTATCAAATATTATTTCAACAATTCATAATGAATAATATGATGGATATACCGAGATGCGACGATTTTGATACATACACCGCCAGAGACAGAGATAATGGAAGAAGCTACGAAAGTTGGATTGTTTCCGGAAATTTCAAGAAAAAATTATGAATTGGCATAAACGAAAAATTCATGGAATCTTAAAAAATACAGAAATAAAATCTTTTTCGGAAAGTTTACTTTTTTGAAAAACTTCGAGGAACTAGGAAGTTCACTTTTTGGCCACAATATTCAATGTGGCATAGTGCCACATTATGAAATGAATGCCAATAAGTTACATTACTACATAAGAAAGGCGTCTACTCTTTGGTCACAATATTCGATGTGGTATAGTGCCACATCATCAAATGAATACCAATAAGCTACATTACTCGGATTTTTTCAATGAGTGCAGTTGTAGAAAAAGTATAGTGTGCAACATGTGGGGAAAAGTACTTTTCTAACTCGTGTGTTTGCATCACTCGCCCTTCATCAGGCTCGTGCCACAAACTTTCACACCCGGGAGAAAAGATGAACTTTCCCCACATGTTGCACATTATACTATTTGCGGTAGTTGGATTGGCCGTCAAGCTCCTGCGAAACGGCCAGCCCGCTCGCCAGATTTGATACCTTTAGACTTTTTTCAAGGAGCTATTTGAAGCAGACTTTGAACGGAATTGCACCTTCTTCGATATTAGATATACGACAGAAAATGATAAAAATTTGTAGAAATATAGACGTACCTGTGTTCGAAAGTGTTCGGCGTAACAGATAGGCTGTTCGTACCTCAAGAAGGTCAAGGCAACCATTTCAAGCATCTTTTGAACAGGACTCAGCTCATTTCCTAAAATTATGAAGTAAACGTCGATGTTTCCAGGCAATTATTAAATGGGGTTGTGAAGTATTCATCAGGAGTTTCGAAACGATGTATCACAAGACCCCCTTTCCATTGAATTTTTTCCAAGATGACGCCCAGTCGCCATCTTGTCATATGTAATTTTCACTTCAAATTGATATGGTATTCATGCATCGATTTTATTATCAAAATTTAAATTCTGTTCAGTCTACCCGTTCAAAAAAATAAAGGGGGGAGGACATTGAAGGAAAGCATCGTTAGAAGGGTTTGGATGGACTGAAATGAATTTGAAACAAGTATTCATCTCGTTCTTTATAAATATATTTAATATAGTATTTAATAATATGGCCATGAAATTGCGATGTAGTGGTTCTCTTAACATGTCTACATGTCTTATATACTAAAGATTCTAGGAACAAAAATAGTATAATAGTATATTATGTAACAAGTGTTATAAACGTCCTTTTAGTAACGAGTATTTCAAGCACGAGCGGAGCAGAGCGGAGCGAGTGTTCAATAAACGAGTGTCTAGGAGAGTTTATAAACGCGTTACATACTATGCTTTTTCTTCGAACTCCTGAAATTACATTAACATACCTGCTATTCCTGCTAACCTACAAAATCATTCGAAAGGAATGGGAATTGAGAACACAATAGATGCAACTGATGCATGCAACCAGCGAGACACGTATAAGTGATATTGGTTGTAGATGTGTCCAATCCATTGCTTACTAACCTTTGTTTCACTTTTATTGCCATGCTTAGCGCAGAATATAGTATATTATGTAACAAGTGTTATAAACGTCCTTTTAGTAACGAGTAGTTTAAGCACGAGCGGAGCGAGTGTTTAATAAACGAGTGTCTAGAAGAGTTTATAAACGCGTTACATACTATGATTTTTCTACGAACTCCGAAAATTACATAAACATTCCTGCAATTCCTGCTAACCAACAAAATAATTCGAAAGGAATGGGAATTGAGAACATAATACATGCATCTGCATGCAACCAGCGAGACACGTAAAAGTGATATGTATTGGTTGTAGATGTGTCCAGTCCATTGCTTACTAACCTTTGTTTCACGTTTATTGTCATGTTTAGCGCAGCATAAATAAATTGTTCTCAAAGATGAATGCTTCATTTTTACACTTCTTGGAGATATGCAAGTACCAGAACATTCTCTTCGATTTCACTCTCGTCTACTTTTCGCATACATTTTTAATGAAGAATTTTGATACAAACGAATATTGTTTAAATAATTCTGATACAAAATTTGAAAATAACAGTTGACAGTTAATATAATTGACAGGCCAGACATGTCTCAAATTACTGAAGCTGTGTTTAATGAACTGCGTTGCCATGGTAATGTGTTTAAGAAATCGTGTTGCCATGGTAACGTGTTTAATATTTTGAATAAATCACAAATCGACAATCCGTGATTAATCGATCATTTAGCGTGGTACATACCCGTACGCTAAATGCCATTTAAGTTATGTGAGTAGAAAAAATGTATTGTTCTCAAAGATGGATGCTTCATTTCTACACTTCTTGGAGATACGCAAGTACCAAAACATTCTCTTCGATTTCACTTTCTTATTATACATTTATTATCAATGAAAAATTCTGATACAAACGAAAATTTTTGGATAATTCTGATACAAAATTCGAAGATGACATTTGACAGATAATACTATTGACAGGCCAGACATGTCTCAAATTACTGAAGCTGTGTTTAATGAACTGTGTTGCCATGGTAATGTGTTTAATAAATCGTGTTGCCATGGTAACGTGTTTAATATTTTGAATAAATCACAGATCGTCAATCCGTTATCAATCGATCATTCAGCGTAGTACGTATCCGTACGCTAAATGCCATTTTAGTTATGTGAGTAGAAAAAAAGTTTTCATTAACATGAGCCCAGAAATGCTGCCCTGGGGAGTTATAGACTCTGAAAGAATATCCGTTTATTTGTAAATATTTCCGAAACTCTTTGTGTTGAGATAACGAAATGTTATCCTTTTTTATTTCTATTCGAGCCCGATTTGGAAATGTCAAGAATTTTCGATCAGAGGCGTGGGAAATAGGTGGGGATAGGGTCATTTCTTCCCTCAACTTTATTTTCTATTCAATGTTTGGCAGTTTGATCAGAAAATATGAAAATATCATCAATTTTATTCTCAAACATGATACTCGTGTAGCATTTTCGAGATGAATCGAGTTTAAAAGTCTGCGCCTAACAAAAATAGTGCTTTTTTCTTATAATGGGATACCAAATTGTTCCAATCAGTTATTTTTGTACCTAATGCGCGAAATGCTACTTTGGTGATCTAGAACTGATTTTTTTAACGAGGCGCAACCGACTTTTAATATCGATCTATCTTGAAAATGGTCAATGTTATCAAAACTAAAGAAGATTGTCTTTATTAGGTAAAAATGATATTATTTCCATATTTTCTGATCAAACTGCCAGAAATTGCATGGAAAAAAAAGTTTGGGAAAGAAATGTCCCTAGCCCCACTTTATTTCCACGCATCTGATCAAAATTTCGAAAAGTTGTCAACATTCCAAAAATTTCATTATCTTAATTCTCATTCGGAAATATTTACAAAAAAACATTATCTTGGACCCTCTTTCAGATAGGTATTTCCCCCCAAGGAGGGATGGGATTTCTCGACTTGATTCTTGATTCTTGAATTCTTGATATTTATATGAACTCTCTCTACTATTTTTGTTCCTAGAATCTGTGGTTGAAATCTTTTCTATGGAGCCCGTCGACCGATTTTCAAAAACAAGAATTCCATAATACAGTATACTCAACGAGCTCTATTGGAAAATGTTGTTGACAAATCTGAAATATTCAGATTTTCGAGGCCTACTTTTGTTTGTTTACGGGGTCAGAATTGCGAAAACGACTATTAGGCAATTTCTTTCCGAAACATTGACTAGCCCATTCTATTTCGGCATAGCTGAAACACTTCTGAAACACGTCCATTCGAAATTATATATAGTTATTCAATGCCAAATTTTTATATTTTTGATTTTTTGATTCACCCTGTATCAGAATCGGAGGAGTTGATGTCACCGGTGAAGTAGTCATTGCATGGAGAAAAACATTGAATACTCAGATTCTAATGGATGTTACTTCTACAGAAATATCTCTCTGAGTCAACAGAAAATTGATGAAATTGAAGTTGAGATTCTTCAAATTATGATCCATATTCTCACCTGGGAATATGAATAACAGTAAATTATTCGAGGAAATATTCTCTACACACAACAATTTTCATTGTCATCTCAAATTTTCATTCCATTCCTCCAAAATCGACATATTAATATGATCACAACTTCTTGCAGCCTTCGGAGAGTGTTTGTCTTTCATCCTATTTGTATTATATTCGTTATAGCTCTTCATCAATCGAGACGATTTTCAAAGTTACTGAGAGATGAATTGTGTGAAAAAAGGTTCATTTGATTTTTGGAATGATGAACCTCAGACATCAAAATTTGAAGTCTGGTCTCGTTTTTCCGTTTTTTCTCGAGAACGAAGCGTTCTATCAAGTATCAACAAGAGAATTTTTTTGTACATAATTAAATAGCCTCTTATGACATAATTTGAAATTTTTTTGTCGTTGCTCACTTTCGATTGAAATATAAACAATAATATCCCCGGAACGGTGCCACTGGTACAGAAAATGTAAATGTTTGTACATCAGAAGATGCACCTTGATGCATAAAACACGTGTACCAAATTTCATGAAGACATGTGTACAGTTATTATCAAAAAACTGAATATTTTTCAAAACTTCATCACCCTGTTTCTCAAAAGTTAAGACATTCAGGACATATACGTTCATATGGAGCTTTATTTTTAAAATGAGTCCAATAATCACCCCCTCGAATATTAGCATGTCTTTAAGGAACACCCTGTATATATAAACTTTTAAGATCTTGAATAATTAATATATTGAGCTCAGAGAATCTGGTAGACATCGAGAGAAAAACAACTACTTTCTTATTGACTATATGCCACGCAAAACAATGAAACACATCCTCCCGAAAACTATGCAACGATTCGTATTGATGAATACAGTAACAGTTGCAAGATTGATGGAATAAACCTCTGGTGTACGCACTTCAATCCTTTCCTGTTTTACAATTCCTTGATTTTCGCCTACTTCGATGAACATAGCATGGCGGAATGCATATACGTATTAATAAACAATACGGATCATAACGGGTGCCAGGATGAAGCCAAAATATGAAACAAATGAATATCCATAGGGATTTGGTGGCATGATACGCATGCGCCATGCGCTATTATAGTAGTCATCAAAGACATGCGTTTCGGTGGACAATGACGTTTACTAGCCTTTCAATCAAAGCAGTATGTGTCTGATCGTTTCAAAACGTTTCCTTATGGATAGTCATTTGTCTTCAAAAATTGGCTTCATGTTTCGCTATGGAAACAGATAGAGATTATCCGTATTGATTATTAATACGCATATGGCGGAATGTCGCTAAATTTACTCTGCTGCCGTACCAAAATTACAGGCATCAATGTGACAATTGTGACCGAATTGTGACCAATGAAGATAGGGAATACATTTTGCGATTTAGCCGCATCAAGGTTGGTAGAACTGATGTTGATCATAAGTTCTAAGAATCACGCCATCTAACATTCGATATGTGAACCCCACGTCATCGTCTGAAATTCAATTGTTTATATCAAGAACCAGTCTGACGAAACAAATGGAGAGTGAGCGCACCAGAGGTTTATTTCATCAATGTTGCAAGTGTTTCTCTCCTAAATGCTGAGCTGTGCTTGAATTCTTCAGGAAGCTTTCGCTCTCATCAGTGCAAGGGTGTCCCCAGATGGCATCAATCTGGTTTAAACCTGACCAAACGTAAACACCTCTCGGCATTTAATATCCAGGAGGCGTTAGACCACTGCGAAATGGACACAATGCTGATGTCTTGCGGAAGAGAAAAGAAACACTTCAAGACTGTAATTCCCATTTGGGATGAAATGGAAGTGGCTGATTGTCCGACTGGCATTTTCTCAACTAGGAAAAATCCGAAATCCTCAAAGTGTAATGAGATGGCAATATGAAGAGAGACATTCAGGACGTCCATAGTACGTTCGAATTTGGTACCACGGACGTCCATTAGACCAATGCTTAGATATTGAGTGAATGTCCATAGGATGTCCCAGGGACGTACGAATTATTCTTGAATTTCAATTTATTTGGTCTCCTCTGGACCAGATCTTGCATAACTGATGAGCACATCCAGGTGAGTTGATGGTCCCTAGAAGGTCTCCAATAGATCCTGAAGAAGGTTTTCAAGAGGGAACTTCGAAGCAGTGTCCCAAGGATGTCCAATTGGCTCACGTGAAGGACATTGACAAGAAGTATTTATAGTCTACGAGGAGCAGACGATCGTCGGCGAAATTAACGTCCTCGCAGGGACAACATATTGAACGTACCGACTGAGACGTCGGTAGGACGTTATTTCTCTAGGACATTGGAAGAAAAAATGATCATTCGCTTGCGGAAAGGATGTTTCTAGTGGATGTATATCTGAAGTTTTGAGGTCAATGTATACCACCGATGGATGTCCATCAGGATACAGTTTCTTCCTAAGTCATAACAGTTCTTGTACCAATTGGAGCACCTGAACATCCGACGGATGTCCCTAAGGGACATTTCGAACGATATTCGATCCTGGATATGTTATGGGCGTCCTTGCAGAGATATTAGAAGATTTGTATGGTCTGGGACATTCCATGGTTGTTCTAGAAGGGACATTATATGAAATCTGAAGGTATGCCAGAATATGTACTACTTTGGACATCCGATGAATGTCCCTGAAGGAACGTTCAAAATAAGGTCCCATCGGGGACATCCTATAGACGTCCTTGCATGGACATTCTACAATATGTATGGGAAATCTGAAGGATGCTATTCTTAGTACATATGTAATCTACCAGCTGTCATATTCCATGGAAGTCCGTACTCGGACATTACATGAGATGTACGAGATGGGACGTCCCAAGGACAAATATACTAGGCCCGGGACATTCGGACTTGAATTGTATCAAATAGGGACGTCCCTGGGACATTATGGATGGTAGATAACGAGAGAAAAACAGCTACTTTCCTGGCCATGGCCACGCAGAATATGGAATCACACGTATAGACGAATCGTTGCATAGATTTCGGGAGGAAGTAATTCAATGTTCTGCGTGGCATATACCCAGGAAAGTAGTTGTTTTTCTCTCGTTATCTATATGTCAGCGTCAATTGATGGAATCCGTCATTTCCTGGAATGCCTATGCATTTCACGTATTGCCGGCAAACAGCGTAACAGCGTAACTTATATTTTCAGCCGTTACTCTGTTTGCTGGATGGTTGAGGAGGTTGAGGAAGGAAAATATAATGACTGCATTAGCATAGAAATGGAGATTACTTCTCCCAAACAAAATCTAACCAAACTTGGCCTGAATGGACCTTCCTAGAAAGTATATTTTCCGGCAAATTACAGAAGAGAACTAAAGATACTACTGTTTCTCAACAACCTAACCTGACTCAACCTCAATGAACCTTTCTTTGGTCGTTACAGGGAATGCCTGAATTGAGCAAACGGTGTTCGGAATTGAGAGTTAGGCTGTTTGCCGACAATACGTGGAATTACTAGACATTGCAAGGAATGACGGATTTCACTGTTTGACGCCGAGATATGTACCAGATTCGTTAATTTATGAACATTTGTGGAAATGACTTCGAGCTTAGTATATTCATTGAACATCTCATTCCACTTAGAGCATTTTGGCTTTTTCGTAGTTGTCCTTAGATCTTATTACAGGGTGAATCGAGAAAGCGAAAGTTATGAAATTTGCCATTGAATAAGTAACACCCTATATGAGATATTGTATTCAAATTTCCGAAAGAAAATTCCGTATTAGTCGTATTTGAAACTTCAACAAACAAAAGTAGGCTTTGAAAATATATATTTCAGATTTTTTCACATTTTCGAATATAGCTTGTTGCTGAATATTATGGAATTTTTGTTTTTGAAAATCGGTCGATGGGGTATAAATTAACAGGGTGTTGTGGGTTACACACTGTATGAATAGGCAGAACTGTAAAACCCTAATATGATGGACCTGAGTTGATTTATGCTAATCAACTTTTTTGTAAGCCTTTTCTTCATCGATTTGTTTCCATATTATGAAATTTCAGACCCCCCTCCACTAGTCACCTTTTGAACAGCTGGGAATTTTTTATTTTTATTTTTCTATTCCAATGTACCACAGTTTCACAATCCTTCATACAGAACAGAATTTCAAAGGAAAATAATCGTCAAAAACAAAATGGCGAGTGATATAATGTATGAATCCTCATACGAAGTTCCTTCATTGTACAGGGTGGCCAACTAAGACTCCAGAGTTCGATTTCTCTGTTGTCTTGAGAGATACAAAAAAAGTCATGTATCAAAATTGATGTATTAATCGAGCTTCACATTTCAAAATTTCTTTGAAATACACAGGGTGCTCCGTACGGTCACAGCACATCAAAGCTTTGCTTTTTTCATTGGAACACCCTATATTTTATTTCATTTTTGAATTCTCCCTGAAGATCTGATTTCAACGATGAATAATACTTAGGGTCTAGCAGTGAAAGTTACTGACATATAGGGTGTGCAAAATCAAGATTTTCCAAGTTCAGGATTTTTTTCTGTCGAAACTGTTCATTATTTGTCAAAACGGTTTACATGTCCCTATCTCAACTTTTCACTCACTATCAATTGGTGTTCAATTGAAATTGATACAAGGTGTTCAGAAAATCTTAATTTATAATTCGTTTCAATTAAATGTCAATTGAACATCAATTGATAGTGAGTAAAAAGTTGAAAAAGGGACATGTAAACCGTTTTGACGAATAATGAACAGTTTCGACAAAAAAAAATCCTGAATTTGGAAAATCTCGATTTTGCACACCCTATATGTCAGTAACTTTCACTGCTAGACCCTAAGTATTATACGTCGTTGAAATCAGATCTTCAGGGAGAATTGAAAAATGAAATGAAATATAGGGTGTTCCGATGAAAAAAACATAGCTTTGATGTGCTGTGACCTTACGGAACACCCTGTGTATTTCAAAGAAATTTTGAAATGTGAAGCTCGGTTATCTTTTTAATTTGAATGCGAAACTTTTTTTTGTATCTCTCAAGACCACAGAGGTATCGAACTCTGGATTCTTAGTTGGCCACCCTGTACTAGATGACTACTGAATGCTCTGGTATGATTAAATTAGCAGAATTGAGTTCCATAATCTTCTGAAAATTTATTCATAAATCTGGAAACGGAGAAGTTCAGGTAGTATCAATTCAACTTAAACCTTCATATTTGAGAAATGCCCTAGAATTTGAAATATTTGTTCGCAAATATTAGTGCTAACGTATCTGTATACTCCTAATGTTCTCTTAGCCCAAAAATGGATTTCACAAGAGTATTCAGGTCTTTCATATTTCGTCGTTGGATGTCGATGGAATGGATCAGTTCACTTGTATCCAGTTTGTAGAAACTCCTTTGTATTTCTGCTAGTGAAAAGGAAAGGAGATTCTGGCTTTGGACATTCAAAACTTTGCATCACATACTGCAACTTGACGGAACTCTTCTTTCCTACAGGTTGTAGCAAGTTGTTCCACAGCATGTTGGCAGCTGTAATGAAAAAATGTGTCATGAATTATTGTTCTCACATCTTCTCTTTATACGAGGTGAGTCAGAGGTGAATGATAAAGGAGAAAAAAAGGGTGGGTTCTTCTCATGGGCGCCGCCAAAATTTTCTTTCAGGGGGGTGCATATGCGTCTACACACAATATTATTTATTGATGAAATTCTGATCAATTGAACTGCAACAAACACATTTTTGCATCAAATTGAACATTGAATATTCCAGCGATAACTGCACATATTCGGTGCTATTAGACCGCTGATCAGCGAAATTGACAAAAAACTCTGCAAAATGTTGTAATATTCCCAATGTTCCCAATTTGATGAAATATCTTAGTAATTTTCTTCAATCTCATTTTTATAATGCTCAAGCATAGTCCTCTTCCTCTTTGAATGATAAATATATCTGACAAGAAAAATGTTTCATTACAGCGCTATCCACAAGGAATTTTTCTTGTATGGGATGTTGTGTCCTATACAGAGGGTCCTGTATCTCACCTTCCGTCTTCTATATCTCAGTTATCAGTTGAGTCAGGATTATGTTATTTTGCAGACTTCAATTGTTTCATAGGGCGCATTCCAGGTAAATAATTTCGATTATACAGGGTGTCCCAAAAAAGTGTTACGTCATAATAGAAAGCCATATCTCATAATATATCTATCTCTCACATTCGTCAAGAATTTTTCTTCTTCTGATTTTTTTTTCTTTGTTTTCAATACAGAGTATAGTTCTGATTACGTTGAATGCTACAATGATATCTATGTTCATTTCTATAATTGTTAGGTTGAAGTGTAAGAATAGTTTTATACTGAACTTTCGCCTAATAAAGACCTATTATTATTATTATTATTATTATAATTTTTAAATGACATGCCATATATTTTGATGCACATTTAAGTACTACTAGTGGTTACTTACACACTCCTGGAATTTGATTGGAATCGGTTCAGTGATATTCATGTAAAAAAAATATAACAAAACATTCAATTTTACACTAGTGGTCGAAAACCTTAATAACAGGCATGAGAGTACCTGGTCGATAGAATCATAAGAGATACATATCAAATAAGGCCTAAGAGGATCGCTAACCGAGTTTGATTGACACGAATCATAACAGGGTATGCACAATTTAGTAGCAAACTTTTCAAATTTCAAAGCACTATATTTTTATTATTTCGAATTGGAGCCCCTGCATATCGCAAAAGTTATTTGCCGAAAACTCGTTTCGTCAACTATTCTGATAGTCATTTGAATGAGTAAAAAACGAAGGTGGCTTTGAGAAGTAAATTATTGACATTTAACTCTAATGAAGTGTCAGGAGTCTATTTGGGCTTGGGTAGATCAAATTCAATACATTGTTAGCTCATTATTATACATTTTTCAAGCTGTTCATAACGAAATATTATTTTTTGTCATTTTAATACATTTTATATTTATAGGTAATACCGAGGGGTAATACTCCTATTTGTTTGTTATTGAAAAGTTTATTACTAGAAATACTGTGATTTTCTATACTTTCATGATGTGTAAAGGATCTAGACAAGTAGTTCTGTTGAATTTCTGATATGTTGTATCAAGAAATTGTTTATCGAAGCTTCCTTCGTTTTTTATTGCATCAAATGACTGCTTGAGTAGTTTATGAAACGATTTTTCGGCCAATAACTTTTGATACGATGAAAATTTCGATAGGGTCGTGAAAAGAAAAAAGTTTGATTTTCATCCACGCATCGAATGTCATGAAAATATACAAGGGCTCGAATTTGAAATAAGAAAAGTATAATGCTTTGAAATTTGAAAAATTTGCCGCTAAATTTTGCACCACTGTGATGATTCGTGTCAATCAAACTCAGTTAGCGATCCTTTTAGGCTTTATTCGATATGTACCTCTCATGTTATGATTCTATTGACCAGGCACTCTCTTTTTTGTCATTAATGTTTTTGACCAGTGGTGAAAAATTGCATTCCTTTGTTATATTTTTTTTTACGTGAATATCACTGAACCGATCCAAATTAAATTCCAGGAGTATGTGGGTAACCACTGGAAGCACTATAATGTGCAACAAAATATATGGCATGCTATTTAAAAACATATATCATTATGACGTCACACTTTTCTGGGACACCCTGTATATTCGAAATTATATCCCTTGTATGCGCCCTATGAGACAACTGGAGCCTGCAGAATATCAAAATCCTGACTCAACTGATAACTGAGCCATAGAAGACGGTAGGTGAGATGCAGTACCCTGTATACTTGTATGAGATCTCATGATTTTTACTATGGATTGTTTTGCAATAATAATAAATAAATATTATATGTATATTACAGAAAGGCCATGCCCTAGGGCGCACGCTTGCAGAGGGCACAGGATTCGGGAAAATCCGACGTCACCTGACGAAGACGATCACATGACTGCCGCAGACTGCCGTCATCTCGCCATCTTTTTCAATATTTCAAATTTTAATCACCTGTTACTGCTTGATTGATACGATTTTATTTTCTTGGAAATCAGTCAAAAATTAGGACTAAAATTGAAAATGTGTCAAAAGCTCATATAACTCCAAAAAAGCTCTAACAAGGTATGCAGTTTTAGAAAGTGTCCCAGAACAACGTACTATTACAGGGTAAACAAGAGACCAAAATAGACCGATTGAAGTCAACTTTCCTTCATGTACAATGCAATGAGCCGTGAGAATAAGGTGTTGAGAAATTATTTCATTCACAGATTTTCTTGAATAATTCGAAATCGTTTGAAGGAACAGCTCAACAACTTGTGCGCGAAGTAGGTACTTCGCGCACTGTTTCACTTCGCGCATTGTTTGTTGCAAGATCTCATGATGACGTATAGGAAACTGAAGAAAAGTGTCACTTCGCAATATGTTATCAATGCGCAAACCTTGTCATTTTTTGACGTTTGTAGAAAAAATATTGTTAAACATTCAGAAATGAATGATTTCTCGGATATTTGCTCGATTGAGGACAAAGTTAGAATATCAAAATCTCATCTATTTTACACACAATGCGCGAAGTATGTTGCACCACTGTTTCAGTTTTTGTCTACAAAGTTACCACAATTGTTCGTGATTTTCAATTGAAAATGTTACCGGCCTTGCACTTACTGAGAACGGAGTAACTTGCTTTGGATATGCGGACGACATAGTCATTAGTCATCATGGCCAAAGGCAAATTTGAAGGGACCCTCTGCGACCTCATAGAGAGAGAGCTAGAGACTACCAGAAGATGGTGCCATTCGGTGGGGTTGAGAATTAATTCAACGAAAACCACATTGGTACCTTTTACTAGAAGAACGAAGGTTCAGCACTTAAGGGTAGTCCGTCTAAACGGAGAAGACCTAGAATGGCAGCAAGAAGTGAAGTATCTAGGGCTCATCCTTGACTCAAAGCTTCTCTGGAATAGATACGTAGAAAAGATCGCCAGTAAGGCAAAATCATCACTGATGGTGTGCAGGAACCTTGCAGGCAAAACGTGGGGGTGTAACCCATCAATACTGCGATGGATGTACACCATGCTAGTGAGACCAATGATCACCTACGGAGCCGTAGTGTGGCACGGCAGAACCGAACTCGCCACTACAAGGAAAATATTAGGGAAGGTGCAGAGACTGGCATGTATTTGCATAACAGGAGCAATGAGATCAGCTCCAACAGCAGCACTAGAGGTCATTTTGGATCTCACACCTCTACACATCGTGGTGAGGAAAACTGCCTATGGAGCACATCTCAGGTTAGCCAAGGTCGGACTAAGAGGGAAAACGCAGAGTGTAAGGAGCTCACCCCCCACTGAGATCGTACACCTCGCCGATCTTCCAACAGATCAAATCATTAGGAAGTTCAGTTTTGAGAAGAACTTCCGAGTGGAGCTGAGCAACAAGCGCGAATGGAGCACAGAATCCATCGAATCACTGGGAAGGAACACCATTACTTGGTATACGGACGGGTCTAAAACACCCGAGGGAACTGGAGCAGGAGTCTTTGTGCCTCGCACCAAATACTTCGAATCCATGGGACAATTCCCCAGCATTTTTCAAGCGGAAATACACGCCATAGGAAGATGCATCCAGTTCAACCTAGACAGGAAATACCGGAAGAAGGACATCGCGATCTTATCCGATAGCCAAGCAGCCATCAAAGCGTTGAGCTCTCCCTACATCAACTCGAAGATGGTATGGGAATGCCTAAGCAAATTGAATGAGCTAGGCAGCAACAATGAAGTTATCCTCCTCTGGGTGCCAGGGCACATCGGAGTGAAGGGGAATGAACAAGCAGACGCTCTGGCACGACAAGGGGCTTCAACGCCACTGATCGGACCAGAGCCATTCTGCGGCCTTGGAAATTCCTATTTCCAAGGAGAACTTGAGAAGGCGGAAGGAGCCTGGAGAGCCAGACAATGGAAAAGACTTCCAGGACTACGGCATGCTAAAGATCTCCTTGGAAATTTCAACCGAGAAAGATCTAAGACACTGACAAACCTCAGCAAAGGAAGTCTCAAAGCAATAACGGGATTTCTAACGGGGCATTGCAGACTCAAAGAACACCTAAGGAAGCTAGGCTTACAGGAGGACGGCACCTGTAGATTCTGTGAGGAAGAACCAGAAACACCCCATCACATACTGATGGAGTGTGACGCTGTACATCACAAAAGATTGAACATACTGGGAACACACCAGCTGACTGTGGAAGAAATACCACAGCTAGACCCCCTCAAAATCCTCAAATTCCTGAAGGAATTGAATCTCGAGGGGCTGCTATGAACAGGAAATCCTTGATATAGCAGGAGCAGATGGGGCACAATAGACCTAATTAGGTCGCAGCGCATCTGTCTCCATCCAACCTACCAATACCAATACCAAATTGCACTGGGGGAAAATGTTTATAATTCCATTGAGCACTTAAAATGCAACTTATATGAATGATCGGCGCATTATTATACAGTTTGGTCCCAATTCTTGTTATCCTATTAATCAAACTTGTTGATAGGACTTCGACGGATAATTATACCTACTATTAATATAGGTATGGATTGACGTATAAAAGTTCCTCATTCGATGTTGTTGACTATGTTTTTGTTCTCATATGAAATCGGAGTAGGTGTGGGTAGGTATATCGATTATGTAGATTGATGATATTACTTGGAACAAAACATGAACATTATAAGGAATATGTTATTTGCTATTATTTATTGTTTTTGAAAATAAATAGCATAAATTATAGACGTGAATGCGATCATATATGTCTTTTCGAGAATTACCTGATGTAGGTATAACAATTCTGATAATCCCCAAAACTCTGTTCCAAAAAAATAAATTGCAGGAAAATACTGAACCATCTGAATGTCCATGAGAAACTTTAGTGAATCAACTATATACACTGCTCAAAAATCAGAACGTTAAATCGAAATTTTCTGATTATTTCTGATTATTCTGTCAAATTCTGAATGATCATAATTATTGCATCTTTGACGCTTTTATTTCTATTGACTGCATATACTTGTCATTCTGGTTCAAACGGTAGTAAAAAACCTTGAAATTATGCTTCATCAACTTATTCATTCACCACAGTGAAAAATAGTTATTTTTGTATCTAGAGCGCGAAATGATACTTTGGTGATCGAGATCTGATTTTTTTAACGAGGCGTAGCCGAGTAAAAAAATAGTCGAGTTAATTACCATTTCATGTCACAAATTATGGACAGCACAATCCAATAGAAAGGACATTAAGATTCATAAATAGAAGTAATTTAGATGTATTAGGATGTGCATTTAATAATTTCAAGATGTCTTTGCGTGATAGCTCTTAGCCTATTGTTTCGTTTCATGTTTTTGTTCTTCTCATTTCCTTATCGAAATTGTTAAGTGAGCACCTATGTGTTGAGACACGGTGTTTATTTATTATATACATTATATTCTTATATCCATACTGTATTCAAACTTGTAATGGGGGTTTCCCGTGAATAAATAAATAAAAAAAGAAATTCGGCCCTGCGATCATGGGTGCGCTGATATTGTGATAAGTAAGTGGCTCACCTAGGGCATGGCCTTTCTGCGAGAAATGGAAGCAGTCGTGAGTGATGTAGGAGATGTCGATGACTTCGTCGAGCCGATGAACGGGGTCCTCGGGTGCATTGAACAGCTTCATGAACGGTTGCAGGACCACGGTGAAGTCCTCTTTGTTATCGTACCGCCCGCTGAGGATCTGCAACGAACAAAAAAAAAAAATTTTTGCTGCAACAAACACAAAAGTCGTCCATTGTATTGTCACGAGTAGAACATACGGTATATTAGTAATTTCGAACCATGAGGGTTCTATAAACATAAAGTTAATCAAATCATCCAATATACCGGAGATAAAACCGACAAAACTCATGGGGTTATAGGGACTGTCGATATGATTGCAGAATGCCATAAACGAATGTCCAAAACCGCTTCGTTACTGAGATACAGAGTGATTTGTGGATTTTGACAAAAAATTCAATCCGCCATATCAAATACAGGGATTAACCGATTAGATTCAAATTTGGTACACGAATTACACTGAAATGCATCAACAAGTAGCCCTTTGATCGAAACCAATATCAGGATCGGAATGATATTTTTTTGCTATGTTGAGTTATTGTTTGAATAACTCACCCTGTATAATAGTAACCCAAAATTTTACCTCAGATTCGAAATCTACGGTGAAAATTGTATAGGAATTTGTTGAAAAATCTCCTGGCACTATCTTAGTTATTTCGTAATTGATTATCATTTTAATTTTTTTCATTCAAAAATCAATTATTGTCGGATAAAGTACCATCAAAATTGGTAATGAAATAAATATTAACGAAACCATGACATGAATATAGTTATTTTCTTCAATCAGTTCGTGAATCGTAGTGAAATAAATTACTCTCATGGCCCTAAAAAACTGAAAAATAAATTCGTATCTGGACTGGAATGAGGTTGTCTATGATTATATTCCTGTAAGAATAGATGATCTAGTATAACAATGATATGATCGCAGATTCGAAATGCACTGAGAAAAGTTAAAAACTTGTTGAAAAATGATCGGACTGAGCTTTCGAATAATAAATCCATATCAGTACCTTATAATGTTTGTGTATAAAGAATACTAGGCTTGTTGTTAAATTCAGAATTTCATTATGGAAAACCATTGTTTACCTGTCATCAGCGGTTGTTTTATTGGTGTTCATTCATTATTCCAGTGTTTTTAGGATCAAACTATAGTTCTGAGAGTGTTTATATGATGCCGTTTCATCTCACTAATGAGGAATACGCAGATATTCTATTTTTGTATGGGCTTTAACTGGTGATGTTTACCTAAATGTCTATTGCAAGGTGTAAATACCTGGGGTATGTGGTTCCAGCATGATGGTGCTAGACCTCACTTTTCAGTTCCAGTTAGGAACCATCTCGATGCCCATTACCCCAATAGATGGATTGGCCGTGGAGGTTCAGTAAATTGGCCACCGCTATCCCCTGATCTAACTCAGCTTGATTAATTTTTATGAGGTCGTTTAAAGTGAGAAGTTCATAACGAAGAAATTTGAATAAGAGAAATTGTATTATGGAAAATTACTGCTGCCTGTGTTAGAAATAACCCTCAAATAATTCGCAAGTCAGTGAATCATCTAGTAGCACGATCTCAAAAATGTATTGATGCTGGAGGGCTCCACTTCGAAAATGTTGTGTAATACTGGGTAGTGAAAGTTTTTTACGAATTCATTGGTTTTGTTATGTTCATTACAAACAGTTATTGTTCTTTGTGTAGTATTTTCATAAATTCAAATTCATTAGTGAGCGAATATAACTTACGAAAACTTCACTCTTATCCTTTTTCAACAGGTTCTTATACGATTTCTTAAGATTTCGAATCTACGATCAAATTATTGATAACTATTGATGTACTAGGTCAGCTAACATAAACAAACAAAAAACTCATTCTAGTCCTGATACGAATTTATTTTTCAGTTTTTTCGGGTTATGAAAATATTTCATTTCACTTCGATTTATGAACTGATTGAAGAAAATAACGACAATCATGTTATGGTTTCGTAAATATTTATTATATTACCAATTTTGGTGGTATATCATCCGAAAATAATTGATTTTTTAATGAAAAAAATTGAAATAATAATTAATTACGGAATTACTAAGATAGTGCCAGAAGATTTTTCAACAAATTCCTATACAATTTTCACCGTAGATTTCGAATCTGAGGTGGAATTTTTGGTTACTATTATACAGGGTGAGTTATTCTAACAATAACTCAACATAGGGAAAAATATTATTACGGTCCTGATATTGGTTTCGATCAAAGGGCTACTTGTTGATGCTTTTCAGTGTAATTCGTGTACCGAATTTTAATCTAATCGGTTAATCCCTGTATTTGATATGACGGATTGAATTTTTTGTCAAAATCCACAAATCACTCTGTATCTCAGTAACGAAGCGGTTTTGGACATTCGTTTATGGAATTCTGCAATCATATCGACAGTCCCTATAACCCCATGAGTTTTGTCGGTTTTAACTCCGGACACCCTGTATAATATAAAGAATCAAATTTTAATAACTAAATAACAAATTCCAGTCATCTATTCTGACCAGCGTATATCTTTTATCATTCAACGTCTCGAACCATTTTGGATCTTATCCAATCTTTCAGCCTTCTGAGTGCTGAAAACCCCCTTTCAGAAGATGCAACACTTATAGGCAGGCAACAGAATAGTTCCAAAAGAATGTTTATGTTAGGAAACAAATGTTTGTTACGTTCCTTCAGAGCAGTTATACCATTGTCGAGTATATTTTACTTAGTATCCCACATTTTCTTCTCAGGAGCTAAAGTGGAAGTGTAGCTCCTAGGAACTAGAAGGGGTGTATTAGAGGTCATCAAAAATAAACAACATCCAATTAGGAAAACGCCAGATACTCAAAGTGGAATGCAATGGTCACAAATAGGGAGAAACTCAAAGTCAATATCACAATAGTTCATAAAATGAACGAAAATGGTAGATAACGAGAAAAAAACAACTACGTTCCTGGCTATATGCCACACAGAACATTGGATTACATCCTCATGAAATCTATGCAATGATTCGTAGACGAATAAAATCGAAGGTGTTTCGTTCCTGAACGCCGTGCTCGCCTAACTGGTTGAGGAACGCTTGACTACCTGCAGACCGGTTTCGAGCTGTTGGCTCTCATCGGTACAGGGATGTCCCAGATAGCTTCTTGACCGCTATCTGGTGCGAACCTGACCCAACGTAAACACATCTCAGCATTTCCCTAATAGCACAAAACGTCCTAGGGACGTATCTATTTGGTATAACCAATAGGTACTGGAGACTTAAAAATTCGCCTCTGTTACATGCTGCTTTTTTAGAAACCAACGATTATATTGAATTCATTGTGACGACTAATAATTTACCTGTATTTACAAACAACTATGAATGCATATTTTCTAAGCCCACAGTCATATTTCCCAATTATAACGAAATAACC
This sequence comes from Phaedon cochleariae, assembly GCA_918026855.4. Classification (NCBI taxonomy): domain Eukaryota; kingdom Metazoa; phylum Arthropoda; class Insecta; order Coleoptera; family Chrysomelidae; genus Phaedon; species Phaedon cochleariae. The sequence goes on along the minus strand of OU896713.1, from coordinate 48,258,494 downwards.
TCCTTTAACGAAATTCTGTTGAAAACGGAAATCAACAATTACGATAATAAAACAATAATTTATACAGATGGCAGCAAAAAACTGGAAGGAGTCGGTAGTGCCTTCCTTGTCGCATCAAGTGAAAACGAAACACACAAATTCCAGATTCCGAAGATATGCAGCATTTTCACGGCTGAGGCCATCGCTATTCAGAAATCTTTAGAATGGTGTGCGGAGAATAACATAACTGGTGTCATAATTATTATATCAGATCGAGCCGAACACAGTGGAGGTTGGAGAAAAATAAATATTTGCTATTATTTTTGTTGATATGTTCACTAACCCAACATATTTCACACCTTGTTCCCATAGCTGGCACTGGCGCACTGCCATTAGAGCACCTGGTCCATACACAAATATGTCACTCTGTGGTTGTATTTTTATTGAAACTACAATTTGAACATCCTTGAAAATTGAATAAACCTGCTGTTGTCATTTTCCACTCATTAGTGTAACCATTTCCGCTTAATGTTGAGTAAAAACTATTTTTCTTTGTAGATTAACTTTATTTGTACTATGACTGATGATAGCCAAGAAGTAATGAAGCAGAAGTAACTGCACATTTTGCCAGTAAACTTGCGGAGACGACTTTGAGTTTTTTTTTTCGTTGATAATTCTCCTTCACTTCGAGTATGGACTGTTTCAGAAGATTCTATAAATTTCATGTTAGGAAGGAAAGTACTAGATATTTATTAATTTATATTTGTCAGTGTGCCATAGATAGCCAGGTTTCTAATATTCATATCGTTTATTTTTTTCGAGTGTTCTTTAGAAAAAAAAACACTCAGTGAGACGACTGTGGGTTTTTTTTCGTTATGTTCTTATTTTGATTTCATTCGTTAATAGATTTGTATCGTTAGATTCATCTGAGAATTATCTTTTCGGAAAGTGCTTGTCAGAAGATATGGTTACTATTTGGAAAATATTTTTTTTGATTAAACGATACCAAGAATAACATGAGATCACCGCTCAAATTTTACCTTTTTTCAAGAGAAGAAATTTTATATTATATATTGTGGTGTTCCATTTGAAAATTCAACACCGGAAGTGACCAGGCAGTGAATAATAGATAATATGCGGAAACTTTTCTCTCTATATACCATACACTCACCAATATCAAATTTAATTTTGATACACCGAATATTCTAGTACTTTATGGCTTGTATAATAGATTCGTTGACACCCAGTATATGTCGTCGACGCTGGATCTAAATTATCATTTTAGGAGCCACGTAGAAAAAAGATTGGTGAAAACGACTAGAATCGCTGTATATCTTACCACGAAAAACGTTAAGAAGAGGAAAAACTTTGATTGGGTGAAAGTATTGAAAAGGAATATTCTTAGATATAATTATGAACATAAAAAAATTAATATATATATAAAGTAATACATTGAAAATTCGCATTCTTCATGTGATGAAAATATCAATTCTTTCTCGGTTTATTCGACAGAAAACAACTACTTTCCTGATTATATGCCAGGACGAACATTGAGTTATATCTATCGAACACATACGATAAGAATTTGAAAACAAAATCTCCTGAAGTAGAAAATTTGCATTCTCCATATAAAGATATGCACATAATATCATTCTGATTATTCAACAAAAAACAACTACTTTCCTGGCTATTTGCCACGACGAACATTGAATTATATCTGTCGAATATCCAAAACAAGAGCATACAAAATGAAAATCCTCTGAAATTGAGAATTGACATGATCTCTCCAATCGGATAAAATAATATGATGTATAATAATATATTATATAGGTGGCCAGGTGGTCATGCGGACAGAGTGTCAATATTCTAATTCGCATTCGCTTGCCGGTCGTGGGTTCGATTCCCATCTTTCTGATGGCCCAAGAAAGTGTTTGGGATCACACGTTAAAGGGTAAGGCCCCCGTCATTCCTTGCTCGCACAAGACTGTCGAAGACTTCTGAGGGTTACTCGTAAGGGGGCAACCGAATGACGTATAGAACAATTCTACAACAATTTTTTACAATAAAAATATAACTTCCAATATGTTCAGTATTGAAATGAAAATTGAAATGTATAGGAGAAGTATACTTATTGTATAAACTCTGATCTTGATGAGCTGGGAACTTCCAGAAAAAATAATTCGTATCAGTGATATGAGAATTATATCTCTCACAAACAGGTCGTATGATTTCACTCGAATAAATTCATTTCGGATATCAAATCGTCATCAGTAACCTGTAGTCCAGTTATTTTTTCAGCCATTCTTCATGATATACACAATTTTCATCTGCCTACAATATAACTAAAACTATAACGAACTGACATCTGAAAATTATGAAATTATGATTTGTTGACACACTCCTGTCATCTGGGCATTTGTTCTTGGATGTATGATAAATTGATATTCATCATACAGGACGTGGAAAGAAATTCTGAATTGAGCAAACCTAATCACGATGGAAACTTGTTATTTTTATAGAACTAAATCGTAGATTCTTCAATATTATGGTCCATGATTGTTATATCGAATTACTTATCTGAAATGGATAATTTTCGATTTGAATAATAGTTTTATCCTGCCATGATATATGAGTATTGTATACCCATCACCTACCTACATACTTACTCACCTATTACCTACCTATCAACCTATAATATACCTGTTCCTGGAAAAGAATGTCTCAAATTTCAATATTTTCTTACATACTCATGCTTCGTTCAAGTTAAACAATCAAGAATGGTTATATATCCAATGTAGCTGAAACCAAGAACAAATTTGAAAAAGTTATTGAGCCCTGAAATGTATAAAAGATTATTATTTCACTCTGGATATTATCGTGGAAATCATACTTGCAAAATATACCTGCTAATGAAGTTTATTATACACTCGTAGATAATCATGGGTTATCTATTGCATAATTTTTGATATAGACAGAATTATATAACCCACAACAATTTTAAACTCAAATGGGCACTGAAAGAGAATTTGCCAAAGAAATATTCTACTTTCAACCATCTCTTAACTACCTATACTGAATATTCGGCGACAGTATTTCCCAAAATATATTATTATGGATATCATTGCATTCGGTTATTTATACAATAATACGAAGTAGATTCAGGTGGATCATTTCCTCTCCAAAGAAAAGAGAGTTAGTTATCTATTGCAGCTCGAATTGAAATTTACTGAGATTGCGGTAATTTTATCATCCCAAATTATAAATGCTAACTCGCTAGTAATTCGACACTTCTGAATTTAGTACATTATACCATCTGTTTCAGTTGATAATACTAGGGATGCAGTAATTGAGTCAACAAATATTCCACCTGGGGAATATAGTGAATGAAAGAGAAATCAACGGTGATATTCAACGGAATAGCAAAATTAATATGATATCATAGGGGACTCGGAACTGTCGGACTTAACCAGGTGGCCAGGTAGCCGTGCGGACAGAGTGTCTATATTCTAATTCGCATTCGCTTGCCGGTCGTGGGTTCGATCCCCGTCGACTGCAGAAATTTTTCTGATGGCCCAAGAAAGTGTTTGGGATCACACGTTAAAAGGTAAGGCCCCCGTCATTCCTTGCTCGCACAAGACTTTCGAAGACTTTTGAGGGTTGCTCGTAAGGGGGCAACCGAATGACGGATAGAACAAATTTTAGAACGAAACAAACTCATTGGTTTGTTTTATTGCTTGGAGCGCACTAAAGAAAATCCCTATAATGTTCAAAGAACATCGTGCGTTCCTAGGGAGGATAGGGACAGGAGGTAGGTATTGGAATATTTTTTGAACTTCTGGAGATTATATGTTGTTGGAAATACTTCCTCAGGCAATGAATTCCAGAGCCTAGCCGTTCTATGGATGAAGTAAAATATCACGTTTATTTCGGTCATTTTCATTCTCCGATGTGCGAAATTGTTAGCCACATTTTGAAGTTTACATTTACTATTGGAGAGGTTATAGCTTATCGTCGAGGTGCATTGTACTACAATCGGATTCAAAAGTAGGTGCCACGACTTCCAAACTGCAAAATTGTGGTGACTATTTCGGTCGGATTTTTCTGTGTGGAGAGCTTGTTTTGTTTGTTTGCTCTGACAGCTTTCAAGAACTCCGATAGGTGGCGTACGCTTATTTTCTATTGCAAATATTCTCATTCTATTCGAAATATAAACACATAAATAATGTAAAATATGGCAGAATATAATTGTCAATCACACAGATTCTGTGATTATTTCTTCCTCCGCCCTCTAATCATTCCATTGACCAAATTTCTGTTGTCAAATACTGTATGAAATGCATTCGTTTAAATATAGGGATTGAGCACAATACAAGCATATACTTGGGTGTAATCCTCGTATTTTGAACGATTCTAATATTAATAATGTATAATATGATAATTTTCTCGATGTTTGTATGGAATAAATTGATATTGAGGTTGAAATGTATATAGGTACCTTGATAGTGTTTGAGATATCGGATCGGAGAACCACTTGCAGGTGGTCGATTCGTATATCTGTATGATTTACTGTTTTTGAAAGAACGCATTTGATATTTCAAGAAATATTACGTCCCAGCAAATATGGAACTAGCGGGAGAAGTCCGGACTAATGCATGCTAGTCTGGAAAAGTGACGATGCCGGGGTATTGGTAATGGGCCGATGATTTTCCTATGTCAAGTAACCATCAGTTAAAAATACGATGATATGGCCTTGTGATGGTAAGATGTCTGGAACTGATTGAATACTAACTTCCAATTTTATGTTCGCTACTCGTCCCCCTGGTGGATGTTCTGGAAACGTCTACATCAACAATCAGCTGATCAAAATTATATGTGACTGAGATGGCTGACTCTCGTGAGTGGTGATCGTGTATACTAGTTTGTTTATGTCGAATTAATGTGGTTATCTCTTTTCCTGGTGGTTATTTATGATGGCAGGAGTATTCTCAATTGATAATAATAGAAGACGGATTCTTCAATTATGATAATATTCAGTGAGTATCAATCTACCTACATAGTGTTTCAAATTTCGTTATTGAATGCATGTCTTCAGTATCTCGTAACCTCATATACCTGATGATCATAATAATTGGAGTTGGCTATACTTCTCCAAAAGCAACTATCATTTGCAACTCGTTTGTTGCTATCGAAAGCAATCTCAGGTTATGTGAACCTGTCTCTATATCAAACAACTAAATAACAATAAGGATTCAGCTACAGAAACACCTGTACCAAGAAAATAATGAGAATTGAAAAGATCCATATTATCACGTAATCAGACTATATTATCGAGTTATAAACTCATGCAACTCATAGGCCACTAATATATAACTAATGAGGAATTGTATATATCAAAAGTACCTCACAATGAAGGATCAACTTTGAAGGAATGCTACCCAATGAGATGTAGATATTACATACCAACCATTAAGCATCAGTCACTCCAAGAAGTTTCATCGTTGAAGAGCAGAGAGGTTAAGAAGATATCATTGTGTCATTCATGAAATTTTCTTGAAATCTTTTACGTGTCTGATTTATGGAAAGAGGATTATATTGTGAAACAAAAAGGTACCAGGACTTATAGATCCATTGAACCCCTGAAACCCCTAACCCTTCCCACTACCTCGATAGTATGTAACCATAATGTCGTTAATATGCCATCACAGTCCCATCATTCATGTATATGCTGGGCTTGCTATGGAAAAATCAATGTGTCGATGATGTTGTACTGGCCTTTTGACGAAGAACTGTATATAATTGCTGGGTACCCAGCACTGGAACCAGCTGCCGGCCGCAGTACTGATATACAGGCTGATTTTAAAATTAGTGCATATATTCAAGACATATATATATGAGAGAGTCAAACAAAAATTACTAAAATATTTGATTCTTCCTAAGTCTTCACATTAACGAGAAATTTCATTTTGAAAATTGAACATAAAATGCTTCGAAATTTGAGTACGCCACTGGGAAGCAAGTGAAATCTGCGGAATCCCAGGGAATCCTCAATTCGTCATTCACTAACGTCTAAACAAGACAGTGATGCCAGATTGTTTCAGAGACGAATATCCTGATAAAAATTTGTCACAGAATGAATATGAATTGGAATAGGTTATGGAAACTAATAGAGGTGAATGTAATATGTACAGGAGCCTTATTTTTCAAAGTTTACTGAGAGAACTATGGGGTGATTATCTTCATGGATCACGAGAGACGGAGAGAAACATGAGGGGAATGATAGAACGTCCCCCTTCCTTCAATTCGAAAATAAGGCCCCAGCGGGTAGATACAAAATTAGTAGACAATAAATAGGTACACAACATACACAAAGTTGAAAATCGACTCACCTAGTATATTTTCTCATACCTGCTCGAACAGCAAAACTCCCGAGAGCAAACAAATACTAATATCGAGTCCATTCCAGACTAATATCGTCCTGTGTTCTTGTTGGTTCATATTCGCACTTAAACCATCGAAAACGACTCGACGACGACATATCCTTCCTGGCAATCTCACATTGAAAATAACGATCACGACCATATCACGATTATCACGACACAAGACACAACATCCAATTATTATATTTTTTATTTTACGTTTAACCAGCAACCACACAAACAAAACTATTATTATATGATCTGTCAACATCATTTCTCAGAACAGTAGTATCTGTGACGATAGATTTCCTCTTTGCTGTGACCTTTGACAGTACTAACTAGGATTGTTCGCGTTCAGAAAATAAACAATCCGAAACCGTCAGAAGCATGCACAAGTCCACAGAACCCAAAAAAATCATACAGTTCTGTGAAACTGCGCATGCTTCTGACCGTTTCGGACGCAAGAAGAATAGATGTTTTTTCCAAATTAGTTTTTTAGAAAAATGGTAGTTTCATTTAGAGATATGATCCTTCCTCACTAATACATTAATCTCATCAATCACCTGTGCCCAATCAGGATGAATCGCAACCACGCAGGCACTACTTTGCTGTTTCTGATTGGTCCGTAAAAGTCGCCTATTAGTAATTCATGGTCATCTGAATTCTTGCTGGTAGCACACCATAAGAACAATCAAAACAAAGATCATTTCTTGACAGTTTGTTGTTCGAGAATGTATGTTATTTTGGAAAACGTCAGAACGTGATACTAGTAAATGTAATGTTTCGTTTCTGACAATTTGCTTGGAATGTGACGATGCATTTCTCAAACATTGAGCTGAATGATATGGTTCTCATGTCGAGTCGTTATTGTGTGGGGCCCATGAGACTCCTCGAATGACACGAAATTGAAGCGATGCAAGGAGGTGGAAGGAAGGGTCTAAAGGATTTTTCAGTAAAAGAACTTCCAACCGTGAGGTGTTAAGTTATACGCTATTCGAGCTTATGTGTAGAAATCTTGGGTGAGTCCATTTTAAAGTTCTTGTATTATCTTTCTGGAATTCAAGACCAGGGTTAACTTCTTCCCCATGAACATTTTCTCGATTATACAATTTATTTAATATCTCCTAATCTTCATGTAGAGTGGCAACGTCGCTTCGTTCATCACGGTCGACTTCGGATCGCAAACTATAGTTGTGATAGAAGTAGAAATCTGGGCGGAAAAAGGGTATTTTGCACCAAATCTATTTTGATCCTAATAATATTTTCAATAGTGCTATTCGGTAGTATACCTCAAGCTTTCTTAGTGTTTAAAATATATGCACTTATTTTAAAATCAGCCTGTATAGAGTCCCGCATATGGGACCCTTTACTGGGCCGCTGATGGAAAAATATATTAGGTCATTGATGCCCCATATCAAAAAGCTTTCTGGGTTGGATGAAACGTGGTCGTGGCATGTAAAAATGAGGGTACATGTGGCAGGGCATTCATTGTTCATTGACGAACACGCATGATAGAAAGACCGGCCACGGACCGCTTGTTCTTTTCTCAGTTTGATTTTGAATTAACTTTCTTTCAAAGTATCAAATAACCTTGTACGCTTATAGTGATTGGTGTTGGTATCATCAAGGGCGTTGCCGAAGGCTACTGAATAACCTTTCAACTGTACAAGTCTTACAGGGTGAAGCACCAAGGATCTTCAAAGCCTGCTTCTCAATTTCAGGAAAGACGATCGAGTTAACAATGAAAGACAGAATTATGAGAAGATATTCAGAACAGAGTGGTATTATGTTGAACTATTTCACGTTCACGAAGCATAAAAAGCATTTATTATGAATGAGTGATTTATTCTGACAAGTACAGCGATAATTATTTTTTGCCAAACTGACAGACTTTCCTCCGCCATCCATGGTTTTATCGTTGAAAATATCAACGCTGAAATACCAATTAGAATAAAATTGAATGGCAGCTAATGTTTTCGCAATAAGCTCCCGTTGTCTCTGGCTGCTGATTGGTGAGATTATATGTTGAATGCAATAGTCGTTTCAATCAACAGGGTGACTGGTGAGCGTTAACCTCTAAGGAGTTAGCTGCCCTATTAGGTATCTTGTTAATTAGTTGTTATGCCATTCAACTGGTGATTCAGATTTCGATTGATTTAATCATTTGATTAGGTCTGCTGAACATCGTGGTTTGATGTACAAATCAATTCAAATACGGCCCTATCCAGTCTTGGATTTGTCAATGGGCCAAACAGGCCGCGGCCTAAGGACGGCAGCTTCCTGAGGGCGGCGGTCGCATGCTTTAGTAATCGTGGATACAACGAACTAACCTCATGATACAGGTTTGTTTGTTATGTCTACGATATCTCCATTTTACAAAATCTAACAACAGATTGCCATATCCTAACGTCCCTCCTTCTGCCTAACGAAAATATAATTCTACTAACTTTTTCCCACCAGTAATCCTGATCCATATAGAAAAGCAGTTTGTGCCCCACTTGGAAACTCTGACCACACCTTCATCCCCACAACCTGCTCTTTCCATGTACCATCCATCAACACCACAATTCCTACCCGTCTCATGTGGCATTTCGGCCGACTGGAAAGGTCTTCGTATGCTTTTTCCAGCGTTTTCATGGAAAAGAGTTTGTTTCTCTCCAGCAGATCCAACACGATGTGCTGAGACAATTTCTGAAATCATCATATGTTGGGGATGCAAACCTACATTCCGAACACAGCAAGGAGAACATCTTCCGATAAGGCCTGGTTCCGTAGAAACTGTTCTAGAGCTGTCGCTTCCAAACAGGCAGCATTCCGCCCGCAGAAAAATCCTGGCCCTGAGACTAGAGCAGAATATGTCGAGGCTAGAGGCATATGCAATGAGACAATTCGATCATCAAAGAATGCTCATAATGTCAAAATGAGATCAAAACTTGTTGAGTGTCCTAACGGATCCCGTTCATTTTGGTCCTTCGCCAAAACTTCACTTCCAGCTCGTTTTCTCCTCTAACCAAGGAAGATGGAACACTATAGCCACAACTGCTTGAGAGAAAGCCAACATTTTTGAGCGTTTATTTTTGTTAATTCCACTCTGGAATCATCAGGAAAACAACCTCCAAACATAACGCCAATTGACAGTCATATGCCCGAGATCACCTTTCGCCAACGTACTATAAGGAAGATTTTATTGGGTCTCAACAGCAACAAAGCTTATGGCTCCGACGGAATCCTACCAATTGTTCTCAAGAAAAGTGCTCCTGAGCTAACACCTGTTCCTGTAAGTTGTTCAAGTACTCTTACGAATTGAGGATATTTCTGTCCAACTGGAGAATTGCAAGAGTACAACCAGTTCCTGAAGGAGACAAAAAGGCCCTACCTAGCAACTACAGACCGATCGCACTGCTATCTATCATTTCGAAGATCATGAAGAAAGCTATCAACATCGAGCTCATGAAATACCTGAAACATTCAGATATTATCATCGATAGGCAATATGGCTTCCGTCATCAGAGATCTACTGGTGACCTGCTCGCTTACGTCTAACATATATGGCAGCAATCTATTGAAAAATATGGTGAAACCTTAGCAGTGGCAATTGATATATCCAAGGCATTCGATAGAGTCTGGCACCACGGACTCCTCGCCAAGCTTTCATCTTATGGCTTGCCTCCCCAGCTATATTCTCTGCTAGCTAGTTTTTCATCAGGTCTCTCCATGTAGTGGTCGACGGAGTTTCATTTGACTCTCCTATCATAAATGCTGGTGTTCCACAAGGATCAATTCTAGCACCAACACTTTTTCTACTTCATATCAACGATTTGTTGGAAGCAACATCATGTCCAGTACACAGCTTCGCGGACAATAGTACCCTCCATACCACTTCCAGGGCTTCAATACCAGGCAAATCAGAAACGAACTAGGGAGGAATGTTGACAACATGAATACGGACTTGGCAAACAATTCTCGAATGGGGATCGAATAACTTGGTAGATTTCAATGCACACAAAGCACAAGCCTGCATTTCCTCTAGAAAAGCCGATCTCACTGTGGCCAACATAAGCTTTTCAGGAGTAACCATACCTTTGAAGACATCCATTTCGATGCTCGGTATTACTATCAGCAATAACCTATTTTGCGACTATCACGTGAGATCAATTGCTGAAAGTGCATCCCGAAAACTTGGTTTTCTGTTTCGGGCCAGAAGCTATTTCACTTCCAGTCAGCTGCTAATAATCTATAAGGCACAGATCCGACCTGTCCCGAGATACTGTTCCCATATTTGGAATCCAGCACCCAAATATACCATGAAACTGTTGGATTCTGTCCAAAAAAGGACAATTCGTCTCGTGGGTGATGCCTCGCTCACTCACTTCTCTGGAACACCGTCGAAAAGTTGGCGATCTGGCTTTATTTTATAGATATTCTCATAGACGGTGCTCTTTTGAAATATCAACAATTGTTTTTCCCTTGGCAGTTCCCGCGAGATTAACCGTCGAGTTGAGGCTTCGCACCCCTTCGTGTTCACATCGGAGACCTGCAGAACATCTATTTCCAAAGAATCGTTCATCCAACGAACAGCGAGTCTCTGGAACACATTGCCAAGGGAGGTGTTCCCCGGGGCATATAACCTTCAGAAATTTGAGAAGAACACCAATTCTTACCTTATTTCTCTTGGTTCCGATGTTTTCTGAACATTGCAGGATACCCTTGTTCGTGGGAACCAGAAAATTAATGAAAAACTCAAACTGAATCAATTTGTAAAATACTGAGAGAGATTCAGCTACTATCGACCTCTTCTCCAATATTGCATTTAACTCAAGATATTTCATTATATTTTATTCAACCTGATGATATACTTCGAGTTTCTTGTGAGGAAATTGAATTTGTGATATACTGAGGAATTGAGCTGCTATCGCCATATATTATTTTTCATTAATATGTGTAACTTAAGTAGGTATTTTCATCGTGTTTTATTCCATCTAACGATGGTATGGATGTGAATTCCTGTAATACTACACATACTGTTTCAAGTTTCAAGTTCCTTGTAACAAAATATGTTTCCACCAACTTTAGTGAGTGGAGTGGAGTTAGTCAAGAATCCCTAATAAGTAGTTTAAACGACTAAGAGTAGCCTTGTTATTGTTTTTCGTAACGATAAAGCGTACTCGTATATCCTCTTATTTTTTATTGATATTTTGTTGTGCAATTTTGTTTCCCAATACCTACCACTCGATAGCTTCAATTGCACCCGGAAATTTCCGATAATAGGTAATTAATGGTTTCATGTTATTTTGAGTGATGATCAATTTCACACTTTTGTCATCAAGAACTATTGATTTTTTGTATTGTGTGACTGCTTTTGAAATTTTAATTGAAGACGTATGGAATATGAGGGAAAGTTTAAGATCATTGGGATTGTTATTCGTTCCATAATAGTATGGAATAATAGTATGAATAGGTATGGATTGTGTTTGTTTGTATGCTTACCTAACCCCGCACAAGTTTCGACTTATGGAGCGTTTGGGACCAACGAGGTAATGCAATTGCAATTGCAAAAAAAAACACTGATTACTTGAGTTGCACGGATTCTATAGATATAACGATGCCAAGGAAGCATGCTATGCTGAAACCAATTTATTTCACAGCTCAGAGAAGGCAATATTTTCATATACACCGTCATTTCCATCTATGTACAGGGTATCCCACATAACTTGGGCCACCCCCTTATCTGGTAAACTATTATATATACAGAAAAAAGTTTAGCATGAAAATTGTATTACTTCTTATGACATTTAATTTTTAGATACTGTCATTTATACAGGATGATCCATATGTCTGTGACATATCACAAATACGTTTTTTCAAATAGAACACCCTATATTTTATCATATTTTTAGATAGTACTTCAGAAGACGAGTTCAATGATATATAATAACATGGGTCTGAGATCACCCGTTTCGGATTTATACACGATCTTCTTCAATGATTTGTCCAATTTCAAAGCCCTATAGAAACGTTGTGAATGAAGATTTTGATTCGCAACTTTCGCTATAAATTAACAAAGTCTGTATATTATTTTGTTCTATGGTGAAAATTCAGGAATTTTGAATTTGCCAAAATTGATGACGTATTTTGAAAACCAATAATTATCTCGAGATTTTCAAATGAAACACCCTATATTTCATTCCATATTTGCATAGAACTCAGAAAGACGAGTTCAATGATCTATAATAACATGGGTCTGAGATCACCCGTTTCGGACTTATACACGATCATCTTCAATGAATAGTCGAACAAAAAAACTAACAGTAACTGAGAAAACGAGTAAACATAACAACAGTAACAATTAGATATAGTATGCAATTGAATATACAAAGTAGTCAAATCAAATTTTCTATATACCGTCCATTTTCAGCTATGCACATTTTATTAATTGAATATTCCTGCATTGGTCTCGTATAGAGTCAAATGTAGGTGAAATTTAATTGTGATAACCTGTGCTCAATCATTTCCAAAAGGTTTTCCAGTGAAATAATAGTATAACATTGCATAAAAATTTCGATAATATTCGTTGTTCTCAAAACTCTTTATCACGAATTGTTTCACAGAAATTACAAAATTTTTATCTAATATGAAGATAACAGTCAGAATTTTGCCATTGAAATTTGATTATTTCTTCAAGAAGATCGTGTATAAGTCGAAACGGGTGATCTCAGACCCATATTATAATGTATAATTGAACTCGTCATTCTGAGCTTCATCCATCAAAGATGGAATGAAATAGGGTGGTGTTCCATTCGAAAATTTGTAAAAAATTATCGTTTTTCAAAATACATCATCACTCTTGGCCAATGCGAAATTCATAAACTTTTACCATGGATCATGAAAACATACAAAATTTGTTAATTTATAGCGGGAACTGCGAATCGAAAACTTCATTCACAACGTTTCTATAGGGCTTTGAAATTGGGCAATTTATTGAAGAAGATCGTGTATAAGTCCGAAACGAGTGATCTCAGACCCATGTTATTATGTATCATTGAACTCGTCTTCTGAAGTACTATCTAAAAATATGATAAAATATAGGGTATTTTATTTGAAAAAACGTATGTGTGATAAGTCACAGACATATGGACCATCCTGTATAAATGAAAGTATCTAAAAAATAGATTCCATAAGAAGTAATACAACTTTTATACTGAACTTTTTTTTGTATATATAATAGTTCACCAGATAAGGGGGTGGCCCATGTTATGTGGGATACCCTGTACCTACTATTGGAACGTTATAATAGAATTTTTTCAGTTTCAATAATTCATCAATCAACCGTGCAGTCACTTAGTACTTAGTTATATAGTTACATTGTATGAAACGATATCTTCTACATCGTTTACCAAGCATTTAATTGGCCATCAGATGACTGCAGCCAATAACCGGCGTCGTCAGAAAGATCATTAAATGTCATTGGAAACAACTTATAAATAGAGGCACTTTATCATAATCACTATTGTAGTAATTAGGGGTCCACACAGAAAGGCCACGCTCACATTCATTTCCTACGAAAATGAATAAAACAATGCACATACCGGATGGTCCATCGAAAACGATCCACCCAAGGTTTTTTCCGTTGAGTGAAAAATCGCTCGGACAGATCGATTTCGATTCGGTGAGGGACACATTTTTCTGCATTGGGCGAGTGGACTGATGATAAATTATTGGCATTCAACTACTCCACTGGGTCATTAGGGACCTAAATTAATGTTTGCAATAATTCCCGCGCTTTTTCAATGTTGATAATAAGTCTATGTGTTGCTCGAAATTGTTGAATATCAGAGCTCATTCCAAATGTATCGTCATGGGCGCCGTTTGGCTATGTTATGCGATACGTAGAATAAATGGTGAAGTCGGTTTTAATAATAATAATAAATGGGCTTTATTCATCGATAATTGATAATTTATAAGAACAAGAGATCTACAAATTATAATGATGCTCGATGAAAAGGCGAAGTTCAGCTTGCGCTGTTTTACAACTTAACCATGTAAGGTAATATAAACATATTAATATATATGAGTAAATATAATTGAATATACACATACGAGTACATATTCGACGATGAAATATTCACATATTCAATACGAATACAAATAGGAAGCTCACAAAAAAAATACATAAAAATCAAACAAGGCGTTGTTATCATCCAATCTATCCTGCTTTGAGGTATTCTTTCAACTTTTTCTTGAAATTCAGCAATGAGTCGTTTTTCAAGTGATTAGGAAGAGAGTTATACTGCTTGATCGAGTTATACATGAAGCTACGTGTGAAACAAACTGATGAATGCTTTGGAATGATGAAGGTGTCACGGTTACGTGTACTCGATTTACCTTGAGATTTAAAGGTGGTATATCTCTTGTGGATATAATCTGGCGTTTTCTTTGTAACAAATTTGTGGGTATTCACGAGGAGGTGTTGCTGCCAAATTTTATCAAGTCTCAACCAACCGGATTTCTCAAATTTAGCAGATATGAGTTCAAACTTACGAATTCCGTATGAAAGACGGATACAATTATTTTGAATTTTTTGTAGACGTTTCACGTCCATTTGTAGTATAGCGGGGCCATAAATAATATCACAATATGATAGTCTTGAAAGTATCAGTGTATCACAGAGTTTCAGTTTGAGTTTTGAGGACATGATATCTCTACTCTGATGCTAAATGCTGTTTCGTTATTGCTCAGATGATGTTTCATTCTGAAGCAAGGTTGTCAAGTCAGGAATTATAATCAAGTTATCAAAAGGATTTTAGTATCCTGTCGTTGAATAAAACATGATGGGAAGAAACCATAATATTATAGATTATTCTCGACTTTTTCGAGCATGTCCAAATATTTCTTCTATACTCCATAACAAAATATCATGTAAATGTTGAAGACTCTCTAATTGAGAATTTAACCAATACATAATTCGTCCCTCAAAACACGTAGTGGCGTATCTCAGAAATATCCAAAATCGAGGCACAACGGATACATACTAAACTTTTGATGCCCTTTCGATTGCACGTAGTGGCGTACCTTAATGAATAGTTTCCGAGTATTCTGCTATGGTTCACTCGGCGTATCTGAATTTGAATAAATTATTTTCATCACGTATAGACGTAAGTCGACTTACGCCACTTTGTGATTTCTTTCTCTCAATTTTTCCATAACTCTGCGGTATTTTGAATCATACCACGGACAATATGATGGCGATTCTGTACATAGATGCATATCGAACGGCATTCTACAGGCAGAAGACCTCTTTGCACCTTCGCAACTACACACTATCTTCAAATTGGCCAGACGTCAAAAGCCGTACGATGTTTTTCCTTCAGGATTCGAAGATTTCATTGACTTCAAAAAGTCATCCCGGGATCTTAGGATATTGTAGAGTAGGGAGAAGGATTCAATCAAATGTAGTGACATTAAGGAAGTTTTTGAACTACATCAGGATACATTGTTCTTCAAATCAAGCCATAATCAACAGGATTATTGTAAAATAACATTGAAGAGACAAAATTCAAATCTTGAATCAGTTCATCTACTTCCTCTCAATAAGGAGTCTAAAGGGAAGGACAAGTATCAGGACTTGATATCTCTTTGTCAAGGAGTAATTCCAGTTGTCAAAGTAGCCGAATACAGAAACTTTCACGTTTCCCTTCCACACAGTGACAATTAAGGTGAAGCAGCAAAAATTATTAACTGTGTATGGTTACTTTATGTTCTGTTTTTTTTTTTGGATGATTGCAAGATTGAAAAAGGTGTTGTAAGCCCATTTCGTTTATTTGAAAAAGAACCCAAGTGACGTAAGTGACCAAACTATATCCTGCAATGAAAACATTATTGGCACAAAGTGGCGTATCTCATTTGTTATTAATTTTTGAAGGAGCTGAAAACATTTGGCGTTGCGAGCACTAGTGAGTATGTACCTACTCATCTGAAGGTACAGTCGTCTTCAGAAAACATGTCGCACATGGACGATGATAGCATTCTTAATAACTCCTGCAATGAGAGCGCTGACACCGTCCAACCGCGACATGATGTCTGAAGACGACTGTACCTACCTGCAAGGTACAAATTGAAATCATTGCCTCAATTATTATCACAAATATCCTAAATAGGTGATCAAAAACTTAGAAAGCTCCTCCTGGAAAAGTATGAAATATGAGATACGCCACTACGTGTTTTTAGGGACGAATTGAGAATTTATAAATCATTGAATAACTAATATTTCTGGAGTTCCCAATCATATCTCAACACATGCAACTGTGCTATGGTCTGCCCCTACTCACAATATGGTGACGTCAGTTTTTAATCGTGATAAATTTCTAGCCGATCGAAAATTGCCTTGGCATTATTATTGATTTTAGCACCTTTGAATAGCAAAAAAGAATATGGAAAT
Organism: Phaedon cochleariae; assembly: GCA_918026855.4. NCBI lineage: Eukaryota > Metazoa > Arthropoda > Insecta > Coleoptera > Chrysomelidae > Phaedon > Phaedon cochleariae. The sequence continues at coordinate 48,241,664 of OU896713.1, read as the reverse complement.
GGTAATGATTCTATTTAAGAAATAATAAGAAATTAGTTCGCTCGCCTATTATCCATATCCCAAAGCTGAAACCCTGAAGCGTGACAAGCATCAGCTTTGGATGGTCAAATGGAACATCTTGAATTTCATTCCATTTTTATATTCTCATTGAATTTTGATTAACTATCTTCTGACATTTGATTGGAACAGATGAAGGATTATCAGAATTCTAAATCTTGAACCACCCTGTATCTGTTTCAATTAAATGTCAGTAGAAAGTGAATCAAAAACTGAATGAATAATTCGTCACACAAGAAAAACCTGGAGTTGGGAGGTCTCGATTATCAAAACCCTATATCTCTGTAATCATTCCCCCTATACTCCAAGTGTGATACGTTGATAATGAATACAGATTGTTCCCTTTGTTAATCGAAAGTTCATGCCCGCATTACACTTCATGGTTTCAGAATTGCAAAACTTGTGTGGATCGTCTTCGATGGACCACCCGGTATAGACCAGGCAATCTAGGACGATTAACTCCGAAATTAAGCAATTTTCTCGTACAGGTCCGATTTGAATATGGTGTTTTGCATTCCGATCGTTCAGAAAGACCGTAGGGAAAAAGTCCCGCTTTTTTAATTTTCAGGAGATGGCGAAAATGGGTCGCGGATGCATAGAGAGCATATAAAAGTGAATCGCATCCAGAAAACCAAATGAAAGAAACGCCATGAAAATTATTAGTACTGGGGGGGTTTTGGGAGGCGCTAAATTCGAATATGATTCATTTTTCTAGCCATTTCGGAAACTTTTAATTGCTCCCGCTCCCTCTCTCGCCACCTTCCGCGAGCACATGTTTCATCTGTCATTGTTATGTCTACAGTTGCATAACATATGGTATGATATTTTGGGGGTATGTTGACTATATAGTGAATAATAGTATATTGTGTATCTAGTGCGTGAAGTATACTTTTTTACGCGAGTGTGGAATCCGCACGAGTGTAAAAAAGTCTTCACGGACGTGGTGCACACTATACTTCTTCTACGACCTTTTACTTAGAGATTGAATGAAAGGAAAATTATACAATATTTATACAAATGGACTTACTTTGGTTAATAAATATTTCTCATCGGGTGCCTCTTTGAAAAATTACAATACGTGTTCCTTTCCCAAAACGCGTGATTTTTTAGGAATGTATCCCTCGTTTTTCCGTTTCAAGAAAGCGCGAACTTTCGGATAATAACCAATTTGTACGTTGTACTTAACACTGAGGGTGCTTTTCAACATTGAGTAGTGACTCCATAAGGTAGAAGATTAGACCTTTGTTGATAATTCAGATAGGTAGGCTAATATTACCCTTTCGGAGAATGATTGGACGTTGTTTGTATTGCGCCATTGCATAAACTTTTCCAAAGTGTTTTCGTAAATTCCCAACGATTTTTGTGGCAATAACGATGAACTTGCTTCACTGGCTGCTAACGTTATATTTGGAGGAGTTGATGGGAGTACTTCAATGCTATCCATCAGGAATTTGCGTGAAATACACGGCTAATCGGTTTAAATCAAAATTTCGTCGTACTATTTATTAATACAGAGGGTAATTAATTACTATTTACGGTCTATTAACTGATGTAACTCTGAACTTCACTCTGCGGGAACTGTCATATTTGTCAATGTCTCTCGCCACCGCTACCTAGAGCAGCGACCGGTGTGTGAATTTGTATTGCTTATGGCACCGGTGCGTGAAATAAATCCCATAAGAAAAGCATGGCACTTCACACACCGATTCGTGAAATGAAGCTTTACACATTTTTATCGATGTGTGAAGTTAGTAATCAACGTACGGGATCAGAAATAGTATATTGTGTATCTAGTGCGTGAAGTATACTTTTTTACGCGAGTGTGGAAGTTTGTGGAACGAGCCGCAGGCAAGTTTCACAATCCGCACGAGTGTAAAAAAGTCTTCACGGACGTGGTGCACACTATACTTTTTCTACGACCTTTTACTTAGAGATTGAATTAATGGAAAATTTGACTAATTTTCTTTATTACAATAATTATTATTATGAACAGTTATATTGGAATTTTGTAAATTGTCAAAATGTACATTTACTTTGTCTTTCTCTACAAAATTAGTGCTACCTAGACCAGCGACCGGTGTGTGAATTTGTATTGACTCTTATGGCACCGGAGCGTGAAATAAATCCCATAAGAAAAGCATGGCACTTCACACACCGATTCGTGAAATGAAGCTTTACACATTTTTATCGATGTGTGAAGTTAGTGATTCACATACGGGAGTAGAAAAAAATATTTTCATTACAACTGTAAATCGCTCTATACATATATATAGAAAATAAAATACTCACCTCAAAATGTCTCCTCATTCACGTAGGTGTAGTGTTTAAAAATGAAAATCTGCCTCTCTCCGTGTTTTAAATTAACTGTATTCACTCACATAATTTTTATTTTCAAATTTTGTCATCTCTCTTCAGAATCTCTTCTGCAAAAGGAGGTGATCGAAAGACATGAACAATTTCTAACGAAAGGCAAGATGCTTCGATTCGTGCAATCAAACGGGAGTACTGGTCTGAAATGCTGAAAAATAGTCGTGCGTGTTGTGGCATTTTGGCTTTATTGAGGCTTTCATTCTAAAGAGAAATGACAACATTTCGAAATGAAAACTACACTACACTACAGTACTTTTGAATCACAATCTACCTAAAAAATCGTATTCCTTCGTCTCTCGCTGCATTTTTTGTGCATTGTACAACAGCACAATTTGATGGCATGCTTGAAAAAATATGTTGCCCAAGGAACACGGTTCGTGTGCCAAAATAATTGTGAAAAACTTTGTCGTTCGTAATCAAATAAGAAAAAATTCAGGTTGTTTCACCTCCAGGGTCGGTCATCTATCAAATGTGCCACATACTTCAGTGAATTCAATATAAATACCCACTAGTTCTTGTTCTGCTTGTTGGTACGCCTTGGTCAAACTGGTGATGACGTCCATTTCGTTCCCGCCGCGATGAAAACATTCACAAAACAGTCGGTGTAGAAGCCGACAAGTGATCGTTCTTTTTATCCTCAAACTGACCGAGACATCTGAAAAGAGAATAAATCAGATCAGAGTTACAGGACATGACATTTCCAACAAAACTTTGTCAAGCAATAGACTTCCAGGGAAATCGAGAATTCTACCGGCAATAACACAGAATCTCTTCCGTCAATAAACTGGCAAACAAAAATAGCGGACTAAACTACCTAAATGCCGAATAAACACACGATACGTTACTTTCGGAACGGAAATTCAACCAAACGTTGATTCAACTTATAATAAACGTTATTAATGATTCAACTCGTCTATATAGCCACCATTATGCAACGTGTCATTATCGTGATTCCTCAACGTATATTCAATGAGGTTCAAAGAACATCCCAATGACGTCCCTAATGACATTGTTCAGCAACCTGAATCTTTGAGCAACCTCTTTCTCACGTTTCAATTACGTACTTTTCATTCACGTGTATTCAACGTTTTGAAATCACCTATAAAGTCTGTTGAATTAATCATTCAATAACAACTATATTTTTAAGCAACCTTTATTTCACGGTTCAATTACTACTTTGTTTTATGTTCATTGAACGTTTTCAGATTTCGTGTATGACCCGTTGAATAATGTTCCAATAGCAACTTTATCTTTGAGCAACCTTTATTCTCCGTTTCAATCACTACTTTTTTCACGTTCATTAAACGTTATGAAATTACGTGAACGGTTCGTTCAATGAATTATTCAATAACAACTTCATCTTTGAGGAACCTATAATGTTCCAGTTTCAAATTGATATATATACTTCTTTACGTTCATTAAACACTTCGAAATTACGTGTATAATCCGTTGTATGAATTGATCAATAGCAACTATTTTTTTGAGGAACCTCTATTACACGTCCCATCCACTTTTTTCTACACGTTCATTAAACCTTATGAAACAATCCGTTGAGTGCGGATTATTGAATAACAACTATAATATCTTCGAGCAACCTATATACTACGTTTCAATCACAACTCTTTTAACGTTCATTGAACGTTATGAAATTACGTGTACAATCCGTTGAGTGGATTATTGAATAACAGCTATAATATCTTCGAGCAACCTATATACTACGTTTCAATCACAACTTTCTGAACTTTTATTGAACTTTCTGAAAATTTGTGTTTAATCCGTTGAAGGAATTATTCAAAAGTATTCGTATTGAATGAACCTGAACTATCGGCATTCCGACACCACCACTCGACAGTATGTTCACAGTTTGTGTGACGCCATTATGGTTAACAGTTCATTGTGATTCTTCGAAGGTTATGTGTGGATTTAGAAAGATATGAGAGTGGTAAGTACCTTTTTTATCGCTTGGAGCGCACGAAAGCAAATCCCTATGATGTTCAAAGAACATCGTGCTTCCCTAGGGAGGATATAGGGACAGGAGGTATTCATTGGATTTTTTTTAAACTTATGTATTGTGCAAATTTCGAATATTTCCAATGGTCATCTCTTGAAGACGATTGCAGAGATGCTCAATTCACAGTAAAATGAGCACCTTCACCTACCGAAAGCTCTATACCTACTTATTCGATTCTGTCATGTCGAAAGGTTCACAAACTCCCATATACGGTAGGTACTTAGTCCAACTTGCACAAATTTATATTATGGAGTTATTATTATATTCCATATTTATAAATCCTTGGTCGAGAAATATACCATCTCATTATTGGAGTCGCTTTGTCTAGCCACCTCTAATAACGGTAATAGAACGTGTATAAAAAGTAGATGAAACACGTTTTGAATGTGTTGATGAAATAACGGTTGGAAAATGGTTTAAAAGCGGTACTTAATATTCTGGAACATTGATAGGAATAATGAGAATAGACTGATATACATATACAGACATTTCATGAAAACAGAGGAACACACAAGGAGGATTTTGAGAACCAATGAGCTAGTTCTTCTTTACAACTAAAAAGGCAAAGGAACAGTGGCTGCACTCAAGGACACAAAGGTGATCCAACTGAATTATGGTATGTTAATTTATATTTTCGTTTTTCATAATAATTATATTGAATGATTTATGCAGCTGCTGTCGAAAGGAAGTTTGAAGCTGCAACTGATGTCCAATATAACCACGTAGCTTCAATGTAGATGCTATTTTGGTACCTACTTTGTACTGTATGCTACCTAGAATCCTGAATAAATAAATGAATGAATAAATGAATAAATATTGCAGATGCAATCAAGGACTGGTTGAAGTTTGCGGAGAAACGGATCAAGTCTCGAGTCGAAAAGAAAATAGTAATACCTATCTGATTGAGATTTCATTGATATCTAGGATGACTATACACATTGTCTTTGAATTTTGGTATTTTTTATTATTATTAATTAATTTGCAATATTAATAAAGATTGATCCGTAGTGAAAATGGAAACTTTACTTCATCATCGTTGATTCAATCTAGACGATCAACGTTACCAGAATTCTGAAAATTCACGTTCAATGTTAGTATTGATATCAACGTTTAGAATTTATATCTCAGCAACGTTACTTTGAAACCAAGTTAGAAACCAAATTACATCGTTATATTGAAATCGGTTGAAAACGTATGAAAAACGTTGAGATACTGTTGATATGTATGGTTACGTCAGAACTGAAATAAAACGGTATATTTCAGTGGAATTCACATTGCGTGTGCAACGTCTTATAGTAACGATGAATCAACGTGAAGAGGTAATGTTACTGTAGAACCAGAATGAAACGTATTGTCTAACGACATCTTGCCGGTTTTTCAAAGATGAATAATAGAGGCGTTACTTGAAGAATTGAACGTTTTTTCCATGTAGCTCTATTTATTGGGTGTGTCCTATTAAAAATGTTCAACCATTCATTTATGTTATTCAGAATACACTTCTCCTAGTCAACTATCGAACGTTTGGGATTTTTATCTTCTTTCGCTCCAATGATAGCTCCAGATAGTCAACCTCAACGTGTCGCCAAACGTCTGGAGAGGACGTTATACTTTCTACAACCTAAAAACATCATTAGGCGTAGAGTAAAAGCGCCGTAATTGCCCTTTGATAAGTTCTTTCAGTGACTGAGAATGTACAGGATTTAGTGCCTATGGATAAATCAGATGACATTCCACGAAATAACATGTCATCCAAGTCAAAAGGAAGTTGAACTAGAATTGAAGTATTATGTCCCATGAATTGTTCAAAATACATCATACTCATACATCATATTGATGATTTTATCAAAGTAGTCCTTGATTACTTCCATCATTCATTCATCAAATTGCTATTTAACAAAATAATTACGAGAATAACTATGGAGATAACAATATCATGTATCATAGTCTGTCGATGATGACATCCCTCTCATAAATTAAGAAACAAAGGTAAGTAAATCAGATCAATCATGAAACTGGACATGAAATATCAATACGATATTTGTTTGCTAAGGTTATTGGTAATACAAATTTGATAATATCATCAGAACAGAGATGTTTCACTTCAATGATATTTGGCTTCGTCGGAATCTATGAAAGGTTGTATGCAGGCAGGAGCTTTCAGTAGATTCAACATTAGGAAGTATGTCCAGGGTTTAGAAAACACGAATGATAACAAGAAGGAATTGCAACAAAATCACCTATATTTTGAGTTTTCTCTTGATTGATATTTGCCTGGGAACGAAAAGGAACGAAGGTTAGTGAATCAAATCATAGATATACTATACTAGCTACTACTGGACATAAGATATCAATACATTACTCGTTTCAGCATAAGGATATTTGTTTGGAAACTTGATGATGTTATTATAGAGCAGATATGTTGCATTCAAAGATATGTTAGCTTCTTCGGAACCTATGACTGTGAAGGCATGAACTTTCAGTAGATTCAGCATCAGGAAGTATGTAGAGGTTTAAGGAATTACAGATGCAGATGATAACAAGAACTTGCAACAAAATCAGAACATAAAAGAATAGTAGAAGAGCTTTGAAAAAGGTGATATTTATGAATTGGAGAATTATCGCCCAATATCTATAGTTGGTAAAATATTTGCAATAATAATGAAAAATAGATTACAGATTTACTTTGGAAGCAAGGATCTATTGAACAAAGATCAATATGGATTTCGAATATCATGCTCGACCATTCAATCAGTAACAAGAGTTGTGAGGAAAAAGCTTTCTGATCAGGTATCACGGTATCAGAGGAATAGCACTTTGTCTCTTCCAGTCTTACCTCCATTATCGAAAGCATTACGTTTGCTAAGGATCTGTTCTCGGGCCTCTCCTTTTCATCATTTACATCAATGATTTTCTCTATCATATGTTACCAAACCAATGTGTCGTTTGAGCAGATGATAGTACTAGAATGCTATGACAAAAATTGCCAAATCCTAATTACATTCATGAAATATGTAGAAAACCAGGCAGAAAAGTGGTTCACTGGAAATCTCTTGAAACTTAACAGAGTTGAAACTCAGAATCTGATTTTCTCATCCAACAGTGAAATTCAAAAAGGTGATAAGGTAAGTCTACTAAGAATCACAATAGATGATAACCTGAACTGACACAATCATATTGATGACTTATGATGTTCCAAACTTTCAGAGCATATATTTCTGCTTCGACAGTTGAGATCTATAGTAAGTTCTAAGATTCTCTTGACAGCATATTACGCTTTCTTCAATTCTCATCTTGGGTATAGTATCGTTATGTGGGGAAACTCCTCATCTTCTGATAGAGTTTTTGAGCTTCAAAATGAAGCAGTTATGATAATTGCTAATGCATATAATATAGACACATGTCGTCCTATATTCAGAAATTTAGGAATACTGCCCCTTCCTAATCTATCAGTACATGTTGGCAACGTTGCATATCAATAACTCATTATGATGAATTAGGGTATCTCATAATAATGAGATAACTAAGTCATAATAATGAGATATACTTTATCTCGTTATAATGAGATACTTAACTCGTAATAATGAATTAGTTATCCCATTATTATGAGATAACTAACTCATTCTTACGAGATAAAAAAAATCTACCATGTCCCTTCAGCGCTTTCGTACTTTCGTATTTTCTTACACAGACATTAATCTTTGAAAGAAGTCCATGGTAACTCGCAGTGGAGTGGTGCAGTTCATAGATGACTTTGGATTTTTCACCTATGAATTGCACAGGAATTGATGATCTTTCAGATGAGCTTTATTTTTTGATAAATACCTAGATACCTAGGTATACGAGGCGTCGCTTATCACGCAGATGCCATTGATAAGGCCAATCAGGGGGGCTTGCAGCACTGATGCATCATCGTATTCTTTTACCTCTCCCCTGTTTCGAGGAACAAGAGGAATTTGGTAGTCTTATCATACTAGAAACCTATTTTTTTAATTATCAATATTATTTTTCTGAACAGCGTTGCCCGATTCTTCGCATAGGAGCATAGCCATTTCGTGTTCCCTTATTAGAAAGATATATAGCGTTTATTTGACTACGTTATGTAAATACATACATTTGTAGCAAGTCAATACAACAATAAAATACAATGATGTATGATTCTAATGAAAAAAATTGTAAATAAATTGTTATAAAAAAAGACATCAAAACACTAATTTATAGATATGAAATACTATAACATATGGATGTAAAATAGGGCGAAGACATAAAAAATACGGTTCATTCTACATTAAGATCAATTGCAGCAGGTGGGCTAGTTATATACTCAATATCAAAAGTTCATTTTCAATGTATCGTTTGAATGTTCGACTTGTAAGATTTTTCACTGTTTGTGGTGAGATATTATACAATTTCGTGTTTGGAGAGTTAGGTGCAGATTTATGTAGTCTATATCTTGAGGATCTGATGAGTTCTGCATTGCGAGTACCTACTGTAATCATGGAAATGAGCATTTCTATCGAATTCATTTTTATTTTCATGGATATCAAAAAGGCAATGGTAAATATATAACGTAGGAAGGGGCATTATTCCTAAATTTCTGAATATAGGACGACATGTGTCTATATTATATGCATTAGCAATTATCATAACTGCTTTATTTTGAAGCTCTATCAGAAGATGAGGAGTTTCCCCACATAACAATACTATACCTAAGATGCGAATTGAAGGAAGCGTAATATGCTGTCAAGAGAATCTTAGAACTTACTATAAACTACTCAACACTAATTTCGTCGCACACCAAAATGTCGCCCCTGTTATAATACGAATAACTTTTTTCAGTTTAGAACAATTTGAATTTGGTTTACACTGTTCGATAGCCCAGTCCTTCAGCTATAATCTCGTACTTCATTGAAACATAAGGCTCTCAAATGGTGAAAACAAATTTTTTCTCAACTTCGACAACAGAGGCATGAAGATGATCTCATTACCTCGAAATATTTCGCGAATCAACTTCCTATCTCTCTTATTTACAGAGTGATATCAAAAAATCAACTTTTTGGTTTTGCAGCCATAACTTTTTTCCACGTCAACCGATTTTGGAAATCTTAGGCTCGTTTTGAAGATAAAACTTCAGATGAAGAGATCTGAATATCAGAATTGACTCAAGATGGCTATCAAAGATCTAGAGTTTCCTTGAAAGTGACCCAAATCTGGAACGCCCTTCGAATCTTGGTTGGGAGGAGAATATTGAATGAAAATCAACTTATTCTCGGGAAAACAATTCATTCTGGATGCGTCCATATTTTCCTCGCTCTCAGTAGTCAAGAATTGTGCGTGAGAAAACACAATTGAAACATGGTGTTGCAAAAACATTAGATCATTTCTCCTCTGTAATGCATGGCCCGCCGTAACCAACGTTACAAGAATCACAATGAGTGACTGACAAACCCGACCGGATTTTGATTTTTTATAATAATAAAGTGATTTTTTTAACAGTTGTCACGTACATAACATGCGATTTAAGAATATGGAGAAGTATTCAAGCAAACAACGTTTAATTATTGTAAAAACGCATTTCAAAAATGGTGAAAGTTTCACGAAAACAGTTTGCCAATTACGTAAAGTTTTTAGTCGCAATAATGCGCCGAACGAATCGACAGTAATAACCAAACAATTCGTGTCGGAGATAAGCCCTTTGAATGGATCGGACTGTCGTGTTTAGCAGATCCGCGATTTGGAGGGAAGACAACCCTTGTTCCCTCATTTGTGGAACCAGTTCCAACTGGTCGGGCGTTAGATGCGGCATCTAAACTATCAAAATCTGTTTATGATTCGAAAACGACGTCTAACCTGACTTGTCAGCTTGTCGGTCACTTACTGTGATTCTTGTAACGTTGGTTACGGGCCATGCATTACGACAGAGGAGAAATGGTCTGATGTTTTTGCAAGAACATGTTTCAATTGTGTTTTCTCACGCACATTCTTGAGTACTGAGAGCGAGGAGAATATGGACGCATCCAGAATGAATTGTTTTTCCGAGAACAAGTTGATTTTCATTCAATTCTCCTGCCAACCAAGATACGGAGGGCGTTCCAGATTTGGGTCACTTTCAAGAAAACTCTAGATCTTTGATAGCCATCTTGAGTCAATTCTGATATTCAGATCTCTTCATCTGAAGTTTTATCTTCAAAATGAGCTTAAGATTTCCAAAATCGGTTGACGTGGAAAAAAGTTATGGCTGCAAAACCAAAAAGTTGATTTTTTGAGATCACTCTGTAAATAAGAGAGATAGGAAGTTGATTCGCGAAATATCACGAGGTGAGAGATCATCTTCATGCCTCTGTTGTCGAAGTTGAGGACAAATGTTTTTTCACCATTTGAGAGCCTTTTGAATATTCCGAAATTTTGCACAGTGTCGGAAAACACCTTGTAGAGATTTTATGTGAAAACCCTCTTGTTTCAATGAAGTACGAGATTATAGCTGAAGGACTGGGCTATCGAACAGTGTGAACCAAATTCAAATTGTTCCAAACTGAAAAAAGTTATTCACATTATAACAGGGGCGACATTTTGGTGTGCGACGAAATTAGTGTTGAGTAGTTTAGATCTCAACTGTCGAAGCAGAAATATATGCTCTGAAAGTTTGGAACATAAGTCATCAATATGATTGTGTCAGTTATCTCATAATAATGAAATAACTAAATCATTATTACGAGATAAAAAAAAATCTAACATGTCCCTTCAGCGCTTTCGTAAGAAAAACCACTGCTGCATTTTCAAATAGCGGAGAAAGTGATTGCTGCAGCTTTTGAAGGTCGCCGCACAACTGAATCCGGCGTTTCAATTCGGTTTTGCCAGCCCCTCATATTTTGATACAGGGTGAATCGAAAAATTATAAAAATCTAAATTTGACACTGAATAACTAACACCCTATATGAGATTTCGCGTTCAAATTTTGTGTGTGGGTATTTCAGCTATGCCTGAATCGAAAACGCTAGTTACAGTTTCGAAAAAACATGCCTCAAAGTCGTTTTTGAAATTTTGACTTATTCAACAAAGAAAGTAGGCCTTGAGACTCTAAATATTCCAAATTTGTTCACATTCTCGGATAGTACTCGTTGCGTACTATATCATGGATTCTTTATTTGTGAATCGGTCGACGGGTTCCAAATTAGAAGGGTGTTTCGGGTAAAAATCGCACTGTGTAATATCATATCAAAATAGGTTTCATGTCGTGGGCTCTTAGACTAGAAAGAAAGGAACAGAGGGAGGTGAATCAAATCAAAGATATTGTAACATTGTTTGTTTCAGGAGGTTATGGAAAACACAAACTTGATGATATCATCAGAGCAGAGTTCTTTTGTTCCCAGATAAAGCTTCTTCGGAATCAGGAAGTATGTCCAGGGTTCAGAGATCGCAGAGAAGCAACATGGAGAAAAATGTTAACAATAAGCAATAACTTCTATTGTAGTGCTCAATAGGAAGCTGATCATATATCTCCCACTCATCTTGAATATTCCTGACAAGTCATCAAAAGATATCTTGGAGACATTTCTGAATACTGCAGGAAGTTGTTTATACAGAGTGGGCCTTTGAAAACGAAACAGAGGATCTGTAGGTCGCCAAAACCTTCTTATGAAAAAAATCTGAAACACGTCAACTACATTTTCGAGGGGGACATCGTCCAAAAATATTTTCAGCTCTGCGGCGTTGCCGCTTTTAACGAAAAGAAGCAACAACTTTGTTATTTCAAATGGAACACCTTGTATTTCATTGCATTTTCAGATTCTCCCTGAAGAGCTGATTTCATCAATGCATCACACTTGGGGTCTAGCTGTAAAGGTTTCAGGGATATAAAGTGTTCAAAATCGAGGTTTTTCAACTTGAGCATTTTTTTGTGTCAAAACTATTCATTATTGGTCAAAACGGCCTTCATGTCCCTATCTCAACTTGTGATTTACTATCTACTAACATTTAATTGGAACAGATACAGGGTGATCAGAATACTGAATTTTGAACCACCCTGTATTTGTTTCAAATAAATGTCAGTAGATAGTAAATCACAAGTTGAGATAGGGACATGAAGGTCGTTTTGACCAATAATGAATAGTTTCGACACAAAAAAATGCTAAAGTTGAAAAATCTCGATTTTGAACACTTTATATCCCTGAAACCTTCACAGCTAGACCCCAAGTGTGATGCATTGATGAAATCAGCTCTTCGGGGAGAATCTAAAAATGCAATAAAATACAAAGTGTTCCATTTGAAATAACAAAGTTGTTGCTTCTTTTCGTTAGAAGCGCCAACGCCGCAGAGCTGAAAATATTTTAGAACGATGTCCCCCTCGAAAATGTAGTTAACGTGTTTCAGATTTTTTTCATAATCCGGTTTTGGCGACCTACAGAGCCTCTGTTTCGTTTTCAAAGGCCCACTCTGTATATCGTCCTATGCATATCTCAGAAGATCCTATATAGGATGTCTTGAGAACATCTTAAGGGGCTCACAACTTGGGAGTATAGGAATGATATACCAGAGATACCCTAGCCGGATACTCATCTATTTACAACTTGTCTTGGACAATTTCCTTTCGACTTTTCAGTTCTCAATATTTCCTATCGGCCTCTATTGGCGAACTCTACTATTTTGGAATCATTGTCAGTTGACCGAAAGTCTATTCGTCGGAAGTGAATTCGTCGAAGTCAATTCGACGAAAGTCAATTGGCCGAATACGCCAATTGGCCGAATACGTCAAAAATTGGGTCAATCCATCGAATTTCATGTGTTATAAGATATAAAGATATTTTGAATGTCTTTTCGAAGTGCTTTTAGTTCTTCTTCCAGAAGCCTCTACAAATTTATTCTAATTCAAAGATACAATATACAGATAGGTCGATTATGAGAAGACGACGTGAAAAACCAACGTTCGCCTTTGCTGTTTGAAAAATTTATGAACGATTCAAGAATGATCTGCTTAGATCGAATAATGCTTCGAAAGCAATAAGGCATAGAAGATTAGGAAGTTTGATTTCTTGCAGTCATCTTTCAATATGGTACAATATTCTGAACGCAAAATGAAACAGACGTTAACTGGAATGACGAGAAACGTATGGACATTTATGTTCATCTAGACAAAAGAGTGAATACAGATATGTTGAAGATCATTTCGAAAATCTGTCGATTACTGAGAAGTATTGCTCATAATTTCAAATAATATATCATTAATTAATAATTGAATAGATATGTATAGAATCATTGAATGATTGAAACATAAATTGTAACGAAGCAGATTATTTATCAATTATCAAATATTCTCCATGATCTTTTATTTTTTACCCCGCGAGGGACCGCGCGGGGTAGAAAATACCCCAGGTGATATAAAATTACGATTTTTTTGCTAAATCTGCACGGCACTGGAAAATTACGCCAGCTCAGTTACTAAATATGATCAATTAACAATTTTTGCATGTATTTCGTCATTAGTTCTGCACACATGGTGGATTGTTCCTGAGGTATATCCATACCCCACGCGGAAGAGACTTGAAATCTTCTAAATCTGAATTTGTGTCTGTACAAATAGAAATTCAACCTCAAAACGAGCATCCTGCAATGGTAGTCAAATATTGATATCATCCAGGACAACAAAAATTGAGAAGTAATTATAAAATGGTACGTAACATATATCATTTACTCGTTAATTGAAAGTCATTATTCAATTTAAGTTTATCAATCAAATTAAATTTGTTTTTTATTATCATTGTTTGTTTCTTTCATTATTGTTATGAATAATGGAATTCTACATCGGACAACGGTTTTTTTCGTCTGAAAGTCCTGAAATTCAATCACAACCAATGGGGTAGATTACTACCCCAGGCGGTCCACGTTTACGTTTTTATTGGCGCGGTCCCTCGCGGGATATAGAAGTTGCATCAGTTTGAAGTTAGTGATAGGGTTTTTGCTCGGGTTTTCGATTATTCTTCTTTCTTCAGCGATGGAATTGGAACTGAGACACAACAGTGACAGGGGAAATAGAATAGAAATAGAAATAACTGTCTTTGGTTGTTCATGATTCGAGTATGAACTAGATTTCTACAAAAAAATCGGCCAATTCATTCCAACTGACATATTCGGCCTAATAGGCTAATTGACTTTCGACAAATTGACTGCGACGAATTGACTTTTGACGAATCGACTTTCGGTCAACTGACATCCAGCCCTATTTTTTATTCCCTCCCAAAGCCCAACCTCACCTTGATGCGGGGAAGTACAAAGCCGCGGCTGCTCACTAGCGTCTAGCGCAAGGAGGTATTAGTATAAACAACGTAGTGGGAGAACCGCGCAAGCGAGACGCGGACGCGGACGCGGACAAACATCACCTATGCCTTCACCTATCGACATGCCCGACGAACGTTGGAGCGAAGGATATATATATACAGTATGATGCAAATGTATGGAATAAATTCATTTCAAAACAAGACGACTTCCGAAAAAAATCCAAAAAGTAGAGTTCAGAACTTTTTTATCGATGTATTTTTTCAACTAGACGACCCTTCGATGTTCAATTCTCAGTAGAAGATCTCTGCAAGATTCAGTTAACCAAATGATAATCCATTTTAATTTCAATCTTCTTTTGCAAAATTTTGACTATTGGATAGACGATCAGTAGACCTTTCAAACGAGGTGTCACATGACCCCTGTTTGTATTTAAAAAAACCGTCCATTACGTCATTACTCCAACACCGGTGACGTAACATCTCTCATATGAATGTCATGAGATGTGGTTTCAAAAATTAAAACTCACGTGTTTTTGGAATATCTTTAAATGTCGCCCATTTCTGAAATAATGAATTTATTCCATACATTTGCATCATACTGTATATAGAACTTCACGTTTTCTCCAGATACTCTCTGCGATGACCACGTCATTCTGACCATCTACCAATTTTGGATTTTCAAATGGAATAATACATTCTGTATATTATTCTATCACTGATTATGGGTTATACCATTACGATACCACAAATATACTGACAATATATCAACTTACTTGCCATTATCACTAGTCTTATTATTAGTAATTAAATAAAGAAAAAATGTATTCAGATATTCAGTTTCTTTATTCATGATGTAAACTTAAATGCTTAAAGAATAATATTGTATTTTCTGTAGTAGTCCATGCTCAAAGTGGAGTGGAATGATCAATAGAGAAAAAACCCAAAGTCGTCTCCACAATTTTTAATGTATAATCAGGCAGTCAATCCTGCTTCATTAAGGTTGATACATGTTTCGGCCATTCAAATGGCCATCTTCAGTCAAAAGAATATAACAAAGTGTATCTACAATAGAAAACCAATCATGATTTTTTATATAAGAAAAATTGAAAATGGAAAAGACAACAGTTGTAAATTCAAATTGAATTGATTAACAATTTCGGTTAGATCAAAGAGCAACAGTGATTTTTATGAGTATACAATGATAATAGATCAGTAATTGATAATAAAAGTGAAAAACAAAATTTTGTCAAATCAAAATTCTGAAAAACAAAATGGGGAACCATAGATCAATTACTGATCAATTATCATTGTATACTCATGAAAATCACTGTTGCTCTTTGATCTAACCCAAATTGTTAATGAATTCAATTTGAATGAAGATGGCCATTTGAATGGCCGAAACATGTATCAACCTTAATGAAGCAGGATTGACTGCCTGATTATACATTGAAAATTGTGGAGACGACTTTAGGTTTTTTCTCTATTGAATATTGTATTTTATGAATACCTATAATAGGTATAGGTATCCCAATTTTATGTTTTCATTTCATGGCCTCAATCTCCAAATCCTCATATCAGTATTCAAAGTGTTAGTTTTGTGTTATTAGACTTTTAATAACATGTGTTGTCAGCCGCGCGTCGTTATAGGTGATGGGCACAGTTGATGTTTGCCCGCGTCCGTGTCTCGCTTGGCGCGGTTCTCCCACTACGTTGTTTATACTAATACCTCCTTGCGCTAGACGCTAGTCGGCTGCTCTGCATCTTTGTTCTGAACACTCAGATGGGACCGTTTCATGGACATCTGTGTGCAAACATGGAACAATTCGTGGATATCAGCTTTTGCAACCGCGGCGGATTGATGCATGATGCAATGGCAACCTAATCCAAATTGTAGAAACCCGTGACGAGAGATGAATAGCACTATGAGTTCAAGGGCGGTCGTACAGGAGTTTCTTATCCCTCGCCCCAGAGCATTACAACAAATCATTTTTTGAGATTATATTCATGAAAAAAATTGTGAAAACACGATTCGAAAAAATAATAAACAAAAAAAATAGATTGAATTGAAGAATCGGCTTTTATTTGATGAAAATGGCCTCTATCTGTTGGAAGTTGAGTGATCTGTGGTGAAAGCTCCGAAAAGTAACTTGAAAATTTCCAAAAATGTGAATTCATTCTATGCCCCGAATGCTATATCTCACCTAGCACAGGAATCAAATTTATGAAGGTTCTTGGGGAATGCTTCTGCAAGAAATCTAGCGCTCTGGCCAATTTCCTCACGTGATTCTCTGCAGAAGCGGCAATCTTGTCGAAGCATTGGCCTGAGCAGATGTCGTTCGCACCAAAGAAAATTGTGATCATTTTCCAGTCTCTCTTCATGTCGATACCTGTGAAAAATTACAGAAAATTCTATAATTGATAGTTTTTGAAATGTCATATAATAAGAGGAGAAGCTTCCAGTGGCGTTATTAGGACTCATCCCTGGGGGAATAAGTATAGGTTCAAGATTTGATATTCAGGTAGAAGAAAAGCGATACGTAACTTACGTTGGTTTTAATAAATGTGTGTATCATCCGGTACCAATAACAAAATGAAGATGGAAACTTGTGATTTTTATAGACCTCTAATCGCAGATTCGTGATAGAGTCTCAATTCAGAATTTCTTTCCACGCCCTGTATGATGAATGTCAATCTATCATACACCCAAAAGCGAAGAAGAGAGTATTGAAAAATAATCGTTAAAACTGCTTTTATCATGCGATGGGTTTTTTTCGAAAAATTCTCTTTGGTACCTACGTATTTGTGTCTAAAAAACACGAATTTGATGATGAAAATGTGAACAAACCATTATTCATCAGGCTATTCGACTATAAAGTTATAAATTTCGATTTCTTTTTTGCCTGTCTTCTGGATGGCATTTATAACAATTCGTGCTCCTCTTTTTATCATTGGACAATTTATATATATATCACAATGTATGACACATTTTTATCTATTATATGAGTCCACTAGAAATATGATTTCCTTGAGATTTATCCATATTTAGTGAAAAGAAAGAAGAATATCATTCAGAGTAATGGAATGAGTCATGTCATTCCAAAGCAATCTATTGACATTTGACATCTCGTATTCGAATTGACTAATGATTGAATGGCCGTCATCTGGTATGCTTGTTCACTAAATATCAAAAACTCGCCATAAGAATCATATTTCCTGTTGACTTTTCCATATAAAAATGTATCATTGAAGTACATCACGAGTATATAAAGTGTCCAATAATGACAAAATAAGAAGAGCAAGTAGCTGTAAATGCTTTCAACATAAGTGGAGGAAGAAGGCGAAATTACGAACTTTTTCTTGAAATATCTCGATGAATAGTGGTTTGTTCACATTTTCATCATTGCTATTTTTATTTCACTCTCCTGGTTGTTAAAAATCAAGGAATCTGCTTGCATTCTTCTGAACGGAGACAATAGCATTGCTTCCTGTTCAGTTGATATAGATAGAACATGGTTTTCACTATTGAAATCTATAGATGGAAATGGTAAATTCAAGATTAATTAATGAAAACATCCTGTAACTCATTTGATTGTCAACGTCACCAATTGTCACTGAGAACTGACAAATACGTATTTGCGATACAAAAAACCCATTTTTCAAGTTGAGAACGGAAGCAGATTCATTCCCGAAACGTCCAAAGCTAAGTAGTACGTAAGCCTTATGCAAGCGTTTTAACCCATTTCATTCGAGATCCATGTCGTGACCATCTTTCCTTGTTCACGATTGCCTGGAAAAAGGTTAGTTGAATTTTTGGACCCCCCCCCCACAACACCCTCAAAACTGAGTTTCTTTTTTCTACCTAACTAACAGTTACTGTAGCTATAGGGGTGGTGGTGCAATTCGAGACACATTTTTATGTAAAGAAAAATTCTCATTTTGACCACAACAATAGGCCCTCAAAATATTTTCATAGAATTTTGAATCACCCTGTATATGGATGGTTCAATGAAGAATCAGAAAATTGTACAGGGTGAACAACTAAGAACGGCTGTCAGCCATATCTCAGCAACGAATAATGATACAATTTTGAGAAACAAATATCTCCAGAAAAGTGAGCCTAAAAAATAGCTTGACAATATTTTAAGGTCCCTTAAATAACCGCTAGGTGGCGTAACGGCTATGAGTAAATTGAAATTTTATCCGTATGTGGTAGTAACAAGGTGTACTGAGAATTTATGCAGTTCGATCCTTGAAGAATCCCTAGTTTTTTTCTGCCCCACACTTTTTGTCCCATCTCAAAAAATAAAGTGGGAAGACATCAAATTATGTTTTTTCTCTCTGTAACTCTGGTTATCTTCAACAGAATTCAACCGTTGTAGAAGCATCTTCCTGTTCTATCAACTGTGATTTGAATTGGTTTCATATTCATATCACCATTGCTGCTAGAGGGCGTGATCTAGAGTATAATTGGATATCGCGATTAAAGAAATTGAATGTAATTGTATACATTTGCAGGCCAGCGTAGCATCGTGGTTAGAGCGTCAATGTTCTATCCACGTTGGATTACCGGTAGTGGGTTCGATTCCCACCACGACCGCAGAAATTTTTCTGATGGCCTAAGAAAGTGTTTGGGATCACACGTTAAAAAGTAAGACCCCCGTCATTCCTTGCTCGAACAAGTCACTTGAAGACTTCTGAGGGTTGCTCGTAAGGGGGCAACCGAATGATGGATAAGAACAATTTTAGAACAATTTCAGGACAATTTTTAGAACATATCATCACACGACGGAAAAGAGAAACTGAATCTCAACAGACCAACGAAAATCGCAACATAATAGTTTTTCGCTAACAAAAGACATTAACGATCAAAGTTGGAAGAATGATTGATGACAGTGGTTCTTAGTTGTACACCCTGTACACATATTGGAGTCGTGAGGAATGAGCACAAAAAATTGATGTTTTTTCATATCATCTCCATCTCTTCAAAACTATATAGTTCTTGTACGTTTTCAATGACAATAACTATAACCTCCGATAATCTTTCGGAGGTTCTAACAAATCACAAATTGGATTCCCGCGATATTTCCTGTACTCATGTCTATTTTTCTATTATAAGAATTGTTTACCAGATGGTCCAGACCCCATGGACTTCTCCCTTAATTACGCCACTGGAAGCTTCTATGTGACTTCCTCAATTTGCTAAATGGGACACACTAAAACGCCGAAGAAAACGTCCTGTATAGCCGTTTGGGCAAATTTTCTCAGTTCAGGAGGGGTGCAACTTAAGTTTGGCTCTTCAGTCTTTCTCAAAATAGAAAATTCAGGTTTTCAATGAACCGACAGTTTCAAATTGTAACACTAGAATGATGATGTTGATTTGAATGAGTTTTTTGCCATCTGTCAAGTTTTTTTAATATTTGATGTTTCTATTGATGAAATTTCATAATTGAGAGTACCTACAAATGAATGCGAAATACAAGATATAGTATATTGTCCTTGATTATACAGGGTGTTTCAGTTTTTTGTAGCAGGACTTCAACAGCTTGAAGAAGACATTTTTTTAAGATGGAAATCTCATACAAACATATATGCGTGAAAGCTTCGTTTCCGATTCACAGGGTGTCAAAGTTTCAGATTTTTTTTATGTTTTCTGAATTTCCTCCTACAATTTTCGGAATAATTGATTGAAATTAAGTACACCTAATACACTTCAAGAACTCAATATTTGAGGCTATTGAGCGTTTTTGAATACTTACAGGGTGATAGACTTTCAGGGGTCGTACCCAATTTAAGCCTGTAGAACTTTTTTGCGTGCCGTCTCTGCTTTCAATGGGACATAGATTCAGATTGTCCTTTCGATTTGGAAACTTTTTGCCCCTGTGTAAATTTTTCGAAAACTGTATGGATCGCGAGGTAAATGCCAAAAATAAATTACTTGTAATAAAACCGTTATTTCTCAAACACACTTATTTGAAATTTCTCAAACATATTATTGGAAAATAGAATGACCGAAAGCTTCCATACCAAATGAAATTCAGTTGCAAAATTAGATTGACTTTTTTGAACACCATTATAATTAAAACTAGGGAAAACAAAGAAAAAATGTTTTTATTTTGAAAAAACTTCTCTAACTAGATTGCAAAATGTGAAATTGTATTGTAGAAAATTCTAGGACACCCTGTATGACTGAAACTGGTTGAACTTTCGATATCAGGGACTGTATGACACACGGTCTAGGCGCTATACATCGCTAGACTGTCGCTTCTGACGGTTGAGGTGTTGTGAGTTTTAATAATTCAATCTCGTGAACGGCAATTCCAATTTTATCAGTAACCTTAGAAGTGGTTCGGACTCCACTTTTAGTCATCTCGAAATCCATATAGTTTTCGAGAAACATACATTGGGGCAAAAAGTTTCCAAATTGCAGAGACAATCTGAATCTATGTCCCATTGAAAGCAGAGGCGGCACGCAAAAAAGTTCTACAGGGTTAAATTGGGTACGACCCCTGAAAGTCTATTACCCTGTAGTTATTCGAAAACGATCAATAGCCTCAAATATTGAGTTTTTGAAGTGTATTAGGTGTACGAAATTTCAATCAATTATTCCGAAAATTGTAGGAGAAAATTCAAAAAACATAAAAAAAATCTGAAACACCCTGTAAATCAGAAACGAAGCTCCCACGCATATATGTTTGTTTGAGATTTTCATCTTGAAAAAATGTCTTCTTCAAGCTGTTAAAGTCCTGCTACAAAAAACTGAAACACCCTGATGTATACACTAGTGTGGATACTCAAAGATATTGTCCACGTTTTGTTAGACATATTGTCGCACTTGTTTTTTTGGAGCACAAAACTTGTATAATAATATACTATGGTGTCACTCGTTACACAAAGAGACGCGTTTTCTAACTGGTTACGTAAATATCTATCTCAATTTGCAAATCTTCACTCTACCTCTATCGTTCTTCATTTTCTTCAGGAGGATCTTCGCCTGTCTCAGGGCGTCAGCATCTGCTGCAACCGGGAAAGCGACATTCAGCTTAGCATGTTTCGATAAAAACTCCCCGGTGCCCGTCGAATACCCCGTCAGGTTGGGGTTAAACTCCTTCAGGATGTTTGGGAGGGTGAGGTATTCCCTCCATGTGCCTTGACCACCTTCAAAATAAACATCAATTACTCAGTATCCATTCTCTCGACCACTTGAATGGGTGGTTTCTAGATACATGACATAACACAAAATGATTAGAGAATTTGCTCCTGCAGGATCTACAATACTCTGAAGTTGAGCCCCCGAAATAGTTATTCATTTACCTGATAATAATACTTCAATTTGGGATAACATGGACTTCTACGAAAGTTATTCATGCAAATAAATACAAAAAGCTCAAAGTCTTCATCTAACATCGTTGTTTATTTCATGAACATTTGTGGAAATGACTTTTGAACTCCTTGTATTCCTTTGAAGTACTTGAGAGGCAAGAAAGTGTAGACATAAGTTCATTGTTTTTGGTTATGCGAAATATTCATTCATTTGGCGTGTTTTGTTTCATCAAAAGGACTGAATTTGTTGGTGTGAACTGATTGTTGAAAAGGTTTGTGATTTCAAATTGATAAACAATGGGGATTTATTGTGTCGCCTTTAGATGCAAGAACGAGCAAGGTAAAAGGAAATTGTCATTCCATGGGTTAGTTGAATGTTGTGAAGATTTTTTTGAAAATATAGTTCTTGAAATGATCATCAGTTAGGTACAATGTTCCCAGTCTCAGAATATGTTCAAAAACTATACTTGTATTATTTGTCAAAGTTGAATACTTCCATGACTTTTCCAAAAACATATTAGGTAATTTTAATTGTTACGGTTTTCCATTCAGAAGACCAGACATTCTTGAATTATGGATCAAGGCAGTTTGTAGAGAGAATTGGACTCCATCCAAAACCAGCAAGCTTTGTGGAGAGCATTTCCTGCCAACTGATCATTTAGACATACCAGGTACTGCTAGGTTATTGAAACCAGATGCTGTACCCAGTATATTTTCATTTCCTACCATTTGTTACCAAAAAATGCTCATCCTCGCAGGAGAATAAGAAAACTAGTAGGTACCTACTTGATCAATAATGAAAAACAAGTATGTTTGCACCTCTTTGAAATAAAAAACTAGCTTGTAATTTAATTTTCAGGATGTATCTGTGTACGTTCATAATTTGCGTCCTAAGGAAGATGTTCCTCATATTATGGACTTTGATTCGTCTATGACTTCCAGCTCCGGTGTTGTTAGTCCATGGGAATACGTGGCAGGAAGTTGAAAACAAAACCAAGTCAGACATCAACAAGATTATAAAGTGGTTCGACAATAATTTACTAACTATCAATATAAATAAAACAAACTATGTGCTATTCGGAAACAGCTCGAACCTTCCTGACCAAACATACATTGATATTTTTTTAACCTCCAGAAATTCCTCCATTAACCTAAATAGAACAAACACAACCAAATACTTAGGAGTTCACATCGACTCAAATCTGAAATGGGACAGTCACATCCATCACCTCTGTAAAAGAATACGATCCCAATTATACCTTTTCTTCGTTTTAAAAAAAGTTCTCAGTATAAAAGACCTAAAATCAATCTATTTTTCCCTGGTACAATCTCTTTTAACTTACGGTATCCTGGGTTAGGGAGGTGCCTACAACACAACTCTTGCACCACTTGAGATTCTACAAAAACGGATACTAAAGATAATTTATGGTCTGAACGTGGTCTGAACGTACGCTTTCCTACCAGTGACCTCTATGATTTCTGTAAAATATTCAGCATCAGATATATCTACTATAAAAGCGTGCTTTTATACGTATTTAATAATAAACACCAGTTCAAAATTGTTGACCACATCCACAATACCCGCATGAATATGAGTGCAAACTTTGAAGTGCCCAAAATGAAGAAATCTATAGGACAAAGAACGATTGTTTTCACAGGCCCTAAACTATATAACCGTCTCCCAATTTCAGTCAGAGAAATTAATGTATTTACTTTATTCAAGAAAAAAACTATCGTATGGCTCTCAGACAGTGTTATTAATATTTTCTAAGAAAATCATACAATTTTTGACAGGCAAACTCAACCATACGTCTCAGCGAGTCATTGAATATCAATCAATTTTCATATATCGCTCAATACCTTCCTGTTTCAGTTATTCATACCATATCCATAAATCTGTAACTTCAGTATTTTTTATTATTTCATTTTCAAAATCGATAGGTCTTAGTTCCAAGATGTAGCTCTAATTACACATTTAGTTATGGACTGTACAATCCTTAGCCAAGTTGCTACTTTGCAGACAGGTTTTCTGAAAACGTAGTAAACGTCCCAGACTTGAGAATTGATCAAATTAGATATCTATTTAATATAATTTAAGGACTGTACAGAACCCACTCTCTCTATACATATTTATTCGCATATCTTCCAGATCGCCATAATATAAATGAACTAATTTTTCCTCATATACATCTACTATATGTACTAATTATTGAATCGAACTGAATAAATATCTATCTATCTATCTATCTATCCCAAGATTCGAAGTTCACCAATAAAGAAACCTAAACTGTTCCTTCCGAGAAGGATATTGTAATGAGAATTGTATTTTTCAAATTTCTAATAGGGATAATATGTTTGTAGGCAGTGACATAATGGAAACATAGGAACCTATGGAAGTTATGCTCAAAATGGACCTTAGGTACTCAATACCATTCAATAACCTCTTTTAAAATGTTTCCTATCGTTTTTATTTTTCTTCTGATAGTGCTGAGACATTGGGCTTCGCTCACCCTGTAGAATATATTGTGACTTCTGGATGAAAATATATAATTCCAATTTTGTATTCATTCGACTTCCTAATCCTGTAAGAATAAAAACTAAATTTCATTTTTAAGTCAATAAAAAAATCAATAATAATTTTTCTATGATGATTGATTGCAACATTATCGTTTTTCCTAAATCAATATTCATATTTAATCACGTTTAATGTCAAATAAAAGCGAAATCCGAGAAAATATTTCAAATAATGCAAGCGCTTCCTTTAGCCAACATTAGATAAAAAGAGATAGGTATATATCCGCCGTAACACTGCGGGTTGCCTGAACGAACAATATTTTTGCCTCACTCGTCGTTCACAGAGGGTCCCTTCCAGGTGTTAATATGGAGTTCATTGGCTATTAGGGGAGTAAGATACATCCTTCATTTGAGAATTTGGAAATGACAAGAATTGTAACTACTTGGGACTACATTAAATATTACTAAAAATTTTTTGTATGCATATTTTTCGACAATTTAATCTCGGATTATAACATTTCACACCTTTTTACAGAAAAAAGGTACTCTCGTCCCGTGACGATCAAATGTATTATTATCGAGTAAAAGCAATTTAAAAATATTGTAACATCTCAGATATTATGAATAACATTGCGATGAGGTGTACCTAGTGGAAATGGAAAAAAATTCACAAAATTTGAAGTAGTTTTTTCATCATCATTTTCCTATTTTTTGCGCTTTCTTGAGGTTGTTTGGTAAAAATAAGTACTTCATTTTTTTATAGCCACTATGATTTGAAAATTGGCAACGTTATGCATTCGATGTGAGCTCGGATGTGAGTGCATCAATATTTTTGAATCGATTTCACTCGAAAATGATACATCTTATCGATGCGAAACAGGACCAGATTAAATTGTCAAAAAATATGCATACGAAGAAGTTTGAGCAATATTTAATGTAGTCCCACCCTGTGTTATACTCTCCTGAATGAAACTTTGAAATGATTTTATGTTCACCGCATTGGACATGGAAAGTTCAGCTCCTGTATCAAATTGCATTATTTCATTGCGTGGCGTTTCGAAAATATTCAAGAAATATCATCTTCAGGACCCCCCCCTCTCAAGGGGCCGTAACTCCCTTAAGAGACATTACTCGACTCATGTTCATTGAAATAACT
This sequence comes from Phaedon cochleariae, assembly GCA_918026855.4. Classification (NCBI taxonomy): domain Eukaryota; kingdom Metazoa; phylum Arthropoda; class Insecta; order Coleoptera; family Chrysomelidae; genus Phaedon; species Phaedon cochleariae. Next base: position 48,215,968 of record OU896713.1, on the reverse strand, counting down.
TTTCTTCCTATTTTCGGTCGAAGAAGCCGCTGGTGAAATTTGGCAGGCTAATGGGCTTATATCACAAAAAAAAATTATTTCATATTTCGATAGAACACACCCAAACTAGCTCACCACCGCAAACCGTTTCTTGCTGTGAGCTCCCTACGTTTTATAAAAAATTAATGAAATCCCCGATTTTTCGGACCTCAGAAAACGAGGCGATGATGTGACGTCAAAACCCCAATAGTAAAACAAGACTATTCCAGACAGAGATGAATGATACATGATTTCTGACAGAGTGAATTAGCGCGAGCGAGATCATAGTTGAAAGAATTAATATATCAGTTGCCTCATAGTCTCCGTCGGACGTTTGGTATTTTCTTTTAACTATGGCGAGATGATACTTCTACGTCATAAGAGGGTCCGTTTTCAGAAGGTACTATTATTTATGTTCAAAAATAAAACATTCCAGTTAATTTTTCGATCGAATTATGTCGTCAATCATTATTTATGTATAAAAGGATCATTATAAACATGGTTTGAGTTGAAAGTTCTACTGAGGGGACACCCTGTATAATTGATGAATCAACTTCAAATTTATTTAATGCATTATTTCCACGAAATCATCCGTTCAATCTGGATACCAGAATTCATGAATGATGAAATACCAAGAAAATTTTTACATTTCATTCTTCACTTTGTTACGTTAAAAGTTTTTTTTTGAACTTCATATATATTTACATATGGGTAATTGTTGCTTTCAATTCAAATTTGTATATTGGTTACGTTCACAAGGTTGAAGTAAAGGGTTTCGCTCACAACTAGCTTTTAAACAGGGAGAGAGGGGTGAGTCGTAGAATTTTACCGGGTGATGTAATTTTCAGGGCGCCAATAGATTCACATACATAACCCTTATATACTTGACAATTCAAGAGTAATCGAACCTATAAAATTTAATCTATAATAGGAGTGACCAAATATATCTATCTAAAATGAACCCTAACAGGTAATAAAAGAAGAACAAGTCAATTCGGTATATAATCAGTATAGAAAGTGAGTGATTTCTTGGACTAATCGAACAACCTAGGATATTAAGCCTAATACTAGATAACTACTTATAGATACATAGTTTCCGGGTACCCGTATGACTCTCTCGAGAGGGAGCGAACAAAATCAAAAAGTTTGGCCCGTCCTTTATATACGGAACTCTCAATCATAGTATCCATTCAAAAAAACAAAATCTATGATTACACTATTGTACGATACTTAATCTATGCTACAACTATAACTTAACACAGTCCGAACACTAGGTTATAGTCTTCGATGAAAATATTGGCTCGCGACGATTATATAAGAGGAAGGGTTGATAGAAATTTTAAAAGTAAAGCCGCTATGCGGTACTTAGCATTGCTGCTAGAAATCGAAGGTACTGCAGGTGTCAGCCAGCCTATCAGGCTTTCAGCGATATAGGTACCCTCTTATGTAAAAAGAACCGCAGAACCACCATTTCAGTTCTTTTTTTGGTTATGAAATCAGAGACTTCCAAGATAATTCCAAGATTCAACTATAAACGCCTAGAAATTATTCAGTGAAAGTTATTCGTGCAAATTATTGATAATAATAAGAAACATGAAAAATGTAATCTACTTGAACATTGAACAAGTATTAAAGCGGCAAATATCAACTCACCTACGATCACCGGCTCCCTAATAATCGTGAGGCGTTAACTTGCTAGTTCAAAACTGATATCCAAAATCCTCTAACGAGATGATCCAACAGTAAGTAGATAACTCAACACTCCGAAATATCAAAAGATACCTTACTGTCGAAAAGCTAATGAATTTAATCCGCCTTCAGCGTAAAAATTATTAAATGCAATTCACTGCTTAGGATATCAGCATGACTACCTCAATATCTTTTGCGTTCTCGAATATTTTGGATTAGAACGAAAAATGGGTAAGGAACTTCACCGTTGATAAAAGGATCATTATAAACATGTATTGAGTTAAAAGTTCTACTAAGGTGTACCTACACGCCCATATTGGGACACCCTGTATAATTGATGAATCAACTTCAAATTTATTCAATACATTATTTTCACGAAATCATCCGTTCAATCTGGAAACCAGAATTCCTGAATGATAAAATACCTAGAAAATGTTTACATTTCATTCTTCACTTACCCGCGCACCAGGATACCCCCCGATGCTCGATCATCGTCCCCAGAGCGTACTCCTCCAAGGCTCCATTACCAGCCACCAGCGAGTCACCAAGGGCCGCCACGACGTCTATGTCCCCAGGCCTGAGTCGATGGACGCTTGTCGGACGCTGCGGAGACCGCCCGACGCCAGGACGCGTCGCGGCGGCGCACGGGAAGGGTGTCGATCTGGAGAAGGGTCGTTGCGTCCTCAGGCCGGACCTGGTTTGCTCCGGGTAGGTTATGGGGAAGTTTCCCATTTTGGTCTGGAAATGTAACGAGTCAGGAGTGATATACAGGGTGACCCAGGGTTAAACTGCCAAACGTTCAGGATCAGTTTTTTAGGCAAAAATAAGACTTTTTCTTCCCATAAGCATGTGTCCTTACTTGCTTCACTCTAGAGATATAGGGTGTCAAAGTGTTTAGTCTTTCATTAATTACTCGAAAACTTTTTGGCAGATTTTAATAAAACCTTGCATGCTCATTTGAGATAGGTAATAAGAGGCTTCTGTTTACTCTTCACTTAGGATAAAATAATTATTCCCAGTAGCGTCTCAGAGGATGATCTATCCAATATTAGGATAAATCATTGTACGCCCCTATTTCATCTGTATCTTCATTTTTATATAAAACTCTCAGAAATCTAATATTTTTGTCATCGATTATTTTTTGTATCAATCGATTTTTCGAAAAAATTCAATAGCTATTTTGTATATAGCTGCGAGAAAATCACATTTCACGAAGAACGTCAATTTTGCGTTTTGATATGAAAGCGTGGTGAGCGGTTGTAGAAAACATTAATTTTCCTGCATGTAACAGGAATTGAGTTGTTTGAACAAAAATCGCAGATCAATTCGACAAAAATTGAGAAGTTGTGTCGAAGTTAAAATATGAACTCACCCACTAGAAAGTTTCAAAACTTTCATTTTTGGTATTGCCTTCAGGTAATAGGTTACTACACCTTCGATGAAACATCAGAAATCACTTGTAGATAATAATATATGATAATGAAACCGTATCCATATGTATCCCTCTGAGACGCTACTGGAAATAATATTTTTTTCTAAGTAAACAAAAAACAGGAGCCCCTTATTACCTCAAATGAGTATGCCAAGTTTTATCAAAATCAGCCCAAAGGTTTTTCAGTAATCAATAAGAATTTTATTTGATTCTTTGGGATTTTCTCTCCTCGTTTCTATAAAATAAAAGTATTCGTATTATTTCAATATATTTGTAGAGGGACAAATCAGATGATTTGCCCCAAAATGTCACTGCGTTTAACAAATTTTTCTATCAGGGAGTCTAAAAGAAAAATCCATTAGCTTGTCAGTGACTATTTGTTTGAAAATATGTTTGAAGGAAAGAAATATAGATATATTGAAAAATTATCGAATTTTTACTTATCTTTGGACGTTTCGGGACCGAGCAAGATTGATAATACATTCAAGTTATATCATCAGTAATTGATTATAGGTTTGGCCCTGTATATAAGACTGTGAGGATGACAAATAATATTTTATACTCGAGTTATTCAGGTATAAGAAACCAATATATAACACAAGTGATATCAGCAGTGTTGAAACATTTTCGGATTTTGAAGCTGACAACACTGTTTGAACACGTTTGTTAAGGTGGGAGCATCCCGCGATGCCCAATTCCCACGATGTCCAATCTCTACCATGCCCCATAGATTCTCACGATGCCCAATTCCTAGTGTGTCTAATTCCCACCATGCCTACCTTTCTTGGATTGCCACCATGTTTACTTTTCATACATTCCCACCATGCCCAATTCGTACAAAGCCTATTCCCACCATGCCTATACCTTCCTTGGATTCCTACCATAACCACTCTCAATACATTACCACGATGATCAATTCCTACGATGCCAAATTTCCACCATGCCCACCTCCCTTGGATTTCCACAACGCCCACTTTCCATACATTCTCACGATACTCAATTCATATGATGCCCAATTCCCAATATGATCTTCTTCTTCGGATTCCCACCATGATGAAGGAAGGCACAGTGAGAATTGGGCATCTTAGGAATTGGGCATCGTGGAAGTGTATGAAAAGTGGGCATAGTGGAAATTCAAGGAAGGTGGAAATTGTGGGAATTGGGCATCGTAGGAATTGGGTATCGTGTGAATGTATCAAAGCGAGCATGGTGGGAATTTAAGGAAAGTGGGTATGTTGGGAACTGTCCATCGTAGCAATTGGGCATCGTGGAAATGTTTGAAAAGTGGGCATGGTGTGAATCCAAGAAAGGTGGGCATGGTGGGAATTGGACATCGTGGGAATTGGGCATCGTAAGAATATATGAAAAGTGGGCATGGTGGGAATCCAAGGAAGGTGTCCATGGTGTGAATTGAGCATCGTAGGAATTGGGCATCGTGGGTATGTATGAAAAGTGGGCATATTGGGAATCCAAGGAAGGTGGGCGTGGTAGGAATTGGGCTTGGTAAGAATTCGGCATCGTGGAAATCTATGAAGAGTGAACGTATGGTGGGAATCTTGTGTTTTCTGAATTCTCTCATAACCTGGCAACGTTCCGCCCTTCGGCAATCTTCGTAATAGTTGACATGAAGGTGGGCATGGTGGGAATCTGGCATTGTGGAAATTGGGCATCGTGGAAATTGGGTATTGTGAGAATTGGGCAACGCCCTACAGGTGTAAGGTAAGGTTACGATGGTGCCATTATTTTATGAAGAAAAATAGTGTTGTCGTCGATCGCCTCCATAAAAAATCACATTATACGTAACGAAAAACCGACTATTAACCGACTATTTCCGAAGACAACTACTTCTCGTCCACAGGCACTAACTTTTTATTCGCAAATACTTTTCGTCCGCTACGCGGTTGCCAGTTCTAATGAGTTTTCAGTAGATCTCTTGATTTGCATATCGATCTACTGATCTACTGAACATTGACCCATATTGAAAGTTCTGTATCTCGAGAACTATCGCACTCACAAAGCTGCTGTTATTTTTATAATGTGGTAAATTCTCCTCTCCTTTAAAAAATGTGTGATTTGTTTTTACGCCACTATTCATATAATAGTTTTGGGATTATAAGCGGAAAACCAGAAGAAGTTCGAAAATTTCGTTGTTCTTTGCGAATATCTCAAAACGCACCAGGAAATTATGTTGGATGATTTTAGATTCTGAATCAGCAACGTGAAGAACATGTGGTACAATAATAAAACTGACTACTGGATTTTTGCAAAAAAACGGTGTATTCCCAGATAACACTGGATATCCCATGGACATCCATAGCATATGCAATTCTCGTCGGGATATCCCTAGATTCGAAATGGACATCCATAAGATATCCATTGAAAGATTTGAAATGGAGATCATTCAGTAGATATCTTATGGATATCCATGAGAATGTTCTTGAATTGCAACATTCTTTTGATAGTTCAAATTCCCCAATTTTCTCCACACTTGAACACGAACTAAACCATTGACGGAAAACCTATATATTACGTTTTGTTTCTGGATTTGAAATAGATATCCATAAGATTTCCATCGATGGAGATGAAATGGATATCCTTCGGTAGATATCTTATGAATATCCATAAGATATGCACAATAATCATTGATGTTCTCAAATTGCAAGATTATTCTGATAGTTTGAATTCCTGAGTTCTCTTCACACATGTACACGAACTGAACCGATGACGGAATACTCATATTTTTTGTTTACCTCTCTGAATTTGAAATGGATATCCATAAGATATCCATTGAAGGAGATGAAACGAATACCTTCCAGTAGATATCTGCAACCATTATAAATGACTTTGAATTGGAAGATTATTTCAATAGTTTGAATTTCTGAGTTTTCTCCACACTTGTACATGAACTGAACCATTGAATACTCATATATTTCTTTTTCGCAGGGTATAACATGAAGTTATAGTCATGTTGTAGCCATCTAGTGGCAAAGCTCTAAGGTAGGATACAGAGATCGCGACACACACTGGATGGCGCTGCCATCTATAGTCACACGTACAGACCCCTTCGTCCATACGCTACAGAGTGGTACTACAAGTCAACCACTCTGCTGACAGATGGCACTACCTGACATAGTTGAGTGGAATTTTTCCATCACCTATTCAACTGCTAGATCTCATAACTAAGAGATCCAGGGTGAACCTACCTTAGAGCTTTGCCACTACCCTAACAACACCAGTACATTCTAGGGACTTCCCATGGACGTCCCTGATTTTATACTAGGACATCCCAGGGATGTCCTTTGTCGGGACAACGTACATACTAGGGTTGTCCCAGGGACATCCGCTGGCCGCTACAAAAGGCATCCAAGGGACGTCCTTCTGGTACATCTCTGGGATGTACCAAGTACGATGAAAGGATATCCCTAGGACGTCCCAAGGATATCCCAGGGACATCTTTTCGACAAAAGAAAAAAGTTGCAGGTCGAGTAGGGATTGAACCCGGGACCTTTGGCTTATCATGCACGCACCTTGCTCCATTAGCTATCATGCCTCCTGAAGATTTATGTACTAAACCGATTTATAAACAGGACTTGACTACAGAAACCTGAATGAATACAACTTTATTAGGAATTGGGTATAATTATTATCATTCTTGGGTGTTTAAAAATGAGGGACAAGAAGTTCTGAGACTTCATTCTTTTGTTTCATTATAATCATTTTCCGGAAGAGAAACAAACATTTTCAAAAAAATTCAACTCAATAGTTTGATGAAATTCAATGACTCTGATGTGAATGGATATCAGATACTCCAGGGACACGAATAGGATAACCTAGGGATGTACCAAGCGGGATTTCCACTGGACAACCACTGCAGGACATCCCCTGGATGTCCCAATCCTTGTACCGCGGGACAAAAAAGGGACGTACCTAGGACATCCCTGTGTTGTTAGGGTAGCTGGCTTCAACATGACTATATCGTCTTCGAAATGGGTGGTATACCCGAAACGTAGAGTTGTCCCAGTTGTCAGCAGACCGAGAGCGGCTGATGAGACCTGGTGGGTCGAAACAGAACTGTCTTCCTCCTGCTGACAATTGGGGAAACTCTGTTCATCCTGGATCTCTTAGTTATGAGATCTAACATCTTTCGTTTTGTTTCTGGATGTGAAATGGATATCCATAAGATATCCATCGAAGGAGCTGAAATGGATATCCTTCAGTAGATATCTCATGGATATCCATGAGAAATTCGCAACCATTATGAATGAGTTTGAATTGCAACATTATTTCAATATAATACCGTTTGCTTGGGTTGAAGTTTAGATACTAGGTCTTGTTAAAACCATTCGAATATAAAGGTACCCGACTCGTCACCCTATATCAATATTTCTAACATTACTCCGTGGTGACTCTGTGTCACTGAAGGGTATTTTCTGGGCAATAGCAATTGTTAGGTATAATAGCATTGTTAGTTCAATAATGTCCAATATACGTTTTTGTGTAAACACTTTTTATCCCGCGCTGCAAAGCTTCTCGCGTTCAGCGAGCAGTGAGCCAGGCGGAAATATTACCTTGTCTTGATGCTATGGCTAGACGCTGGTGTTTGACTAACTATCAGAAATTTTAATCACCCTGTGCAAGTATTGCACACAGTAGGATGACTTTCGCCTGATGCGTGTAATGAAATATGGATTATTATTCGGCGATAATTTGGTCATGAGTCGAATAACTCTATTCGTTTAGCATAACAACATTGTTTCTTGTTACCGGTATTTGTAGCAATATATTACGCAGGTATGTCTGCTGAATTCACAATGAGCTTGGTGTTCTAAATTAGAAACATATTGTTTGTTGAACCGGAATTGAGCACTGAGCAGTAAAAACGCTTTCTATCGATATTACCATTGACTATTCAGAAATAAATTAATAAAAAAATAATATGCATACGATTGATACATTGTATCGTCCCACATCATTCTTATAAAAAATACAGTGTGTTTTCTCATGAAATAAGCACCCCATCGTCCACAATGTGACGTAGAGGACGTCCTAAAATGACGTCTGAGATACCCCATATGATAATGTCAAAATGTCACATCCATATTCATCGGCTAGAAGAAGTCTCAGAATGACACGAAATGAAAAAAATCCCTAGGTGTGATCAAGATAAGGTTGCAAATGCACAGCATGAATTGGAGATCTCGAAAACGGTGAAGTATGCAATATGAAGTTGTGCAATCAATAGCGTCGTTCAACGGCCTTCTTAAATTTTCAAAATTAGATATTCATATTTTTTCAGAAGTTTTCAAAAGTGAATTTATATAATATCTATCTTGTTCTTTGTTCTACATTATCGATGAATATACAAGAAAACTGAAGATATTATTCCATGGTAACTTTTGAGGAGATTCAATGTGGTGATATTGTCAAATACTGTCTGTATACTGTACTTCACAATTTGACAGCTGCTCATTTTTCAACAAGCACAGATCTGGCTCGTTTCGAACTCAGATTAAAGGAACGAAAATATTTAAAAAACGTTTATATAAACATGGATGCAGAAATTGCTTCCTTCCATGCTTCCTACCATATTATTTTTCAATTTTTAATTTTCATTGCCCTATCCGTGATCTGATCAATTATCGGAAATAAGTGTAGAAAGAGGGAGTATTTTCCATGAAACCATAATTTTTGGGAACATTCGATATACCCTACCAAGGAAAAAGCTTTATTTTCATAACACATCCAGCGTGTAATGGTCCTCGGCTAGCGCCATCGGGCCATTATTCACGCCGCAGGACATAAACGGCTACTTCACACCCTTGATACATAAATAACTATTATTTCGACATCACTGATATGTCAGACTTATTATTATATTTTCCGAAATGTATCTCACTTCGGAGGTTGAGGACTTTTCATTGAATACTCACCAATCTAGACTCTTTAATAATTTCTTGAAAAGTTCTAATACTATCTCTTTGGTCTGATCTACATGGCATCATCACATTGTACATTAACAAAAGGAAAATGGTCCTTGGTAGCAGAACCATTTTCATTTCTTCTATCCTATCTAATGGAAACTAGTGCTGGGGTGGAGCTATTTTCTTTTCCATAGCTGCTAGGGAAAGTCACATTTTCTGAAATGAAATAATTGACTGTATACAGGGTTGACCAAATTGGGAGAGAAATGATCTACACAGTACCCTCAATTCGGATCCGAATTGTTTGTTTTGTTCTGAACTAGTTGTATAATAGTTATGGGTTGATAATTTATAATATTCTACATATTCATGTTGTCACGAAATTACATAGGAATACTTCAATCATAGATTCTAGGAAAAATAATATCCTATCTAATGGAAACTAGTGCTGGGGTGGAGCTTCTTTCTTTTCCATAGCTGCTAGGGAAAGTCACATCTTCTGAAATGAAATAATTGACTGTATACAGGGTTGACCAAATTGGGAGAGAAATGATCTACATAGTACCCTCACCGGATCCGAATTGTTTGTTTTGTTCTGAACTAGTTATAAAATAGTTATGGGTTGATAATTTATAATATTCTACATATTCAGCTTGTCACGAAATTACATAGGAATACTTTAATCATAGATTCTAGGAATAATAATAGTAAAAAAAGTTCATGTGAATTTGGGTCCTAAAATTGAAATTATAGCCATCTGAAGGAGTGCCTGAAATGGTGGTTTTTTGAATATATTTTCTAAGCCCTCTTTGATAGAATAATCGACTAACTAACTTTGTATGCCCAATTCGGAAACATTACGAATTTTCCAAAATTTTGGTCAGGGGCGTGGTAAATAGATGGGGCTAGGGGCACTTTTTCTTCCAACATATTTGTTTGTGAAATTTTTTGCAGTTCGACCAAGAAATATAGAAATCTCAACATTTTTTCTTTTTCCGAGATAGTACTTTTTCCTCGACTTTTTCTTAGGGGTCTGAAATGATATTTCCCTGCTTTTTCATTCAAATAGTGCCTATACATTTGGCAAAGGAGCACATCTCATCTGGTAAGCATCAACTTGAATGGGTTGTTACTGTATTAGATCACTTGTAGGTATCCGAAAAATTCAAAGATCATTCAATATCTGATATTACATGTCTACATAGCTTTAAATGGAACTCAAAAAAAACTAAATTTTCGATGAGTTTAGCTGAATATGACGCAGTTTATTTTCCCAATAGAAGTTGCTTCCACTTCCTAGTAATTAAGGTTTATTACTACGATTCCAGGAACATTTAAAACTTTGATTCGTTTTCAACCATAACATCTGATATAACATGTTTACATAGTTTCAAATGAAACTAAAAATCATATTTCCGATGAGTTCAGTTGAATATGACGCACTAAAGTTTCACAATGAAAGTTGATTTATCACTAGAATTTCAGGAACATTGAAAAAATTAATTCGTTTTCAACCATGACATAGTCTCGAGTGGAACTTGAAAAACATATTTCAGATGAGTTATTAGGTAAATATGACGTACTATATTCTTACGAAAGAAGTAGAAGTAGACATTTTGGATCAAATCATCTGATTTGTTCTCCTACTACACTTACATTGAAATGATACTCATAAATTTATTTTGTCATGGAGAAAATTTCAACTCTAACGAAAATTAATGTACAGTCGTATTCAATAAAAAAGCGTACAAGTATTAAACATAGAAGATTTCGGCATTCTAGTTCTCGTTGTGTGAGAATGGCTCAGCCAATGCTTTGTGTTTTTGGGAACCTATGATTACTCTACTGTCAACATTTGGTAGACATTCATTCCCGATAGCTCGTTTTACGCAAATATGATAACTTTAATTTCTCCCTGCAATATACTTGTACGCTTTTTTTTATGTGGATGGCACATTAGACGGTTCTGGAAAAAACGAAGCAGGATTATTCTGAAAAATCGGTGCTTTGGATAATTAGTGTGTTCTATCGACCAAATATATTCTCAGCAATAACTTCGATTTTTCAAATGGGACACCCTGTATATTATCTCCAGATTTCTGCTGGAGAGCTGATTGCATTGACCTATAACACTTGGGGTCTAGCAGTAATAATTACAGAGTTATAGGATGTGAAAAATCGAGATTTTTAAACTTCAAGAATTTTTTGTGTCGAAACTATTCATAGTTGGTCAAAACGTTTTTATTTGTCCCTATCCTAACATTTCATTAACTATCAATTGATATTTAATTGAAATAAATACAGAGTTGTTCAGAATTAAGATTTTTGGCCACCCTGTATCTATTTCAATTGAATATCAATTATTGATAGTACCTGAAAAGTTAAGATAGGGACATGGAGACCGTTTTGACCAACTATGAATAGTTTCGACACAAAAAATTCCTAAAGTTGAAAAATCTCGATTTTTGACACCCTATATCTTTGTTATCTTGACCCCAAGTGTGATATATCGATGAAATCAGCTGTTCAGGGCAAATCTCAAAATGGAATGATATTCAGGGTGTCTTATTGAAAAAAATCAAAGTTAAAGCCACTCTTCAATATAAGCGGCAACGTCGCATCGCTGAGATTATTTCAGGTCAATAGAACACAACTAACTATCCAAGGAACCAAATTTCCAAAATAATACTACATTGCGTTCTCCAGAAACGTTGCGTTCTCCAGAAACGTCTAATCTAATTCACCGTGAAGCAGCCTCTCAAAAAGAGAAACAGACACCCCACAGATGAACTCTTTAAAGAGACCAAGTGCTTCGATCTTCGACAGATATTTTTCAGAAATATAGTTATTGACCTTCACAAACATAAAAATAAGATTCGTAACCTACAACACGATTATTCCACCAGACAAAAATCAAAACTATTTTCGAAAACGGAAATGACAAAAAAATCTCTTGGTCAGCGTTCCTTTACTTATTTGTCTACTCGTATATACAACTCACTGGATATTACGATAAAACAACTAATTATATCCTCGAACTCCACTAACCTGCTGAAGAAAAAATTAGATTCATACATCCTCAATCTTGATAGATCAGTTATACACAATATAATTGAAATCAGGAATGTCTAAGATCCTCACTCTGATTGTGATTAACGAAAATAAAAATAATTATTTTATATTAAACTGGTTTTTCAAAATTAAGTTGCTTTCCTAATGTCTCATTTATGAAGAAATATATTAAATATCAACATCTCCAAACCTGATTATTGTGAACATCTTTCCCTGCCTTGGATTTCAAATCTCAATTGTATTCCAACATACTATATTCAAAACGATTGAACATAATATATGTATACGTATCCGTTGCTGTGCTGTGCTCACATCATGCTCCGTATAAAATATTGAATTGTCAGTGAATTTATAAGTGTTTGAAGTCATTAAAACACTCGAACAATTGTCTTAATGTCTGGAATGATCATAGTGTAAAATTGTGATGTGTTATTCCGGATAATACCATAAAAATACAGGTATTATTTATTTATTTTGTTGTTTTTACGTGAATCTAATAAGCAAAGCACGAGACTGTATGTCGCCGTGGAGAATCCCCACTCCCATCATCATCGTTCATAGATCATAGAGGTGTGAGGTGTGTATTTCCACAGTCTTCGTAGGTGCGGAACTTATACTGTAGAATTTATTAATTTGAACTGAATTCATTGCTGTACCTACCTGACGGCGTAATTACACAAATGACGGGCATTACAATAGATGATATACAGAAACTTCTACAACAACAAACGAATGAATTGAAAAAGGAAATTAAACGCAATCAAGATAATATTTATGAAAGTCTCAAGGATAACAGAGAAAAAATAACAAAATTGGAAGCTGAAAATCTGTTTATGCAGAGAAAAATTCGGAAAAATAACGTGATTATCTTCGGCTTGCAGCTGGAGGAACCCAATTTACCACAAGAAACATTAAATATACTCAATAATACTTTAGACCTGAATTTCACATTGAGTGATGTGAATAATATCTACAAAATAACCAAAAACAAAAATAGTCCCGTAATAGTGGAATTTGCATCATTCTTGAAGAAATTAGAATTATTCAAGAACAAAGAAAAGTTGAAGAATTTGAAGGCCGCGAATTTATCGATCGCAAACGATCTCTGTAAAAAAGATCAAACTGATCAGAAATTATTGAGAAAACATCTAAATGAGGCAAGGCAGAAAAACAAAGTAGCTAGAATCCAAGGAAACAAAATTGAAATAGACGGTCAGTGGTTTTCAGCAGCGGATCTAGAAGCATCTGAATCAGAGTCCGATAACGAAAGTGCAGTGAGTAACTTGGAATCCAGTGACGAAGCAGACGAAGAAGGTCGTGTGAGGGAGAAAGAAAATATTGTGGCGCAAGGCAGCAGTGAAAAAATCGTTTTGGAAAAAAATCTGGAGACTACAAATAATAAGGAATTAATCAAGAAAAGGAAGAAGTCGAAATCAATCAGCCCCAAAAGAAGCACAAGAAAGAAGAATTACTATAGTGCACGATAACAATCTCGAGTCCTATGTCGAGTATATCCCCATATAATAAAAAGTAATATTTTTCTTGCATGATTTGTGGATTTGAGTATGGATCAATTGATTAGGGATTATAATTACATTCCAATAAATACCATTGAAATCAACGATGTGGAAACATTCAACACATATATTTTCAAAAATAATCTAGCAACCATACAAGTTCTGCACCAAAACATAAGGAGTATGACAAAAAATTTTGATGAATTCACTTTATTTCTTTCTCAATGTCGAACTCAATTTGATTGTATTATTTTAACAGAAACATTTCAATTACAAGATCCAACATTTTTTTCTTTGGAAGGATATGATATGATTTATAGTTATGGTACAAACAACAAAAATGACGGAGTAGTGATTTTCATTAGAAATAAATATAATTATTGTTATAGAATAATAAATATTGGTGGTCATAAGTCTGTTGAGGTAGAAATAACGTCGGACAAACCGAATACTGGTAAAAGTGGTACAATCTTGATTACTGCTATATACAGATCGCCATCTACAGATAGTGAATTGTTTGTAAATCAGCTAGGTGAATATCTAGAACAGAGAAAAAATCTAAGCGTACAGTTACATATGATTATAGGAGACATAAACATAAATCTGTTGGATGTGAATGATCGAATAGTGAATGACTACTTGAATATATTAGGAGAATACAATTACCAGTCTCTCATAAATAAAGTCACGCGAGAACAAAATGGTACTGCAAGCTGTATTGATCATTGTTTTGTGAGAGGATATAATGATGTTAGCGAGAATGAGTATTCACCCTGCATAATCAAAACCAACATTACCGATCACTACACCTTGGCAATTAGAATACCAGTATCTTATAGAAGTGAACACAAAGAAACAGAAAAATATAAAACATACTTGAATTACGAAAATGTCAAGAATGATTTGAATGATTTTAACTGGACAAATTTCTACAATATCACAGACACCCAAATGGCAACATCTTATTTCATTAATTCTCTGAAAAAAATTTTAGATAATAACACTAATACGGTGAAACTGAAAAAAAAGAATATAGGCAGGAAATGTTGGATGACTGAAGGACTCTTACAATCTATCAATCATAAAAACAAGCTCTACAGGAAATTCAAAGAGAATCCAGATTATTATCGTGAAGAATATAAAAATTACAAGAACTATTTAACACATCTTCTTAATATGTCTAAAAACAATTATTATAAAGAAAAAATACGAGAAAACAAGGATAACTCAAAAATTCTATGGAAAACAATAAATAGCATTTTTGGTAACAAGTCCGAGAATAACATCAAGCAGTTGCAGAATACTGATGGCACTAAAATAGAAAATGACGTTGAAATAGCAAACATAATGAACAAGTATTACATAAATGTAGGAAAAGAACTATCAAACCAGATAAATACACCCAAAAATGTTGAATTTCCTGTAGAAGCGCAACCGTATTCCATATTCATTAAACCGACCAATCGCGAGGAAATCGAAAATATCATCAAAACCCTGAAACCAAATAAGGCCCCTGGATATGACATGATTACATCAGAAACATTGAAAAAAATCTCGAGAGAGATATCTAACCAGCTGACCCACATAATAAATAGTATAATAATGAATGGCCTTGTTCCATCCGAATTCAAACTGGCTGTCATCAAACCGCTCTACAAAAAAGGAGACAAAACACTTCCTATCAATTATAGACCTATCTCGTTGATATCAAATTTTGCGAAAATCTTCGAAAGAGTTATAAAAACGAGATTGGAATTTTTTATATCAAAACATGAATTATTATCAGGTAGACAGTTTGGATTCAGAACTGGAAAGTCCACCCAAGATGCCATCAGCAAAGTGGTTAGCGATATGTACGAGGCAATGGATGAAGGTGATCCGGCGCTGTGCATCTTCCTAGACCTTTCAAAGGCGTTCGATACAGTAGACCATACACTGTTGTTGAATGACTTGGAAGCTATGGGAATACGGGGGGCCGCTCACGCTCTTCTCTCGAGCTATTTACTAAACAGAAAACAAATTGTACAAATTCGTCAAACCTATAGCAGCGAGAGAGAAGTAGTGTGTGGGGTCCCACAAGGCACAGTGCTGGGCCCACTTCTGTTCTCCATATATATTAATAATTTATTAAAACTTGAAACGGTTGGTGAGATAACTAGTTTTGCTGATGATACTGTCATTTATTACAGAGACAAGAACTGGGAAGATTTAAAAACAAAAACAGAGAATGAAATGAAGAAAATCGTTGACTGGTTCAGTTCTAAGAAATTATCAATTAACTTCGAGAAGACAAAATTCATGACATTCGCTTGTTACAAAAACAAATTACCTGATTTTGACTACATTTCAATTGACTATCCTAACACCACTGTAAGCATACAAAAGGTTTCTGAAATAAAATACCTTGGTATCATAATTGACCAACACTTAAGGTGGGACAAGCATGCTCTTAACCTAGTGAATACATTAAGGAGCATGCTGTTCCGATTCAAGTATTTTCGAAATATTCTCGACACCTACAATCTAAGAATTTTATACTATGCACTAGTTGAGGCGCGAATACAATATGGAATTCTTGGATGGGGTGGTGCACTGGATGTTCACTTAAAAAAACTAGAGATACTACAAAAATACTTCTTGAAAATCATCCACCAGAAAAAACGAACATACCCATCCGAAGAGTTATTCAATGAAACAAAAATATTAGACATCAGACAACTTTACTTCTACCACATCATGATTTATACCTTCAAATATAGAAATACTCTACAACATATTGACCATATATATCAAACTAGACAAAAATCAACTCTACATATCAAGACATCAATTTCGAAAAAAAATGTTGGACAAAGAAATCATATGTTTTTGAGCAAGAAAGTATTCAATTTCATACCAACAGTTTTAAAAGAAGAAATAATCACTATAAACTCCTTAGCACTCATGAAAAAACGTATAAAAACTTATATTTCGCAAATAGGCCGACTCTGTATTCGTAACTTCCTTAATATCAAATGAGATTGAAAGCAATTATTGATTTGAACCAAGAATGAATTCCTCCACTATTTCATTAGTCCATTTCAGTTACAGTTGCAATAAGAATATATAATGTTAGACACTATCACTCATCTTTATAACTAAATTATGTAAGTATAGTAATTTTTTGTATTGTAATTTGTTCTTAATGTTATCGTAATTATTATTATTGTATTGTATTATTATTGTATTGTACTACAGATGTATACAGCACACACTACTTTTGTTAACTACGCTTGCGTGAACCACGAAATACCCATGCACAACCTTGAGTTTCTATGGGTCTTTTCTTGTTTATTCGCATTAAGCTTATCCAAGGAAAATTATATAGGATACTTAGATAAATAGATATATATATATATATATATATACCCACTAATTTCTTTCTAGTTTTCACATCATATTTATATATATATATATATCACTTCAATCGTAACAAGTCATTACCTTGTAATTGTTTTTATATGTCTGAATAAACGGGATTATATTATATTATATTATTATATTATATACAGCCTATGCACAACTTCGGTTTCTATAGGTCTACTATGTTTATTCGTGACTGTTACTTGAAATATTATGATAATTGTTGTTATTACTGTGATTAATGTGATTATCTTATTGTTATATTGTGATTGATACTGTGATTCAATGATTATTCCTTATCTTGGCAAAAAAAAAATTATTGAAAATATTTAAATATTGAATGTCAAATGTATAATGAAGAGTGAATAAACATTATTATTATTATTATTATTCATCCATACATTATGTAGACTGAACAAAGTTCACGTGAATATTGCCACACATTCCATTTTCAGTTTCGCATTGCTGTGATGATGAGATATTTCCTGAGAAACAACACACTATTGGTGGAATAAATGAATTTATAATCGATCATATCAACAATATGTCAATGATGGAATAGTTCACTATAAATTCTTTTGATAATTAATTATTCAACTTCATGAAATTCCATAAACCTATCATGAATCGAATTATTCTTGAATCATCAATTGATTTTCAACAGTGAATCGAACAAGTTTTTCAAGTGAAACATTTACAACCATTGATAAAAAAGTGTGTACTGAATATATTCATGAAATTATAACTGATTATACCTAAACTGAACTTATGACGTACCGTGAAAAACGAAAATTCTATGAGTTTGGTATTTATTTCGACTACATTAATACCGAAATCTTAAAACAAACAGAAAATTGTCCGTTATTTCTACTGAGCAAACATGATTTTTATGATCTTGGTATGGTAATAATTCAGTTTCCTAAGACCAAACATAAACTTTCTTTCCCATCGAATTATTTCAATAATCGGATAGGTAATTTGTTAATTGATTTGAGAGGATATTAATTTTTCTTAAATGAAGGTGTGTCGGTATGATGATATTTATTCAGTCACATAAGAAACGTATATAATTGCGTCTCGCATTTTCTTCTGTATGAGCTACCTATAACGAATTTTCAAAATGATTGTACACAGTCAAATGTTCACCTGTAATTTTTCCAAATTTGGATCACCAAAATGATTATTTTGACAAACAGTTATTTGGAAACATTGCCGTGAGTATTTATTTGAAAATGTTCCATTTTCTAAATATCGTATAGATCAGGCATTCTCACAGAAAATGCAACCTAACGCACATTCATTGTATTCGTGTTTCTATTCGGATTTCTTCCTATGATAGAGGAATTTCTTCGACAATGGACCAATTTCAGTAAAAAAAAAATCATATCATTTTGAAGTAGTATCTTGAACTACTTTACTGTCAAAAACCTTTTTATCCTCATGTTTTTTTATTTTTGTCATGCAAAACACTTTAAATTTTTTGACAAATAATTTGGACGAAATGTAATGGCATTTCACAGTTTTGTGTCCCTAATCCCAGCACATATTCCTGAAGTCAAAATAAGCCGATTCATGGCAATTTACCTCAGTCTCAAATTACTCAATTTCCGAGATACAGGGTGGTATAGTCGAAAAATAAAAATTGAATTTTTCAGAATGTATGGATATTACTCCAAAAATTGGTAGCCAGGGGCTTTTTGGAGTGATAGAACCGAATATGGATAACTTTTCACTGTGGCCTTTATAGATAGCGCTTACCAATGCTTTTATATGGTTGGGAATGGCCATAACTTTCGTCTCAATGTAGTTTTTCACTTGAGGAAATAATTCAACGAATATTTCCAAGCAAAGAAAGAACGCGATAGTACGCTGTTTTTTTCAATATTCAGGGTTTTAATGTTCGATGCCGTACCCTCCCTCGGTCTCAGATTCGGCGCCTAAGGCCAATATTTCCTCCATTTGCCTGGACAACCTTATCAAATTCTGGAGATATCTCTCATTGGCGTTCATGTCGTGAATGTGGGGCTTTGGGAAACGGCTACGCAGCCGCTTCGCAAAGGCTAACAATGAGAAAAATCACCCAATCCTAAGGTGGAGTGGAATCCGTGCCGATGGGATGCGTGTTACTTGGGAGATGTACAGATAACGAGCCCTCCAGAGAGAGGCCAAACTCTGGAGTAAACAGACTTGCCTCAGTGAACTGCTCTGCTGAGGTCGACCACCACATCCGCATTACTCGTGAGAACCATATGGAAAACCAAAAACAAAAGAATAATGAACCTGCCCATCTGATGGAAGTTGAGAGGACACCATCCTCATCTTCATTGGATGCAGAGAAAAGGCTTCTGGAGGGCGTCTCTTCTGGAACGGGAACTGAGGCACATCAAACCTTGGTTACTGTAGAGGAAGAGCGCATCCTACAGGAGCTGATGGAGTCGACAGAGGAAGGGGAGGAATCTGGGGGCAGCCGTGAGCAGCTATCGGTTGCAAACCCTCAGGATCTGTCGAAGAAGAAAGTGAAGATGTCTGGAGCGAAGCGCAAGAAGCTAGCTATCCAGGCGGCTATGGCTCGTGGGGACCCGATCATTCCTAGGAAGCCTAGGTCAAATCGGAGGCCCACGAAAAAACCTCAAGCACTGGTGGCTGTAAATCCATCATGTCTTTGGAGACCTGACGAAACCATCTCCACATCGGGAGGTAGGGAAGTCTGCGAGGCCGTTGGAAAGAGGGGGAGATCCGAGACCAGCACACCTCCGCCGCTCCTCAAGAGGAGTAAACAGAGCGTCTCTGCGGGACCTTCTGTAACTAAACCCGTCAGTACACCAACTGGAGGCAGTTACAGTAAGGCCCTGACCTCCTTTAAGATGGCAGTGACCACGGGCAACTATCCCGAAGACAAGCTATCTTTGGAGCAGGTGAAGCAAATCCAGCTTCTCATTACGAGAGAGATCTGGAGATATGAGCCAGGAACTGGCCCACAATTCGCAGGCAGCTACCCTCAATCGGGGGTGCTGATCCTAACCTGCGAAAATGAGGAATCCAGAGAATGGCTCAAGCGGAAGGTGCCTATGCTGAAGCCTTGGGAGAGGGCCGCCCTAAGAGTCGATGACGCTAATAAGGTGGTCAAAACTCACAGGGTTTTGGTATGGGTGCCAACCGAGTTTCTGGACGTCAAAGAGCCGGCTAGGATCCTACATTTCCTAGAAACCCAGAACAAGGGCATAAAAACAGGAGACTGGAGGATTATCTCCACTAATTCTGATAAACAAGGAATCATCCTTGTTCTTGGAGTTGACGACTTCAACATGAAGGAGTTGGCTAATTAAGGCTTCAAAGCCTACCTACGCCTGTCCCAACTTACCTTCAGGACGGTAAGTAAAAAAAGCGCCGAAGATGCTGCAGGTGCTTCAAGTAAACCTGCAGCATAAAAAGGCTGCGACTGCTGCCTTAGTGATGTACCTGTCCCGAGGCGAAGACATATTTCTTATACCCCTCTACTCTGATTTTTTTGTCATATATTCCCTCTATTATAGCTTGAAATTTTTTCTAGTACTTTAATCCTTTGAGTTTATAGCTTTTCATTTTTTCTTTCACTTTTTGTCTTCTCTTGTCTGGTTTTTCTTCTTTTTTTTTTCATATCCATCTTAACTAGGTAGTGGTCACTTCCTATTTCTGCTTGTCTCGTCACTTTTACATTCTTCACATATTTCCATTTATGTTTGCTCATTATTGATTTTTTTCTCCTTTCTGGTTCTACTCTGGTATATTTGCGTATTTCTTTAGGTTTTAACTTAGTGTTTGTCATTATCATGTTGTTCTCTATGAATAATCGTATTATCCTGTCTCCATTATTATTTCTTGTCCTTTCTCCTTCTTTACCTATACATTCTTCTAGTCCTTCGTTTTGATCTCCTACTCTTCCATTGAGGTCACCAATTATATTTTCTTATCCCTCATCAATTTCAATTTGTATTTTTTAAAAGATTGCGTCTTTTTCTTCTTTCCTATAGCGTCATCATTTTTCATTATATCTGGTTCTATTAATAATCCTACTTCTTCCTTCGCTCTTTCATCTTTTGCTATTCCTGACCACATTAATCAGTATCTTTTATGTATCCTCTTCAATCCCTTTTCTTTCATCATCTCTTCTACGAATTCTTCTTCTTTTCTGCTAATGCTTCAAACATTCCATGTTCCCATTCTCATTTGTATGTATTTGTTTTCTTGATTTTTGTCTTTCTCCTCTTCGTTTTTTGTTTCCTCCATTTGTCCTTTCCTCTTTTTCTTTCTTCCTTGTTCTATTGTTTGATTTTCCATTTATTATTGTCTTCTTATTTCTTATATGTTCTTCATGTTCATCTTTATTTTGTTATCCATGTCCTTGTTCTTAGCTTGATTCTTCCTTTGTGTTCCGTCTTCTACTCTCTCATTTTCGTTTTGTTCTATTTTTTTTGTCTTATCCCATTTCCATTCTCTTCCATCTAGTGTAATCTCTTGGAAACCTATTTCTGTTTGCTTTCCCTCTTTTCTCTCCTCTTCTAGTTTATACCTGGCAACCCAATAGTTTGCCGGAAAAAATATAGGCAATCATAAGTTTGCATATTCTATAGGCTTTGTTCTTGAGGTTTGTATAAAATTGTTTCATTAAACTTATCAAAAATTAAACTTATCGGTAGAAATTAAAATAGAAAACGTAGCCATCAGGAATTTTTTCCGCGACCCATTTTCAACATGCTTAATTACTTATAAAATAATTTTCATACAAAACAGATGGTTGAAGGTCGACCTCACTTCGGATCTTAGACTAAATGTACAATTCTCGCGAAAACAAATTCGTCAGATTGGTTTAATTCGAATTTCAACAGTCCAGTACAGCTTTCAGGCAATAGTAGTTCGACCTTGATGTAGATTGTAAAATGCAAACTCCAGTTGTTCAGTGATATTCTGAAAACTATAGATCAGATTTCATTTCAGATCATCCCTAAGAGCCTGCAACCTGCAACGTCCTCAGGGCGTCCCTATTTGGTACAATTTGAGTCCGACCAGACCTAAAATATATGTCCATAGGGAAACTTCTTCGATGGGACCTCTTCGAAACCTTAATCAGGATCTATTGGGGACCTTCTACGGACCATCAACCCAACTGAATGTCCTCATCAGTTATGCAATATCTGGTCCTGGGCTGACCCAAGAAAATTCAAATTCAAGAATGATTCGTACGTCTCTGGGACATCCTATAGATATCCAATTGATATTCCTCAGCGTTGCCGATCGTTTGTCTCACGGATTTCCTACGGATGACCTACGGATGTCCTACGGATGTCCTTCGGATGTCCTCCGTAGTGCCTGATGAGAAATACTGTTGGATCTATGTATTCGATAGTTGCCTCAGGGACATCCCTTAAGAACACCCCTCTAGTTGGTCCTCAAGTGGGACATTTGTGCGTCCCACAGACGTCCAATGGATGTCCGCAGTACCGAATTCGAACGTCCTATAGACGTCCTGAATGTCCTGACAGGACATCAGGGCAGGATATCCATCGGACATAATTTTGCTATTAGGGATTGATCAGTTCCAGAAGCACACATTGCTCTAAGTTGAGCAACATCATATCTCTCAAGATAATCGAAATTTCCATGCCTATAAGCTCGAATTACGGGCACCGTGAATTGCAGTCTAGTGATAAAAAGTGTCAAGAAGACTCTACGTTATTGTCTAGCGGATGATAGAAGTTTCAGTCACGATTCTAGTGAAGATCTATGGTAATAGCTTTGCATTTATGATGCAATATTATTCACTTTGAGAGATTCATATGGGATAATGGTCTCCAAGTACCCATTATCTACCATTACAATAAACACAGATATTTATTTGTGATCTGAAGAGCCAGAAAATATTATCTGATGTACCTTGGAAAATTTCAACAAACATATACACTGATGAATATTTGAAAACTAGTATCCTAATACTCACAAAAACTCCTTTCGATATATTTTTCTTTCCATATACAGGGTGTTTGGTCATAGACTACAGAAGATAAACTATGGTTCACCGACGTATTTCTGGAAGGAGGTGGTAGATATTCGTAATGTGATTTTGAACATATTCAACCATATTTTACTATTATACATAGCCCTACAACAAGCCTACAACTATTTCGGGAACCAGAAAAAAACGACATAGACATTTTTTTACCCTCAAATTGTCAGAGATAGCAATAGTGGGCCAGCACCCTGTGTATGGTTGAATATATATACCGGGTGTCCCATTTTAATCTTTATTTGGAAATTTCTCGAAATGTATGCATCTGACAAAAAAAAATTACGGATAAAAGTTGTATGGTTTGGAGGGGGACGTCTGGTTATAAAACAAGTTTCACCCCCTGACCCCAAGGGGAGTAAGAAATGGAGGTAACATTGAAATCTTTAATGGAAACCCCTATTTTTTATTTCAGATTCTGGAAGAGTATCAAAAACTATGAAGCTTTTATTCGGGAACTTCTTTTTTATTTTCACAAGATGGCGCTGCGATCGTAAAAAACAATATTTCACTATTTACACATTTCAACCCCCTGAAGACGAGGAAGAGTGTAGGGTGTGATATTTTCCCAGACAAACGCCATTGGGGTGATATTCACACGACAAATTAACGCTAAACGAACATACTTACCTTGACACCTCTACATAGAAAAGAGAAAAATAAGCATGTTTCAGCAATGAAGGTATTATTTAGGTCAGACTAAAGCTGGTTTTAAGTGAGATTGACTACTTTATCAAGTGTTCGAAATGACCTCCATTTTCTTGAATACACAAGCTCACTCGTTTTTCAAAATTCCGTACTTTTCGCTTCCAACATAGCAGGCGTTATCTTTCATATTCTCGCGTGTGGTTGGGGGTTCGCGAAACACGATGTTTTTGATGTAACCCCACAGAAAGAACTCTGGGGAAGTCAAGTCGGGTGATCTGGGTGGCCACCTACAAACTAAATAGTAAAATATTGTTTTTCAAGATCGCAGCGCCATCTTGTGAAAATAAAAAAGAAGTTCCTGGATAAAATCTTCATAGTTTTTAATGCTCTTCCAGAATCAGCAATAAAAAATAGGGGTTTCCATTAAAGATTTCAATGTTACCTCCATTTCCCACTCCCCTGGAGGTCAGGGGGTGAAACTTGTTTTACAACCAGACGTCCCCCTCCAAACCATACAACTTTTATTCGGCATTTTTTTTTGTCAGATGCATACATTTCGAGAAATTTCCAAATAAAGATTAAAATGGGACACCCGGTATATAGAAATATTCTTACCTATAACCTCCTTCCAGATATACGTCGGTGAACCAAACACTCTCTATGAAATCAGTTCAATAAAGTAATTAAGCACGGGGCAAGGCACGGGGTGTACCAAATTCGCAGGGTATCATTGGGATCTCGGTAACCATAACCGATACAAAGTCGGTTGAATAAGGACAAAGTTGAGCTATTTGATTTTGATCAAAATGCTGCCAAATTCCGAATACTTCCGAAGATATTTGAAAAAATCAAATATCCGCGATTTTATTATTTATACGATGGTTATACCCAATTTAACCCTCGTGAACTTTTTCACATGCTGTCTCTGCTTTCAAAAAGACATACATTCAGATCAAATTACTTTTTTATTTTTACACTTTTTGCCCTTTTTCATGTCATCCAAAATTTGAATCAATCAATTTATTAAATGCCAAAATTAATTTACTTGTCGTAATAAAACTTTATTATTCGAACTCACTCAATTCAACATTTCTAAATAATTGACTAGGAGATCTAAAATGATTCAGAGCTTTAATGAAAATATACTTTCACATTAGATTATCATAATGAGAAAATATCTTCTTCTAGCTTTTGAAGTCTTGCTCCGAAAAACTGACTCACTCTGTATAATAGTTCTGTAGTCAAAAGTAAACAAACATTTCAAGATATCAGGAATATGCCAGGACCCATATACAAATATGAAATTGAATACTTGTTGTCTTGTTTGAGATGAAAAAGTTGATGTCAATTCCGATCAAACGAAATAATAAAGTGTGTGTTTAACAATCCTAACGGACTAACAATATGTATGTACTCTGTGTGTCGCATTAAAATTTGGATGTATGATACCGACTTATTTTTATTTCAATAAAAATGCGCGGCCCTGTTCAAAATGTTTGTCTCTCAAAAACAAATCACATTGATTGTTATTCATATATCAGTCCAAATGTGCTTGGAAACACATGACTAATAATTGAGATATAAGGAGAGGCAGACGACAGAAGACGAGAGAAGTCGAGACGAGACTAGAGAAGGACTTCTCTCGTCGATACAAATTCCTCTCGAGACGAGACGAGAGAAAGAGCTCCTCGTCTCGACGGAATCCCTAATGAAGGTAATTGAAAATAGGTATATAGCTGATAACCAGAAGACATTGATGACTTTTCAGAGACATATTATCATACTTTACATACAGGCTGACTGAGAGAAAAGATGCCTCCAGCCATAGCGCCGCTATTCATTATCCGATTTTGAGAACAAAGAATCAAATGAAATGACTTATCAGATACTATACAAGGTGGGACACTAACATTTTTTTTCACAATTTCAGTTCTTACGTCAGCGATTGTCATCTTTTTTTTTTCAATAGAAACATATATTTCTCAATATTTTTCCTGTAATAGATTATTTTTCTGAATACAATGATGTATAACAAGTTGATTTTCGCATACATTGTCTATTGAATCATCGAACGTAGAGTCCGTCCCTTTTACAAAAAGAGACAGTATAATGTTAGAAAAATGATTCTCTGAGAACAAACTATCTTAGGAACCTACAAGTGTTGCTCAAATTGGCCCCCGCCCTGTTGAACACATAGTTCACACCTTTCAATTAAACAAATACCGCACCACACATTCACACTGAATCTATTCTGGAAATTCGTTGGAACGTTAACTCTTTGATTTTCTAGGCTCCAATAGCGGTGGTTGCTTTTATTGAAAATGCCATCATTAGTGAATTTACTCTCGTCGGTCCTGACTTTCCTATAAAACGTTCGATCTTGCTGCATCGCATTCAGAAAATGCCTGCAACATTGTTCCCTTCGATCTCGATCATTTTTTACTAGTGCTTGTACTTTTCGAGGCACGTATGGTATGAATTTGTGCTTCTTGACTATTGCTTGCAAGGTTTGTTGCGAAACGCCAATGTTATCAGCAAGTCCTTGGGTTGTCTTCTACACTAAGAAGAACTTCAAATCCGACATCTTCATCAAACTGACGTTTCTTGCGTTCAAGTTTTTCTGAATGCTCCGTAGTTTTCTCAAATTTTCTTCGAGCCTAGGAAATTTACGACGATCTAGAACTTCGCTGTCAGAAAATCGGTCAACGTATAGTCGCAATGCATGACCACTATTTCTATCGCATTTGAAGTACGCGTGTATCATGTCGGTCAGTTGATTACAATTCATATTTCGTTTCATTTTGACGACTAAATATCATGAACTTTTGCAAATATAGAGCAAATGTCACACTGACTGCTCATGGCCATATTTGATTCTAAGACATCTACTGCCACGTTCAATAGTTGCGTTTAATTTGTTCCATTCTGGTAACGTTGGTGGGAACAGAGTGACGTTTAAAAATAAAACGAGAAACTTCATGATCTCGCATGACAGATTTGACATATTACAAATGATTGAAGTTATATTTATATATTCGGGCTCCGAATGATATCAATATCATAATACTATAGATTTAAAATTCCAGAAAATGAATGAAATGGAGCAGTGATTGTGGTGCTTGAAAAAGTTCTCCGAGATCGAGAGAATTCATTTTTATTCGGGAATGAAGATATGAAACCTGTCATACTTGAAAAAATCATAAACTCGTGAACCTCGCGATAAAAATGTCTTCTACTTTCAAAAAGTTTCGTTTTTCTAATTTCAAATTCTTGACATTCCTTGTAGTGAGACGGAATGAAAAGTAGCAACCGGAATCGGTGAAGTTGCAAATAAAACGACATATTAAAGTGATTCCGGTGGCGGAATCCGATAAATAAAACGCAACTAATGACTCAATGATAGACAATGTAATGAAAAGATCCAATTCTTTCCGGCGGAGCATTGATTTTTGCCAACTAATATTGTGCGAAAATCAACTTGTTATACATCATTGTATTCATAAGAATAATCTCTTTCAGAAAAAAATATAAAAATATATATTTTTTTTTATCGCTTGGAGCGCACGAGAGGGAATCCCTATAATGTTCAAAGAACATCGTGCGTTCCTAGGGAGGATAGGGACAGGAGGTATGTATTGGAATTTCTTTTGAACTTTTGGAGATTATATGTTGTTGTGAACACTTCCACAGGCAATGAATTCCAGAGCCTAGCCGTTCTATGGATGAAGGAGTCTTGATAAAGTGCTGTTCGACATCTTTCGAGGTTGACAACGAAAGGATGTGCTGACTGGGCTTGTCTAGTTCGTCTGATTGGTATTGCCAGTGAAGGGATGATAGCAGAGATTTCCGAAGAACATTTCCTGTGGAAGTATCGATAGAAAAGTGAAAGGTCGCCGACCTTTCTACGGTGTTCTAATGATGTCAAAGAGTGAGTGAGTGTGGCGTCACCCACCAGGCGAATGGCTCTTCTCTGGATAGAATCTAAGAGCATCAGCGTATGTTTTGGTGCTGAACCCCATATGTGGGAACAGTATTCTAGAACAGGCCGTATCTGCGCTTTGTAGATCATGAGAAGCTGTTGAGGTGTAAAGTAGCTTTTTGCACGGAACAAGAATCCGAGTTTTTGGGAAGCAGCTTTTGCGATGGATCTGACATGATTATCCGATGAAAGAGTGTTGCTGATGGAAATACCGAGCATAGATATGGTGGGCTTGGTGGAGATGGTGAAGCCAGACATTACAATATCGGGCATACTGAGTTCCGCCTTTCTAGAGAAAATGCAGGCTTGAGTTTTGGTGGCGTTGAATTCAACTAGGTTGTTTGTTTCCCAGGCTGTGATTTCAGCAAGATCTCCATTGACAGCAATGACCTGCCTGCGCCGTGAGGTCTTAGTTTCCTGGAAAGAAATGGGAATTCTGGAAGAGAAAGCAGTATGGAGGGTACTATCATCTGCAAAGCTGTGGATGGGGCAAGTTGTTACTCCCAACAGATCATTGATATGAAGCAGGAATAATGTTGGTGCCAAAATTGATCCTTGTATCAGACGATACACCGTCCACCCCCACGTGAAGCGATCTGCCTGAAAGAAAACTCGATAAGAGATGGCATAGCTGAGGTGGTAAGCCGTATGATGGTAGTTTGTGGAGGAGTCCTTCTGCCAAACACGGTCGAATGCTTTCGATATGTCCAACGCGACAGCTAGAGATTCCCCGTGTTTTTCTATTGAAGATTGCCATAAATGGGTGACGTAGACAAGTAGATCTCCAGTAGATCTTCGGTGGCGAAAGCCGTATTGTCTATCATTGATGATTCCTGAGCTCTCCAGATATTGTTTCCATTTGAAAAATAACAGTTGACAATCGCTGACGCTAGGGTTGAAATTGTAAAAAAAAAATTAGTGCCATCTTGTAGTATCTGAGTCATTTGAGCTGCTTTTTTGAATTTCAAAATCAGATAATAAATAGCAGTGCTATGGCTTGGGGCGTTTCTTGTCAGTCAGCCTGTATATCTATCACAGGGCATACCCCTAGCACCGAACATAAACTACGGTTGGTTTTAGCAGCTATAAGACGATTGAGTTCAATGATACCATGGCTGAGTAGATATCGGGAATTATTGCATCTTCTCATTCTTAATTCATGAAAATTCACAGAATGTCCTGAATTCATTGACAAATACATAACGAAAGAATGCATTTGACTAAATTTGATAAGAATGAAATCGGAGAAACGCGACGAATTTATGCATGCAAAAGTTATGCTGATGCAGGGCCGTAGCCAGCAGTACGCCAGGGCAGGCGCAGCCTGCCCTGGAAAAATATTTGCCTGCCCTAGAATAATCGGTAGATGTTTGTTGATATTTACGTCCGTAAGTACTTGTGTTTCTAAGTTTCTTTCAAGTTGTCATGTATCAATTCGTGATCAGAAAAGTTGTCACCACGGTCCATGAACAAGCCAGTTCTTCAACTTCAGGTAGTGTTGGTAGTGGCAATTCAAATAAAATACCCGATTCCGTGAAAAATATCAGTGATATTTCTAATATTGGCAAAGACATTGTTCGTCATGTGTTGCCAGTTTACCCTAAAAATAAAGAAACTAGATGTTTTCGCGCGGAGTGGTTCCAAAAATTTAAATGGTTGGAATACTCAAAATATTCAGAGGCTACTTTTTGTTATCCTTGTCGACAATTCCACCCTTTATCGAGTAAAGAAAATGCTTTCACATCACAATGGTTTCGGAACTGGAAAATGGCCCTAAGTAAAGAAAAAGGTTTTCAAACGCATGCATCTTCAGAGGTTCATATAACAGCTATGTTTAAAGAAAAGCGCCAGCAAAATTCATCAGTTTCAACAATTATCAACAATGATGTTCTTGAACGCCACAGATATTATATTAGATCCATTGCAGGAGTCGTTGAGTTTCTTGCCATTAATGAACTAGCATTTCGTGGTACTTATTGTGGTACGATATTGAGGAACAACAGGAAAATAGTTTATTTCGCAGTCTGTTCGAGTACACACTTCGTAAAGATGAGGAACTTGCTGAATGTGCTAAGCACATCCCAGTTAACGCTACATATTTATCACCGGAGATATACAGATGATGATAAGACAAATATTGTCCGAAATGGTATCACAGAGTATTATTGATGATATTTGAAATGCTGGCGTCCCGTGGTTTAGTATCTTTGAGGATAGAACACATGATAAGAACAATCGAGAAAACATTTCAATTTGAGTCCGTTATGTAAAAAATAGAAAAGCCAGAGAATCTATACTAGCGATAAAAACTTGTTCGGACCTGGATGCAAATTCATTAACTGATCTAACATTGAATACATTGAACCATCAAGGCTTAGATACTTCAAAAATACTCAGTCAGTGATGGAGCAGCTGTAATGAACGGGTCGAAAGGCACTACCCTACGTTCACTGCTGTAATCATAGATTACACCTAGTACTTGTGGAGGCTATTCAGTAAATATCAGAAATCAGACAATTTTTTGAGCATTGCTCCATGCTATATATGTTCCTCAAAAGAGGAATTATTTCCAAATTCTACGAAGGACATGCAGTGTGTCGCCTTCTGGATCAGCGTTAGAAGAAGTATCAACAAATAGATTCATAGATGGTAACTACGTTGTAGAAAGCATTGGTTTGCTCAAAGTCATGAAATCCAAAGAGTTTCGATTCTGCATGGTATTCATGAAAAAATCCTAGAAACCATTCAGCCTGCCGATAAATTACTCCAATCAAATCAGGCGAGCTTGAAAGATTCTGTAGTTATTCTGAAGTCCGTGGTGGATTCACTCAGCTCCTCTAGAAGTGACGATATTTGTAAAGAAATTGACTATAAGGTAAATTCAGATTTCGACGTAGTGGAAGAAGAAATACCTAACAATAACAAAAGAAAAAAGAAGATGAATACAAAGCTCACAGACTTCCTGATCTTAGATAAAAGTGGAGAGAGATCAGAGGAAGTGGATCAAAGTGTTCAAAATTTCAAAAGAATATTTTATGAAACTCTAGATATAATTCTCAATGGAATGAATAGGAGATTCACGAACAATAGTGAACTACTGATTGCAGTTTCCAGTGCAGAAGATGAAGGAGGAATCGATTTGTCTAAAATGCAGTTTTTCAAAACTTTGGGCGCATTAAACTTCCATCATCAGAGGAAATATTCGTGATGAATAAGTTTATTCACAACCAGAAGGAAGAACACCCTGATGATTGCATTTTTGATGGAGTTTTTAAACATAGAGAAGCATTCCAAGACACCTATAATTTACTTGCATCAGCTAGGACCTTTGGATGCAGTACAGCGACGTGTGAATCGAGTTTTTCTGTATTGACAAGAATAAATCGTCCACAAAGTCTGTCTATGTGCCAACAAAGAATGACCAATTCAATTCTGCTTGCGTTTGAAAGACATCGCACCAAAGCACTAAACATGAACATTTTTCTGCGAAAATTCAGTGAACGAAACAATCGACGACTGCAACTATTTTCACTTTGTAGTTTTCAATTTAGAGTTTGTTGTTTTTATTCTATCTAGAATCTAGAGTCTATTTTTATTTTAGAGTTTTTTGTTCTTATTTCATCTAGTTTGTTTTTATTTTAGAGTTTGTTGTTTTTACCTGAGAGTTTGTTGTATTTATAATGTCTTTAACTTTCTTGTTGAATCATTTAATCAGAAAATATTTGTGATATTTGTTTACCAAAGAATAATTTTTGAATTGAGGAAAATTTTAGCCTGCCCAATTTTTTTTTTGCCTACCCTAAACATTCACTCTGGCTACGGCCCTGTGCTGATGTTCAAAATTGACGAGACATGTTGCATGGATTGAAATTATATTGAAATATTATAATAATCGTATCGGTTCATTTATTATTGGTCGTTTATAGGGTCAAATTACAAACTCTTTTGTGCCCATTATTTTAATATGTGGTGGATGCGCTACTTAAATTATGTAAATCAATTGAATTATTATTCACTTGCAAATGTTTGTTTTCGGAATATCATGAATTCTGAATGAGATTTGAACAATAGTTGATGAAAAATAAAACATTCTTGGATTGTGCTCATCATTGGCTCAGTCATTATTGGTCAAATTATGAAAACAATAATTGCACAATTTAATTATATCAGAATATATTCATTCTTGCAACATGAATCAATATAATAAAAATGTTTATGGTCTGTAATTTTGAATAAGCATACTTACCTACTTATACATATAGGGTGACTTATACGCGCTGACCAAATTCGATAGACTTTTGAGTTAGATATAGGGTGTGCTCAAGAAACCCATTTTTCATTTTATTCTAGTTCATATGGTGTCAGAGAAAAAAAAGAAGGTATACCATTTGGAGAAGTTGAGTTTTTGGCCTGTGCCCATATGGTACAAAATGGTATCGTCGGTAAGATATCAGGAGTTAGCGTAGATATCCAGCTAACTATACCATAAATTCGATGCTCTTTTTTTGAAAGGTGTGTCAGATAAATACGCTTTCGTAAACTGCTAAGGTGACAATTATTTTGGAAAAAATCAACATATTTCGAGGAGTGTGATAGATGAATTCAGATGAAGCAGATTATCTCTGCTGGAATTTAGATAACTAATGTAACTGTGTGAAATAAATATAAATTACTATATTCAAAATAAATTGGTGGCGACGTTTGGCACTCACTGAAGGACAGGAAATGTTTCAGGTAGATTGAAAATCACACTGCAATTTGAAAAACGTCCAATGTGTGTCCTACATGAATCACCCTGTATATACTTATGAATTGGCAAATTCCGAACATCATTAAATTCGTTCGCATGATTTCAAAATGATTGATTGAGGTTAATTTCATTCATTTAGATTTTGCAATCATAGTTTCTGAATGTCAGGAACTATTTGAGAATCTGCAATTTTTTTTCAAACCTCAGTCTATGGCACTGTTCACTGTATCGAAGTTTGTTATCTTCACCGGCAAAGGCAGAAATTACTGACTAATTAGTTAACTAAAACAACCTCCACGAAAAAAACATTTGAATTATTATTAATCTTTTATGAATTGCTATTTTGGCACGCTGATGGTTAAATTAATATTACCAAATAAGTAATACTTTTACATAATATAGGAACTAAAATAATGATATGATTCAGATTCCAAATTCCATTTCCTATATACCCCTGTTGTAACAGTTTGTTTCTTACGTTCAATTCTTTTATTTGTTTTGTATTTTTGTAATTCATTTTTACTATTCGCTCCTGTTTTTCATATACTCAGATCTTATAACTACCTATGTAACTGTATTTTGTCATATTTGTGAGTATTTTCAAATATGGTATGATTATTTTTCATGAGAATGTTTGTTTTGTTTGTTTCTAATTTGTTGGAAATATGTTACTTTTCTGTTTAATAAAAGTTCATGATGTTTTGACGTCATAGGTTTATATCATTATCCTACCTTGGAATTCGTAAGGTATTTACTGATGGAATAAAAATCGAACTGGCATCCCTGGTCAGGTAAGCTCAACAACTGTCATTTGCTGTTGACAAATTGATTATTCACTAATTCCGATAGATTAAAAAAATATATTGTACATAAATAACTATTTTATTCAGATATTGTCAGCACATCGTAATCAAAAATAGCGCCTTTTCAAACTAGGAAACACAATATTTTTATGAAGCTATCCTTATTTTTCGTTTCGAATGGAACCGTGAATATTTCAACATAATAGTGTATATTAATTCGCCTTGAAATTCAATAGATTCCATCATGTATCACAACTATCACAAAGTAGCATCTCTTCTCTTCGATTCACAGTTCAATGTTCAATTATTGTATTTTATTGAAATAATATGTCAAAGGTGGCTGCGACTGATGCTCGCATGCACGGAACCAAACGAGCATCCGAAAAGGAATGAGGAGGCAAACAAGATGTTATCATTATATCATTGGATTAGATTAGAAAGATAATGTTCTATACAGGATGAGGCGAAAAAGTGTAAGACGAGCTTTTTAGAGGTGATAAATTGAAAAATGAGTATAGTTTACACACATACACATAGTAAACACTCCTACATTTCTGATATCGTTATAAATGGTGCTATTATAGAGGGTGCGTGCAGATTTTTTGAAGAGAACTCATTTCCTCGTGTTCTTCTTGGTGGAAAAATAGAAGCATTTAATAGAGCGAGAAAAATCACATGAAAACGGTACTCTAATCAAATCAAAATACGGAAGTTGTAACCGTTTTCGAGATAATTATTTGAGTTTTGGTAGTCAAAGGATATTATGCAGATGACTTCATCGGTTGGTGACTATATTTTTAGGAGGCCATTATGATCAATTTGGTTTTTAACTTTGACGTTCACGACATGAACATTGTTTTTCTACAATCGTCAAAAAATGATAAGTTTCGTGCATTGATAACAAATTGCGAAGTGACACTCTTTTCAGTTTCCTACGTTACCATGATACCTTGCACGAAACAATTCGCGAAGTGAAACAGTGCGCGAAGTACCTACTTCGCGCATTGTTGTGTAAAATATATTAGATATTTATATTTCAACTTTATGGTCCTCAATCGAGCTAACATCTATGGGATCATTTATTTCTGAATGTTGAACAATAACTTCGTTTTATCTCTTGGAGCGCACGAAAGGAAATTCCTATTATGTTCATGGAACATCATGCGTACCTAGGAAGGATAGGGGAAGGACTTTCAAGCCAGTTCAACACTTTTTTTTTATATCAAGCTGAGCATTTTTTTTATGTTCAGGTTTTCACGAAAAGGGATATCCTGTAATGTTCAGAGAACATCGTGAGAACCAAGGGAAATAAGGTATGAATTGGTGTTCTTCTTGAATTTCTGGAGGTTATATGCTTCGGGGAACACCTCCTTTGGCAATGTGATCCAGAGCCTCGCTGTTCGTTGGATGAACGAGTCTTTGGGAAGAGATGTTCTGCAGATCTCCAGAGTGACCACGAAGGGGTGCGAAGCCTCAACTCGACGGGTTAATCCGTTAATCTCGCGGGGAGTGCTAAGGAAGGAACAATCAATTGTTGATATTTCAGGAGAGCATCGTCCATGAAAATATCTATAAAACAGAGCCAGATCGCCAACTTTTCTACGGTGTTCCAGGGAAATCAGTGAGTTTGTGAGCGAGGCATCAACCACGAGACGAATTGCCCTTTTTTGGACAGAATCCAAAAGTTTCAGGTTTGTTTGAGTGCTGCACTCCAAATATGGAAACAGTATTCCAAGACAATTCGGATCTGTGCCTCATAGATCATAAGCAGCTGACTGGCAGTGAAATTGCTCCTGACCCAAAACAGATAACCAAGTTTTTGGGTTGCATTTTCAGCAATTGGTCTCACGTGAAAGGTTATTGCTGATAGTAATACCAAGCATTGAAATTGGTGTCTTCAAAGGTATAGTTACTTTTGAAAAGCTTATGTTGGGCACAGTGATATCGGCTTTTCTAGAGAAAAGGCATGCTTGTGTTTTGATTGTATTGAAATCTACCAAGTTATAGGATCCCCAATTGAGGATTGTTGCCAAGTCCATATTTATGTTGTCAACATTTCTTCTTCGACTCGAGCGCGAAATACTTTGGTCATCTCGACTATTTTTTCAGATCTCGATCACCAAAGTATCATTTCGCGCTCTAGATACAAAAATAACTATTTGTTTATTTCCTTGTTCAGTTTTTCTGCTTAGTAATATTATAACTGCGATTTTCAACTGACATTTCTAGAAATTGCCGGTTTTTCGTTAAACCGAAATGTTTCCCTCTCGACGCGTTCCAAATTCTAGAACAATTTTGAGGATTGTGCAGAGATTGCGTGATGAAAAATAAAGTTTAAAAACGGAAGACAGATAAATTGTATCCGGCCAAGAATTTCGAATCCTCCTGGAATATAATCACTGATGGATTTTACTGTTTTTATACAGTTTCATTCGCTCTATCAAATGCTTCAATATTTTCACCAAAAGGAAAAAGCACGAGAAAAAATGTGTCTTCGAGAAATCATGACCTACCCTCTGTAAATACTCTTAATAACATTATCAGAAATGTAGAAGTGTATCAGAGGAATGTATGTATATTTCAGTTTCCATATAAGTAATATATTTTCAACCGAATAACATATTATCAAAAAAGGAATATTGATAGAAAGATATAAAATGATGAACCACTGGTATACAAAATTATCTGGTTCTTTAAAATATGTGATAGTAAAAGTTTTTTACTATTGATGATAAAAATTCAATCTTTAAATGCAATCATCACGAAAAATGGAAGAAAATACCAAACTTATCATAGATGTACATACCATACTTCTGCATATAGTTAACTGAGTTTGGAAATAATACTTGCTCATACGAGAAACAATTATTATTCTTACTAAAAAAAAAAAATGACTTCCACTTATAATTACACGAGAGCTTCTTTCGGAGGAAATATCGGATATTTCAATATTTCTTGGGGTAATTTTTTCTGGGAATTTCTTAGGTTAGATTTCATAAATGCACCAGAACTTGAATTATAAATGTCAAGATTACTACTTCCAAAATATGCTTCGGTGTATTTCGGTAATGAATACATAATAACTCTCCAAATCATTTCTACAGATTAACTATAGTACTTTCCTGACAATGTGAATTTGGGAAAAATTGACAGAAACGCCATCAAAGATTTATTTACAATTCTGGTTGTCATGCTTTCGAATGGTCAGGTTCCCTTTTGTCGCTGGAATAGTTATAGGGCAAACTTTTTTCGTCATAATGACGAAATCACAGCGGCTTAGTGAATTTTTTACACATGAATTGAATTTTTACTTATAATTCACGAGAGCTGTTTTTGTCAGTAATTTTAGGAGAAAAACTGACATAAAAAAATTGCGAGAACGTAGGTCGAGCAATTTTGTATAATGTCAGTTTTTCGAGAGGAATAACTGAAGGAAAAAAAGTTCGAGTGTTTTTTGGAAAGATTAATCATCGCAACGACAATATACAAATAAACAACAATAATGATTACCTTTATTGATGATTCCGTGTAACTGGTAGTTCGCGCAATTTTCTCATATTTTCGTGTTTTCTTCAGACGAAATTTTCCTAAAACGGCTCAGGTGCGAAAAGCTACTAGATCAAAGTAGCAGACAGTTTATCAGCGATAAGAAAGGTGCATTCTTTTTTATAGATGTCAAAATGCTTCACGTCGTCGTCACATAGCGTTTTTCGTGTAGGAGTTGATTTGTCGAAGTAAACTTAACATTTCGATGGGAATTCAATTTACTAAAGGCAACAAAACTCGAATTTCGACCAAAAAATGACGTTTGAGTGTAATTCAGTTAGACAATTTAATGAATGCGTAAAATCACATTATTGATGACTCCAAATCGCGACATTTCCACAGTTTAGATACTTTTCTGACAACGCAAGATGGATGAAAATTGACATAAACGCCATCAGGATTCGTTTATATTACAATTATGGTTGTCATCATATGGTTTCAAATGTAGGTTTCAAAAAAGATCAATAGCAGCGGAATCATCTAATATACCAACCTGAAATAGACTACCATAGAATACCTACAATGCAATTTTTGCTACACAAATTTTCGTTTTAATTAAACATCAAGTGCATAAAACTGACCGATAATTTTGCAACAGATTTTTCACAAAATAATGAAATAACCGAATGCAATTTGTATCTATAAGTTAACGAAAATGAATGCAACATCATCTGGTCATTCCACGAATGTGTAATTCATTGGAATATTTAACGAATAAAGAACTTCTCGAAGAAATGTTTTTTTTTTGTATGGAGCGACATTATTTTCACTTTCTGAAGTCTATCTGACATCTGTATATGTTATTTACTGGCGTCTAGTGACACGGTTTCGAACGTGTTGTTATGGCGAAGGGGTGTTTAAGCAGTGCAATCTTCGCTCTGCAGTGCAATTACCGCTGAAATTTTTCGATAACTACATCATTGCTCTTGTGAGACATTCCATATATTATGAGGAAAATATTCGCGGTTATCAAGCGACATTGTTATTGTAAATATTATTAAGTATACAGGGTTGAACAGTCAAATATTCAAAGGGATGAAATTTTCCAGGCAATATACCTATTATTCAAGCAATAAAAATGTTGCTGCACTTGTGAAATAACCTCCGAGCATAATCAAAATCGACTAACCATTTTAGCGGCAAATTTCCGATGACGGAGCTGAATCCAAATTCGTAGGCGAATTCACCGCACTATAGGAAACAAAACACGTCACTCTACCGTACGGGATGTTATCTAGTGGCCTATGCAGCTGAAAAAAAATTCGGCAGGTCTCGCAGCACCGCATGTGGGACACCTTAGGAGGGGAACCATAAGACACTTGTGGGTACCGGGTACCTCGGAAAGAACTATGCAAGAGTCAGTCATTGGGTAACTGAATTAGAATTGATGGTACTTTCACTGGAAGGGTTGAGGACAGGGTCATTATTTTATTGCGATGATCACTCAATATTATGTAATTTGGAGTCATAAAAAAATGAAGTGCATACTGGATGTCCCACCTTGAGCATATCATTCTGGCATTTTTTAATTCATGGACTGATTTTCAACTTGAGAAATTCCAAAATTTTTTTTATCGCTTGGAGCGCACGAAAGGGAATCCCTATAATGTTCAAAGAACATCATGCGTTCCTAGGGAGGATAGGGACAGGAGGTAGGTATTGGAATTTTATTTGAACTTTTGGAGATTATATGTTGTTGGGAATACTTCCATAGGCAATGAATTCCAGAGCCTAGCCGTTCTATGGATGAAGGAGTCTTGATAAAGTGCTGTTCGACATCTTTCGAGGTCGACAACGAAAGGATGTGCTGACTGGGCTTGTCTAGTTCGTCTGATTGGTATTGCTAGTGAAGGGACGATAGCAGAGATTTCCGAAGAACATTTCCCATGGAAGTATCGATAGAAAAGTGAAAGGTCGCCAACCTTTCTACGGTGTTCCAATGATGTCAAAGAATGAGTGAGTGTGGCGTCACCCACCAGGCGAATGGCTCTTCTCTGGATGGAATCTAAGAGCACACAACGTCCTAGGAACGTCCCTAGCAAGAACATCCACGAAATGTCCCAGCAGGTACATCATCTCAAATGTCCTTGAAATTGCATCCCTTAGACGTCCCACCTGGTACATATTGTGAAATATCTATGCAAGGATGTCCTTGGCATGTCCCTGATGGGATATATGATTCTTTACGGACATCCATCGGATGTCTCGAGTAGTACATATTCTGGCATGACTTCAGATCTTA
Source organism: Phaedon cochleariae (assembly GCA_918026855.4). NCBI lineage: Eukaryota > Metazoa > Arthropoda > Insecta > Coleoptera > Chrysomelidae > Phaedon > Phaedon cochleariae. The sequence continues at coordinate 48,176,909 of OU896713.1, read as the reverse complement.
TATAATGTCTCTTCTAGACAACCATGAAATGTCCCTGATGCATGGTACATTCTTTCAAATATCTCTGCACATACGCCCTTGATATTTCCGGGATCGTGTAACAATCGAAATGTCCCTTAGGGATATCCGTCGGATGTCCCAATTGGTAGATGCACTGTACTCTTCCGAAGTCCTAGAAATAACGTCCTACGGACGTCCCAGTAGGTATTTTCATTATGTTTGTCCCTGCGAGGATGTTGATTTACACCTCGCCGACGAATGATTGCATGTAGGCTATATATACTCCCCGTCAATGTCCTTCACGTAAGTCCATTAGACAGTCTTGGGAAACTTGTTCAGTATCTATTGGAGACCTTCTACGGACCATCAACTCAACTGGATGTCCCCATCAGTTATGCAAGATCTGGTCCTAGAGGGACCCAGAAGAATTCAAATTCAAGAATAATTCGTACGTCCCTAAGACATCCTATGGACATCCAATTAATATCCCTCAGCGTTACTGATTGGTTGGAGGTTGTCCTACGGATGTCCTAAGGATGCTCTGTGTAGTGCTTGATGAGGAATACTGTAGGATTAAGGTATTCGATAGTTGTCCCAGAGACATATCTCACGGACGTCCATAGATGGTCCTCAAGTGGGACATTTGTGCGTCCCACAGACGTCCAATGGACGTCCACGGTACCAAATTCGAACCTCCTATGGACGTCCTGGATGTCACTACAGGACGTCCTAAGGATATCCATGGGACATAATTGTGTTATTAGGGATATAATATCGAATGATTGTGAGAATCTACAAGGAGATATTTATTCAGGGGTCAATTAAGCCCATTTTCGCTTCATGAACTTTTTTGTGTCTTATTGTAATTTTCCTCATCTGTGATCGTTATCGAGAAAAAAATTATGTTTTTCAATTTGCTAAATTAAAGTAATATTTTTTTCTGCAACCGACACAAAAGTCGTCCATTTTAATACCAAAATTAGCTCTTGAACTTGACGTTTCTATTACTGACACAAACATAGGTATGTTGCTTGGCATCACTTTTAGCTCCTAGGAGCTGAAGTTGAATTTTTGCTCCTAGGAACTGAAAAGGATATACTACGTCATCAAGAATAATCAACATTGTTATGGTGGGTTGCTACAGGGTGTTCCGTTGGGAAACGGAAATACTTCAACGGTGGATAGAGATGACCAAGGTGGTTCTGAATATACCATATATGTTGGGTCTTACATGTTTCATTATCGAGATTTAGGGTCTTTCATCTATTCCGGTAATTTATTTGAAGATATATTTTTCTGATATTTGGTACACGTGCTTTTCCACTGCTACCACAGCGACTTGTATATCCGTCAGGAAAAATTCCAGGCCCGGATTAACAAAAATTTAACATATCATTGGTTCCTCGAAAGAACACCCTGTATGTTTGAATTTACAAAATCCGCTTACATATCTGAAGAGAGAACAAAATGTTGAATGAATTTGTGTACTTTTTATGTTCCCGCATGCTATTTTACTACTGAATTTCTGAAGCTGCAATGAAAGATTTGTGAATTTCAATAGCTAAAAACGGAATATTATCAGTTTTTCATATCGAATTATGAAAATTTTGCAATTTTACAACTCATTTTATCCCAATCAATAGTCGTTGTCTGCATTTTTATGCCTGTGGAACGGGCAAATGTATATTCACAGGTCCTTACTTCATTCATGTACCTATTCATTTGTTTGAGACATATTTCCATGCACCAATTGCACCCTGTATGTGGATTCACATATTTCAATATTTCTATTGTTTTGATGTGATGATTTCACGAACCTATTGGAAACTGATGGATCTTATCAACTTGGTATAGGAATTAGGAAGAATACAATATGGCATAATTAATTTAGACCGCGAATAACGATATGTATGTCCTGAAAAATCCGCTGCAGAACCTTCTTCATGTATTTGTGGAAAATTATGATTTGCATGTTTCAAGTTGCGACTGTGTATATTTTCGGGTTCATTGTTGTAATAGTTCAGGAAATAAAGTTGCTTCAACAGTTTTATTATTATGTCGATTGTTTTGTTGAACTCTTTGCACAAATATATATACATACAGAATGTTCTGCAGCGAATGTTTCAGGATCGTTATTCGCGGTATAAATCAATCATGCCATATTGTATTCTTCCTAAAATACCTTTACCAAGATTATGGGATCCATCAGTTTTCAATAGGTAAGTGAAATTATCACATCGAAACAATAGAAATATTGAAATATGTGAATCCACATACAGGAAATATGACTCAAACAAATGAATAGGTACATGAATAAAGTAAGGACCTTTGAATATACACTATGGCACGTTCCACAGGCATGAAAATGCAGACAACGATATATCTCGATAATGAATCATGGGAGACCCAACATATATGGTATATTCAGAACCACCTTGGTCACCTCTATTCACCGTTAAAGTTTTTCCTTCTCCCAACGGAACACCCTGTATATTATAGTTAAGTATTTTTGTCTTGATCAGAAAACCCTTCAAGATTCACATACTTGTTTGATCTGTGTTTCATTCATTCACGGGATATGATTGATTGGATAACTATTCTTTGAATAATCACGGCCAGCAATACTTTTTTGTCTCACACAACGATATTGTTCACCTTCATTAATCGATCCAAACACAGTGGTATATGGAGAGACATAAATAATTGCTATTCTAATTATTGATATGCCCACTAACCTAACATTATTCACTTCTTTTTCCTATACCTGGCACTGGCGCAGTTTTTGTTATTTGGGCTGACACCTAGGCCAAATCATGGTATGAATTCATCGATTCATCGATGCAATAGAATAATTGGTCACTCTGTTGTTGTATTTATATTGAAACTCCTATTCGTGAATCCTTGAAAATTGGATAAACCTGATCTGTAAGTGCAGGTAGAATATTCTCACCACACGGCTAATTTGTTGCATTGCATACATATGGCACGGCATTCAAGTTTCGGATATAGTTTTGAATTCGTGCCTGTAATATCTGATGATGCATGTCAACACAAATCGAAACAAAGTAGAGTCATCGCCCACCAATATTCTACCCCTAACAACACAGGGATGTCCTAGGTGCGTCCCTTTTTTGTCCCGCGGTACAAGGAAATGATTGGGACATCCAGGGGATGTCCCGCCAGTAGTTGTTCAGTGGACATCCCACCTGGTACATCCCTAGGTTATCCCATTTGTGTCCCTGGAATATCTGATATCCATTCTTCACATCAGAGAGTCATTCAATATCATCAAAATATTGAGTCGAATTTTTTCGAAAATGTATTTCTTCCGGAAAATAATTGTGATGAAAATAAAGAATATAGTCTCAAAACTTCTCAAGAAATGACCATTTTTCGCAAACAGAGATCGTAAATGCATAATGCCCCTCATTTTCAAACACCCAAGAATGATAATAATTATACCCGAATCCTAACAGTTTTATTTATCCAGGTTTCTGTAGTTGTCCTGTTTATAAATCTGTTCAATACATGAATCTTCAGAAGGCATATTGGCCAATGTAGTAAGGTGCGTGCCTGATAAGCTGAAGGTCCCGGGTTCAATCCCAACTAGACCTACATTTTTTTTTTTTTGTCGAAGGGATGTCCCTGGGATATCCTTGGGACGTCCTAGGGATATCCCTTCTTTGTACTCGGTACATCCCAGGGACGTACCAGGGGGGACATCCCTTGGATGTCCTTTTTGTCTGAAAGCGGATGTCCCAGGGACGTCCCTAGTATGTACTTTGTCCCAGAAAAGATATCCCTGGGATGTCCTTATTTGAAATTAGGGACGTCCCTGGGAAGTCCCTAGGATGTACTCGTGTTGTTAGGGACTGTAAAGTAGTCTGAGGTCTTGCTTCTATCTACTTACCTGTGATATTTAAATAATAGTTATTTAACCAACTAGTGTATTAATGAGGGCGATTAATGATCGAGATATTTTAACGTGCGAGCGAACCGAGTGCGTTAATGTTCGAGATCATTATTCGCAGTTGGTTACAAAATTTTTCCGTCGACTATATTTCTCATTTCTCCTGCAATGAAGAAAACTTGGTTCGCCAAATCATCATCCATCCGGAAACTGCTAAGAATCACCCAGTATAGCCTTGTTACTGACATAAGACACATTTGACATTTGTCGAAATGATCAACATAGGAAATAAATTCCTTGGGTTAGAAAACAGGGATTGATATCATGTCAGAAACTTGGAAAGGCCAACCCGTTAACGGAAAATCGTCGATGAAATCCATATTTTCGATTTAAATGCAGATTCCGTAAGTTATAGCGTATACAATGAATGCACGCGGTGTATGTTTGGTTGCCTATAAAACAATCGTGTATTAATAGACAAATCGTTCATTAATAGGGGTCATTAATGAACGATTTCATATACATTAAACTTAATCGTTAATACGAGGTCGACGGAAAAGGTATCATAATAATCTGTCAAGTAAGTCACATTGGTGGTTATATACTTCACATGTTTATTATAGGTCATGCTTTCGGTTGCAGCAAATTGAATTAACAAAAGGGAGGAACCTATTATAACATTCGAAACAAAATCCGCTACATATTTAAGGCGGATTCATGCAACATTCATTATAATTACATTTTCACTACATTAAAATTGCATTTTCACTAGCCGCGGGCTACCCGTTCATGCAACGCATGCTCATAATGAACTAATTATTCGGGATTATGTGATCTCTGCTTGGATTTTACAAATGTTTACAGGTTATTTGAGAACATGGATTTATTTTGAATATAATATCTGAGGTGAATCACAAATAGTTTTGTGGAAAAAATTATCATTCAATGATCTAATCTTGCAAATCAGTCGTTTTCACTAGAACTATAATGTAATTATAATGAAAAGTTAGAAGTTGGTCAACTTCTTAGTGCACTAATGTGATGAAAATGTAATGAAAATGTGTTAATGTGTTGCATGAATGCATTCTATGACATAGGAGTTCTCAACATTCTCAATTTATAATGTAATGAAAATGTAATCATAATGACTGTTGCATGAATCGGCCTTTAGTGTGTGATCTTAATTACAAGTTCCCAAACATAACGTGAAGAATAAGAAACCGAACAAACCTTGAATTTTTATAAAACGTGTTGGAAAATGAAAACATCTTGAAACTTCAACGCTCTGTTTATCGGTAACGAAGCGTTTGCGGACACATACTCATAGGAAACACACCCTGTATATAAAAAGTGAGATACGAATATATTTTCAATATATTTCAATGAGTCTTGATAGTGAGGGAGATAATTACCCCCCTTTACCGGTCCTTGCAGCCGCTCCTGAGTCATCGTGTAAAAATGTATAGCCATAATTTTTCTCTTATTCGAACCAATCTCCAGTGATGAAATCAAAACGTGAAAAATTAATTGATCTTGATTTTTTGAGGATCTTTCAATCATATTTCCCAATTGTTTTTGTTTCCCTCTTAAGGTATGTGTATTTATAACATAGTCATATATATTTATAATTCTTGTCTCATTTCAGGTGAAGAATTCATCGGTCTTGATGATTTCCTTAGGATTGCTTTCCATATTTTCCCAATGGCTTTATTCCTAAATATATGTAAGTCGATGTGTATACAAACAGTGGTGTACCTACTGGGGGGGGGGGTAAGGGGGATATATCCCCCCCATGGCCCATATGCCGATAGAAAAACATTAGTTATAACCTTATGGTTATGGTTATGGTTAAGATGGGTTGAACTCTGGTGGGATCATTACATTCCACTTGGCCATAAATGATCAAAAATATTCTTATTCTTTCAGTTTCATTATTCAAATAATTAGATACTGATCTGTGTAGCCAAATTGCTCAATTCTGAATTTTCCACAGAAATATGTCAACATTTCTGCTAATAGTGCAAGCATGTTTTTTCAGTGTACGTCGAATGTTCTTTCGCTGGGATTTTCGGTCTTGGGCTGTGATTCCCTGATATTATTCAGTCAGTTCGTTCATTCTAGGTGATGAGTTGTACGTCACCCATTTATGGCAATCTTCAATAGAAAAACACGGGGAATCTCTTGCTGTCGCGTTGGACATATCTAAAGCATTCGACCGTGTTTGGCACGAAGGACTCCTCCACAAACTACCATCATACGACTTACCACCTCAGCTATGCCATCTCTTATCGAGTTTTCTTTCAGGCAGATCGCTTCACGTGGTGGTGGACGGTGTATCGTCTGATACCATTGGCATCAATTTCGGCGGTCCACAAGGATCAATTTTGGCACCAACATTATTCCTGCTTCATATCAATGATCTGTTGGGAGTAACAACTTGCCCCATCCACAGCTTTGCGGATGATAGTACCTTCTATACTGCGTTCTCTTCCAGAATTCCCATTTCTTCCCAGGAAACTAAGAACTCACGGAGCAGGCAGGTCAATGCTGTCAATAAAGATCTTGCTGAAATCACAGCCTGGGGAACAAACAACCTAGTTGAATTCAACGCCACCAAAACTCTTGTTCCGTGCAAAAAGCTACTTCACACCTCAACAGCTTCTCATGATCTACAAAGCGCAGATACGGCCTGTTCTAGAATACTGTTCCCACATATGGGGTTCAGCACCAAAACATACGCTGATGCTCTTAGATTCCTTCCAGAGAAGAGCCATTCGCCTGGTGGGTGACGTCACACTCACTCACTCTTTGACATCATTGGAACACCGTAGAAAGGTCGGCGACCTTTCACTTTTCTATCGATACTTCCACGGGAAATCTTCTTCGGAAATCTCTGCTATAATCCCTTCACTAGCAATACCAATCAGACGAACTAGAAAAGCCCAGTCAGCACATCCTTTCGTTGTCAACCTCGAAAGATGTCGAACAGCACTTTATCAAGACTCCTTCATCCATAGAACGGCTAGGCTCTGGAATTCATTGCCTGTGGAAGTATTCCCAACAATATAATATAATCTCCAAAAGTTCAAAAAAAAAAACCAATACCTACCTCCTGTCCCTATCCTCCCTAGGAACGCACGATGTTCTTTGAACACTATAGGGATTCCCTTTCGCGCGCTTCAAGCGATAAAAAAAACGTTCGATAATGTTTACCAGTTATCTACCTTTAGTGGATAATTAGATAATGATGAAACAAAATAATTTATCTAGATTACTCAAAAACAAATTTTGCCGTTACAGTTGGAGTTGAATGAAAATTCCGCTTTTATTTCTCCCAATAAACATTTCTATCATGGTAGATATTGAAGAAGATGTTATTCTGGGAATGGACATCATGGGTGCGCAGGGAATTCAACCGGGCTCCAGAAGCCGAACACTCAAGGTGGGTGCCGAAGAGATCTTCTTATATCGACGGGTGGAGGTAGCGGCAGGGGTAACGTTAGAAGAGGACGTCCTGTTACGGAGCAAGACCATTGTAGCAGCGCGGATTGAGGATACATTGGAGCAAGGCAGTCCCATCATCATGGAACCCTGGAACCATGACGAAGTCGGACGTGGAATCTCAGTCGGCAATAAAGGCTTACTGTCAGCAGACGATCATGTACCTGTTCGATTCATCAACATGAATAATTACCCTGTGACGATTGGCAAAGGAACGAAGATTGGAACCTGTGTCCCGGCAGCCTCCATAATCCACCAGGTGACAGCAACCATCACTGATGAGGCCCGCAAGTATGAAGAACTCGTCTCTGCTGCAAGCGACTCACTCAATAACAACCGACAGAAGAAGAAGTTAACAGAGTTACTGCAATCACAAAATCGATACGGGAGATACCAGACCGATTCGTCAACCAGCCCGAAGATTACCTCAGGCCAAAAGAGAAATTGCAGAAAAGATCATCCACGATATGGAACAAGACGGGGTAATCGAGCCATCCAATAGTCTTTGGGCTTCACCAGTGGTACTAGTGAAGAAGAGAGATGGAAACACTCGTTTCTGCGTGGACTATCGTCGATTGAACAACGTGACGAAGAAGGACAGCTATCCTTTGCCTCGAATTGACGACACTCTGGACACGTTGGCGGAATCGAATCTTTTCACCACTCTGGTGGAAATGGATCTGGCACATAAGGAAAAGACAGATTTCACCATCGGCACTGGATTATGGCAATTCAAGGTTATGCCTTTCGGCCTCCTTCGAACGAATCATGGGAAATGTGTTGAGGGGACTCTCCTGGAAGACATGCCTGGTTTATTTGGATGACATCTTCGTGATCAGGAAAACTTTTGAAGAACATCTGGCTAACCTAGAGGGATTTTTCAAGAGACTACAGGCTGCAAATCTCACACTCAATCTGGTTAACTACTTATTGGGACACGTCGTAGAAAGGCAGGGTGTGGAAGTCGACCCTGAGAAGGTACGAGCAGTGAAGCAATGGCCAGTACCAAAATATAAGCATTTTATCTCAGGAGCTCACTGAGGAAGCACGTCCCTTCCACTGGGATCCAGAATGCCAGGCCGCCTTTGATGCTCTGAAGGAACGCTCGACCACGACACCGATTCTTGGATATCTTCTTCCACAAGGACAATTCATTCTTGACACAGATGCCAGTAATATCGGCGTTGGTGGAGTCCTTTCGCAGTATCAAGATGGGCGAGAGCGAGTCATCGGTTACTTCAGCAAGGTGCTATCAAAGGCAGAACGTAACTACTGCTTTACCAGGAGGCACCTATTGGCCAAGGTAAAATCAGTGGAGCACTTCTATAAGTACGACATCTATGGACGAAAATTCATCAGGACGGATAAGAACCCCGAAGGCCAAGTACCTCGTTGGATCGATATGGCTCCAGGAATATATGACTTCGAGATAGCACACCGAGTGGGGACGAGCCATAAGAATGCAGATGCATTGTCTGAGTGCTCACATTGTAGTCGTTTGGAGAATAAGGAAGCATACTTACTTCACAATTGAAATCTTTCTTCGCGATTCAAATAGGAATTTACTGTGAATTAATTGATTATTTGTAGCTTCCATTCGAGAACTCCCTGTGAGATCATTTTTTGAAAGTGTCCAAAAATGAGCTCATTGTAACTTGAAAAAAATTAACTTACCACCACCTCAATATGAGAGTTGGTGTTATACTCTCATTATGTAATTTCACTAGTGAACGTTTATCGTAAAATCATTTTTCCCAATTTACCACAATAAGTTACAATTTACAAATTCATCATAAGTTTCCATTAAAAATTGTATGCCCTATATGTATCACGTGATATAATTCGGATGCATGCGCAAGCGCAATCGTCTCTTTCCTCTTTTCCTTCATCTCTCCGCCATCTTATTGTTTTGTCTCTGCTTGTGAGTTTGTGAGTCGGTGCACGATGTGATTATTTCTTCAACAAATTACCTTCTCATCAACGTATCAAATATTCGGAATTCAATTCTTCTAGAAGATCAACGTTAAGCCAAAATGACGGTAATAAGTGAATCATATTATTATTATATCTTAATCATCGTGAAAGCATAATATGCATATTCATGATGATTTTCCACCTCCATGTTTCTGATGGTATTTATTATATTCGATATTTATAATTCTCTTGTTGATGAATATGAGTACCTACCTACCACTACTTCCCGTTCAACTAGGAACAACCTCAACTTTTGATTGTAAAATCGAACATGCACCGTTTATATTCTGACATTTTGTTGCGAAAAATATATCTAGTGTGTATAAAACGATCTCCTGAATCCAAACATCGGAAAATATACAGGGTGTCCTATTTAAAAATCAAAAGTTTGGGTTGATTCCGGTTGAACGAAACGTAATGAGACACATATTTTTTCGTTGATGAATGAGCAATTCGGTAATGTTGCTACCCGAATTATATTTATCGATACTCGAATACCCTTTTTAAAAAGAATTTATTTCGACATCGATTCAATAAACTGATACAAAATTATTAAGTTCAAACTTTACAATACGGATGCTACAATCAGACTAATGCTTTTCTGGTTCTTCTAGGCGAAGTTGGATAAAAGCGTGGTCAGCACTCTTCTCGGGAGAAACAGCAAGGTTGCATTTCTCTACAACATAATTCCTCCCCTCGAAGATGAAAAACTATTTCTTCTTTGGAAAAATGGTTTTTCTTTCCAAAGGAAACGGGTTGTCCGATGTTCCGGTGTGGTTGTCTTGTAGATCGCTTGATGGCTTTCTTCTCGACAGCAAGTGTTTGTATTTAACTGTAACAAACACACAGGCGAAGACTATGATGATAATATACAGAGGGATTGTCCAAGCATGCACCGTTGGTGTGTGCGTGATTTTATCCAGAGGTGTGATTCGTTCTGATTCTTCACGAAGTCCGTTCAATTTGTCAAGAGGGATGTCTCGAAGTTTCAGGGGCTGCATCAACTCGGTTTCTGCATATTTTGGCAGGGTTAAGTCTGGCAGTAGCAGAGGTTGCTGCTGCACTTCGGTAGCTTCGTTCAGGTAGGTATTTGTTGGAGTTCTGAACAGACATCCTGGGGGAAGCGACAACAGATATGTCCCTGTCAAGGTCACCAAATCTGTGGTCTTGCATACTGTTTGAATTCTGGTTGAATTCTTGAATATTCCGATGTAGTGGGCTTCGTTGACTTGCTCGATGATGTCCTTTTCGATTTGGATTGGAATTCGTGAACATCCGGAAGGGGTGGTGCCAATATTCAATATTTGGAAAATACAATCCATTCCCGTGTTTCCAAGGAGCAGGTCGTTTGACTGGCAATAGTATGTTTCATGGAGGTCCACACATGGCATAGAGGTATATTGAAAGTAAATTTCATTCATAGTCAGGTAAGGTGCAGGTGGAATCAGGGTATTTTGATCGGGAGTTGGGATTGAGTATAGGTGATAGTAGGTAAAGTATTCTGGAAATACAAGGGGAAACTTGATCACGAATACTACCTTGCTCTCTTTTTGATAGGTTCCTACCTCTAGTATATCATAATATTTATGAATGTTAATAGGGTCAATACCGAATATCAAGTTTTCGGGAATATACTGATTTGCCAAGATTCTGACCAATACTTCTAACTCATCAATATTGATAATGCTTGTGTGGGCTATATTCAGTTTTGAGAATGTGATGGCATTTTCTACGTCTGACAATATTTGTGAGATTATATGGAGTGTTGAACTGAGTTGTTCGAAAGCTTCTTTTGTCTCTAAGTAGTGATTGAAATCGTACACAAATGTTGACAATTTTGAAGAAATTTTATTAATTCTGTCCGTCATCGTATTTTCATTTCGTTTTAATAAACTGACTGTTTCATTGAAGGTTTCTATGATGTGTTTGGATAATGAGATCTGATCGTTTAGTTTTTGAATAACATTGTCTTGATTGGTTTGTAGAACAGAAATTGCGTTTTCATATTTTTCTGCGTCTGTAGAGTCTAAATTTCCTGTTATGCTTTTGAGTATTGAGCCAAGACCGTCAATTAATCCTCTTTTTATTCGTTTTTCAGGAGCGATGGAGTTATATTTTTTTATTGACAGTTGTAACTGAATATTAATAGATTGATTTATTGTTGATAGTTCGATAAAGTAAGGATTCGACAGTCCGTTATGTACGGCATCGATGAGTTGTGCATATTGGTAAGAAATAGTCTGTATCTCGTCGTGGATCGGTTTCAGGTCAAAGTAGTGAATAAAGGTATGGGATTTTTCTTTAACTCTAGTTGTTCCTAGTTTGAAGGGTAATATGCCAGGATTTTTATTCAGGGGGAGTATTTGAACTTCCTGGCTCATCGTCGTCGACAGGACGGATCTGAAACAATGGACGTTTTATATTTGACTTGTGGACCTTTTTGTTGTCTGAGGTTTTAATTTTGGTATTCTCGTCTGAGGTTACTCTTACGATTTTGAATCTGGGGAGTCGTTTGTTACGAGGGCTAGTTTCTTTGTAAGCGGTGTCTTCTGGGTGGTATACTAAGGGTTTTTCGCGATTCTCATTTCTCTTGCTAATATTTTTCTCTTTCTGTTCGACTAACCTTTGGTTTAGGGCTTTATACATTTCTTTAGTTTTTTCTTTATGACTAGAGACATAGGCGCTCTGAACGCGATATTCTAGGTCGATATTGAATGGATCTGAATTGGAAATATGGCCTGTTATAACATCAATTGGTTTCATTTTTGTGGCAGAGTGGATTGAGTGATTATATCCTAAAACAGCATATGTCATTAGTTTCGTGATGTCTTGTTCGTTGTTCGAACTTTGAAGTACTCTGATATGTTCCGCGATGGTTGAATGGAACCGTTCGATCATAGAGTTAGATTCATGATGGTCAGGGGTCCCAAAATGAACCTCAATTTTATGAAGACTTGTTAACTCTTGAAGAGTTTCATTTTTGAACTCTGAACCGCAATCTGAAATTATGGTTTTTGGGATACCGTGGTGTCCAAAAAATGTGATTAATTTATTGGCTATTTCTATTCCACTTTTGTGAGATAGTGGATACGCTTGAGCATATTTCGAAAAAGCATCTATTATGGTTAAGAACTTTTGATTTCGGATCTGGTAAGTGTCTACGTGAACAAGTTCGAAAGGTCGACTGGCTGTTGGTGTTATCGAAAACTCTTGTCTGGGGGGATTTCTGTCGTATTTATTAATGTGACATATTTCGCATTTATTGATATATAGTCGGGTATCGATTCCTAATTTAGGCCAATAATAGTTCTCCCTAATACGTTTTTCTGTTTCCACAATACCTCGATGGTTGGTTTTACCTTCGTGGTGTTGTTTCACAGTTTGTTTTTGATCTTCCTCTTTGATGACATCTTTGAGGATCTTTGTACAGCGGATGAATTCGTATGAGGGTGTTACAAAAGTTTTTTGAACGGTTTGGCAAAATTGGGGGACAATCGATTCGTCTTCAAAATATAGAGCATATTTTAACTTTTGGTCCAAATAGTCCTTTACGAAATTTACGATATTTTGTTCAAGATTGTCTAGGCCTAATTGTACAACGGTTCGTTTTCTCGTGGGGAAAATTTGTCTTGTCTTGGGCGAAGCTGGTGAATGGAACACGGTAGTAATTTTGATCTGGTTGTCGTATTTGTTTAGTGGGTATTCTGATATGGGTATTCCCAAAACGGGGTTCTCGTTACTTGTATGAACTGTGTTTGTGTCGTCAAAGTCTCGAACATCAGGTGTTTCGTTCACCTGGCCGATAACTGATTCTATTTCTTCGTCTCTTTGGTTGGGGTCCCTATTTCTGCTACAGAGGTCAATATACTCTTGTAGTTCTTTGTCAATTGTGTCGTCAGTTTCATTAGCGTGAATCTCGACTCGTGATAATGCGTCGGCATTGCTGTTCAATTTTCCCCGTTTATAGATAATCTCATAGTCGAATTCCTCGAGTCTGAGCCTCCATCTCACCAAGCGGGAATTTGGTTCCTTCAGGGACATGATCCACTGAAGTGGTTTATGGTCCGTGACGATTTTGAACTTGCGGCCGAATAAATATGGCCTAAAATATTTAGTGGCCCAAACGATAGATAGAAGCTCCTTCTCTATCGTCGAATAATTTTGTTCCGAAGCATTCAAAGTTCGCGAAGCGAAAGCTACGGGTTTGTCAGACCCGATCGGTCCTTGGGAAAGGATCGCTCCGAGAGCAACATTGCTCGCATCGGTGGTGAGGATGAACTCTTTTTCGAAATCAGGATATATCAGAATGGGTTCGTTCGTCAGGAGTGTTTTGCAGTGTTCGAAACAGTTGATAAAGTCAGAGTCATGTACAATTTTGGCGTTCTTTTTTAGACAAAGGGTCATGGGCTTAGTCAGTCTGGCAAAGTCTTTGATGAAACGTCTATAGTAGCCCAGGAGTCCTAAGAATCCTTTAATTTGTTTGGTCGTCTGGGGCAATGGAAACTTTTGAATGGCCGTGATTTTGTCGGGGTTGGGTTTGATACCCTCAGTGGTGATGATATGTCCAAGATAGGCTGTTTCGCGCTTTAGGAATTCAGATTTATCCATTTGGATTTTGAAATTTGCCTCTCTTAACTTTTGGAAGATTTTATTTAAACTGTCGATATGTTCTTGTAGTGAAGTCGAATATATCAGGATATCGTCGAGATAGATTAAACAAATTTTGTTGATATACTCTTTCAAAATATTGTCTAAACAGCGTTGGAAGGTAGAGGGAGAGTTTTTCAGGCCAAATGGCATACGCAAAAACTCGTAGTGGCCCCCCTCCACATTGAAAGCCGTCTTTTCAATGTCTGCTGGATTCATCTGAATTTGGTGAAACCCGGATGCCAAGTCTAAGGTCGTGAAATATTGGCAACGGCCAATTTTATCAAGAACATCAGTGATGTTTGGAATAGGGTATCGATCGTCTATAGTTTTCTCATTCAACTTCCTATAGTCGATTACTATCCTCCATTTCTTTTTGCCCGAAGCATCGACCTTCTTCGGCACAATCCAAATTGGAGAAGACCAAGGCGACTTACTAGGACGTATGATATTCTGTTCCAACATCTTATTGACTTGTGAACTGACCTCCTGTTTGTGAACAAACGGGTATCGGTAAGACTTGGTATAAATTGGAATTTCATCTTTCGTTTTTATCACGTGTTTCACTTGGGTTGTCGAAGTTAGCGGTTCACCCTCTATATAAAATATATCGGAGTATTTCTTACATAGTTTTAGAATAATATCTTTTTCCTCAACATTCATGTGATCTGTTCTGATGGAATCTGTAATATTTGATCTATCAATTTTTTGCAAGGTATCTGTATAAAAAATTTCGAAATGTTCGTGAAAATGATTATTATTTATACTTGGAAATTCTGCGAGATGATATATCTCGTTGTTTTGCAATGGTATGGTTTTAATGGGATATAACATTACTAACTTGATATCGTTATCTGTTGGATTATGAATTTCTACGAGCGCTGTGTTATCTTTGACATGTGTTAGAGTTTCAGGTATTTTACAAGATAGAATTTCTTGGGACTGAATAAGCACTTCACCTTCTTTGCGGTCAACTGGAATTTTTGCAGATATTTTAGTTTGCCTAGGAATCACTTTTTCGAATAAAATAACAGGGTTGGACTTGAAAAATTCAATAGGGATTGTAGAGTTTCGGGTGTTGATTTTATTATTGATCAAGTCTAGATTTGATTCTAATGATTTCAAGTTATCTACGCCTAATAGTCCATCAAAAACATTATGGAATTTATACAGGAAGAATTTAATTTTCTTGTTAGTTTGGAATTCATTGAAAGCAGTGATCTCCATAGCGAGTTTATGTTGTGAGGTATTGAAACATGTGGAAACTGAGAAGGGTTCTTCATATATGAAATCTGAAAAATATTTATTTGCTATGTTTGGGTCTAGGAATGATCGGGTAGAGCCGGTATCTATCAGTAATTTTAGTGGTGGATTATGGATTTTGATGAAAGGTAATACTCTCTCATTGGTGCTATGTGATTCGAACACTACGTGAAATCCGGTGGGTTGGTGGCTTCGGAAAAATTTTCGGATTCCTCCCGATTCTCATATGAGTCTTCGAAGTTATAGCCTACGGCACCTTCTTCGGAGTTATCGAAGAAGTCTGAATTCTCTTCGGGGTATTCAATTTCGGGATAAGGACCTTGTTCAGTACTGAATAATTCCTGTGAGGAAGGGTTTCGTCGTTGTTGAGTGGTTTGTGATGGTCCGTGTGATATTCCGCTCATGGGGGTTGGACGAAAATTATTGGTTTGTCTTGGAGGATTCTTCCAGACATTTTGCGGGCGACCAAATACCTGGGTATTCGTGAAAAATCTTTGAGGTGGGCGATTGACTGGTTGGATAGGTATAGGTGCACTAGGAAAAGCGGGACGTTGGTTTTGATTGAAATTTGGGTTCGAGTTCTGGTTAGAATTCGAGTTAAAATGCGGGTTGAAGTTATACCTCGGAAAATTTTGATATGAGTGGTTGAAATTTTCTTGTTTAGGGTGGTTCTGATATGTGGGTCGTTGCATAGTTTTGGGGCGAGATGAGTTATTTTGGTATTTCACAATCGAATTATTTCGTGGGTTCTGCAAATTGTAAATATTGATTTCGTCGTTGAGTATAGTCAATGCTTGGGGCAGAGTCGTGGGATTTCTGGCTCTTACTCTGGCACTGAGGGGGTCCCTCAAACCGGTGAGGAAAACTCTCAGTGTTTGGTCTGTAAAGAGATTGCGTTGACTTGCTTTCTCAATTTCGTTTCGTGTATGTAAATCAATATTGTTACAGATTGTGTTGAGCATATGTATACAACGAGAATAAAATTGTTGTGGGGAATCTTGATCTTGTCTTAATGCCATCAAATTCTGTATCAATGTGTTGAGATCTCTCTGATCGCCGAAATTTTGGATCAATGTTTCTCGAATTTCGTTCCAGGTTGAAGCGTTATAAATATTGACTACTTCAAGGGCAGAATCTTTCAGTTTGGAAAATATTGTATTGGTAATCAGTATGTTCTGAGGACAAGCGGGATTTGCCTCGTCATAATAAGTTGCGGTTATTTGAGAAACTGTTTTAACGAATCTGACAAGTCCGATCGGGTTCCCGTCATAATCGGGAATGGTTTTTAAGAGATCTGAATTAACTATTGGAACTGGCATTTTGAATGCTTTTGTTGTTAGCTTTTACATATAATATGAAGTAATTGTTGGGGGATATTATAGGAAGTGATACTCTGGAGCACAGAGGAGTCTGACCGTATAAATGAATATGTACTCACAATAAAACCAATAAAACCATTATCTGTGGCGATGGCTTCTTCCTTGGGCTGCTACTTGGGCTGCTCCTTGGGTTGCTTCTAGTAATCCTTCGTAACTATGAACCTCCGGATCCTCGATGGAACGATGGTTCGCGATTCCGAATTAACAGTAGATACTGCAGAAGTGTTTTTCGATAAACGCACGACTTTCGGAATCCTACCGACTGCGCCAATTATATTTATCGATACTCGAATACCCTTTTTAAAAAGAATTTATTTCGACATCGATTCAATAAACTGATACAAAATTATTAAGTTCAAACTTTACAATACGGATGCTACAATCAGACTAATGCTTTTCTGGTTCTTCTAGGCGAAGTTGGATAAAAGCGTGGTCAGCACTCTTCTCGGGAGAAACAGCAAGGTTGCATTTCTCTACAACATAATTCCCGTCAAATTCCAAAATCCGAACTCGAATGATTCAGAAGTTACAACACGACTGGCCGTTTTGTGTACAGTTATTCTCCCTAATAGCACACAACGTCCTAGGGACGTCCCTATTTGGTACTATTCACGTCCGAATGTCCCGAACCAAAAATAAGTGTCCTTGGGACGTCCCATCCCGTACATCTCATGGAATGTCCGAGCAAGGACGTCCACGGAATGTCCCAGCTGATACATCATTCCGAATGTCCTAGAAATGGCATCCCTTAGACGTCCCACGTGGTACATATTGTAGAATGCCCATGCAAGGACGTCCTTGGCATGTCCCTGATGGGATATGATTTCAAACGTTCCTTTAGGGACATCCATCAGATGTCCCGAGTAGTACATATACTGGCATGACTTCTGATCTTATATAATGTCCCTACCAGACAAACATGAAATGACCCTGATGGTACATTCCTTCAAATATCTCTGCACAAGCGTCCCTAATATTTCCAGGATCGTATAACAATCGAAATGTCCCTTAGGGACGTCCTTCGAATGTCCGTCGGATGTCCCAATTGGTACATAAACTGTACTCTTCCAATGTCCAAGAAATAACGTCCTATGGACGTCCTAGTCGGTATTTTCGATATGTTGTCCCTGCGAGGACGTTAACTTACACCTCGCCGACGAATGATTGCCCGTAGGCTATAAGTACTCCTCGTCAATGTACTTCACGTAAGTCCATTGGACATCCTTGGGAAACTTTTTGGGGACCTTCTACGGACCATCAACTCAACTGAATGTCC
This sequence comes from Phaedon cochleariae, assembly GCA_918026855.4. Taxonomy (NCBI): domain Eukaryota; kingdom Metazoa; phylum Arthropoda; class Insecta; order Coleoptera; family Chrysomelidae; genus Phaedon; species Phaedon cochleariae. The sequence continues at coordinate 48,158,959 of OU896713.1, read as the reverse complement.
TAATCAGTTATGCAAGATCTGGTCCTGAAGAGACTCAGACAAATTCAAATTCAAGAATAATTCTTACGTCCCTGGGACATCCTATGGACATCCAATGGATATCCCTCAGCGTTGCTGATAGGTTGTCCTATGGATGTCCTAAGGACGTCCTCTGTAGTGCTTGATGAGGAATACTGTAGGATTTAGGTATTCGATAGTTTCTCAAGGACGTCCCTAGTTGGTCCTCAAGTGGGACATTTGTGCGTCCCACAGACGTCCAATGGACGTTCACGGTACCAAATTCGAACGTCCTATGGACGTCCTGAATGTCCCGACAGGACGTCCTAAGGATATCCATGGGACATAAGTGTGTTATTAGGGCTGTGTATATATCGGTGAACCGGTCGTCTGGTGATAAATTAACAAGTTCATGATCTATCAGAAAACCGTAACTTAAGCTCAAAGAAAATCTCACGGTTTTCGAAATATTGGAATTTTATAAAAAAAACTGAATTCCTATTTTTTCATGTTTCGAGCAGCTAGTTTTTAGGTACGAGCGTTTCATATATTGATTCTCATTCCTGATAAAGAGAACTGAATAGTAGTTATTGTAACTATCGCAGAAGGCAGATTTTCGATAGCAGTCATTTATGGTCTAAAAAAATGTCAATAGAAAATCGCGAAGAGTCGAATCAAATGATATTATTTTTGTAATAATTACTGCAATTTTTACAACTACTATATCTAGTGATATTCATCGAGTTTGAATCAACATAAACGCTCTTAATTCAATGCTTGGAACATGAAAATTTTAATTCAATTTTTCTTATAAAAGTTCCAAATTAATATCTTGAAAATCGGAGTTGAAGCTTTCACCAGCTAGAGTATATGATCTATGCATGGTTGGCCAGATACCCTGTACATATATGAATATAACAATAATAATTTTGACACATTGGGAGAAAATCATAGTTTTTTCCACATTAATACCAGCTGACATCTATTTACAGAATCTGTTCGTGCTGCATATCCCTATATTATGGATGATAGCTTTTTTGAGGAGACAGTGATGATTTGGTTCCATTATGCTAAAAAGAGATTCATCAGAACAATGACAATTGAGGAAGCCTTCATTCTCCACACGAATGAAACTATAATGTTTCAGTTTCTACTAGAATTTTCAATGATTTTTCATGAAATTTCGTTTTTTTCATTTGAAGATTATATGAACTTGAATAAAAATATCTCAAAACATGAATTGCTTCGATAGTTACTTATTCGCTTTTGAAAATCTCTTTGATACTCACACAAGCCCAATGATGTATAATAGTCATGAAATTTGATCAAATGATTTGATATGATGCGATATTCTTCAATTCATCCAAATGGAACATTGTTGAATGTTTCCTGAGAATTTGATGAAAATGGCGTCACTTCAAACATATTTGATGAAATTGTTGGCCTTTATCAATATCAAAAATATTTTCATATATTGCACCAGCCTACCAAAATTGAATTTCTATTGAGATTCAGAATAACCCATTTTCAACTTGCCCTAACTTTGCCGTGAGTATTACTTATATATATTTACAACTACATATAAAACAATTTACCTGCGAGTTTACCATCAGCTCTTGATACAATTTTCATCAAATTTGCAGAGACTTTCCAAGGGACAGCTATAATTTTTTGCAAGTTTACTGCATATTTTCTGAGAATTCGCATGAAATAGTGTAGCCGTTTCAAAATAATCATTCAAAGTAAACTCATTGGAACTTAGGTGTGAGCTGACATTCAGTTTCCTGACAACTTCCATCCTGTTCCCAAAGTGAATTCCATAGGAGGAAGATGCCATCTCTGAGTTAACTTGTTGCCAAGTGAATTCGTAATTTATACTTGCAAAAATGTAACTTGCTGAAAAGTTGCAGTAAGTTGAAATTGTTTATTGGGAGGGTAAACATTATAAATATTAATAAAAAAATAGGAACATGATAATCATATATTTTGAAACGATTCTCAATATCCTTAGAATATTTGACAATAATATTCTCGGAGTATTCTAAAAGAATATTCTGAGAATATTTCAAAAAGAATGTCCATAGAATATTGTTTGCAGAATGAAAATATTCTCTAATCATTCTGAGAACATTCTATAAGAATACTCTAGAATAAGTATATTTGAACGTTGTCGGAATATTCTTAGAATATTCTATGCTGTCTGGGGTGCTGATTTCAATGAATACGAGTCCCTGCTTGATCAAACGTAGATAAAATATCAATTATCTTTCTATTTTGAGAATTTTTAATAGTTTGATCGACGCTCTTGAACTCTTAGAGCAGGTGTAATTATACAGGCTGATTCACGGTGGATGGCATATTAAACGTTCTTGGAGATTTGGGATTATCTTGAAAATTTGGTGCCTTGAAAAATTAGTTGTGCTCTAGCGACCTAAAATATTCTCAGCGCTGCGAAGTTGCCATACTTATATTGAAAAGTATCAACAACTTAGATTTTTCAAATGGGACACCCTGTATATTATTCCATTTTCAGATTATCCCTGAAGAATTGATTTCATTGACCTATAACACTTGGGGTCTAGCAGTGACCATTACAGAGATATAGGATGTGAAAAATCAAGATTTTTCAACTTTAAGATTTTTTTATATCGAAACAATGATGGAAGTTAAGATATGGTGTACTGATGCGCTTTTGTTTCAGAAATTTCACTCGACCTATCGAGAATAGCGAGAGCAATGGTTCTGTCAATCTCCTAATAGATGGCGACATTGCACAATTATAAAATCTGTCAGTTTTGAAATTGTCGCAGATTTTTCGAATTGAGAGTTGAATAATCCCACTGTTACATACATGGTTACATATATGTTCGGCGCACCTAAAATGCCATTTGCCATTTCAGTTCCCCTCGTCTCAGCAGCAATAGAAGCATCACCATCTAGCGGGAAAATGTAGAATCAACGTCTCGCTCGTAGTGACGTAGAGAAATCATAGTAGGCGGTCGAGTGATTTTTCTGAAATTTTCAATACATCTTACTTCCATCATTATCGAAACTATTCATAATTGGTCAAAACGGTCATTTGGGGACGAAGGATAGTGTTGTACCAACTATTGCATGAATAATTTTTCTTGAGCTCATCACATTGTAAATAAAACATCAGTGGAGATCATTAAACGTTTACTCAATAGTTCAACGTAACTAACAAAGTACATTTACTTGAGGTGCACAGGTACTATTATCTATGTAAGGCTATCTGTATCGACATTACGACTGCTCAATTTTTGAGCGTGTTTTTGAGGAAACTCAAGCTGAACCTGTCAAAACCAGTTCAACAAGGCGCTTATCCTTCCAACTGTAAAGTTCCCAGCAGTTTGACAATATCAGGAAAATAACTACTCTGATCTCTTTATTCTCAAATGGTCAACACTCATCGGAATGAACTCCACCTAATTATAACTTTTCAAGTTTAATTCAATACCTTCCATAGGAATTTGAGTATCACATCAGAAAATTAAACCTTATGAGTCTCTATATGTCCAATGAGATGGCATATGGTATTGAATGAAATTATGTGATGTTACATTCAAAGTGTTGAGCAGTTTATAACTGGTGAACAACGTTGCAGTTGAAAGGAACGATTTCAGTGAAACGAATTGTGCAGCGTCTCAATGTGAAATGATCCATAGCGAAATTCTAATATTGTCCGATTAATTTTATATACAAAGTAAACTTAATATTACATATTGAACATACTTACATCTAGATTTTATAATATTGACTAAAATTCACAGAAATACTGTCATTTCTCACATTCGTAACTATGTAAGGGTGATCGATTCAGACTGAATGTTTTTTTTACTAGGTATATGAAGGAAAACTGAAATATTTTTCACGGGGAAAGCAGTGTTTGTAATACTTTATAATCTGTGACATAGCAGAAGGATCAAAGTTTACTGTTAATCAAACTAATCTGAGCTCTATCACGAGAGAGATCAGTCAAAGAACATTATCGCTTCCCACATAACACCTGATAACTTGAATAAATGAATATTCGTTCGATGTCCAATCCAGGTCGGCATAAACTTGGACTAGAATTGGATGTCAGGGTTGTGAAATGGATATCCTTTGAAAGATATTTTCATGGGAAAAAGTCGTATACACTTTTTTCCTGGACTTTAGATGGACATCCAGGGGATATGCATCGATGGATATGAAACAGATATCATTCGGAAGATAATTTATGGATAGCCATAATGATGTTTGGGATCAACATATTTTTTCTCATTCTCTAATATTCTCGATCACTTATGGAATCTTTCAAAGAGTATCTACTTGTATCTGTACTTCTTCGTGGTATTGAAATGAACATCTATGAGATATTATTCGCAACAATCTGAGAATATATCTTGGATATCCATATGATAGATATCAATTCATAATATGATGCAGAAATAGATCCCCGTTAGTATGAGAATCTTACACCTTTGTTTGACAACACTAATTTAGTGATCGTTTCATTAGTCGATATTATGACAGGATGTGTGTGTTTTGCGTTTACATATTTAGAATGTTATCATTTTTTCTTCATGTATGAGAGTTTGAATACAATAATTCATTAGCCACTTAGTTTCATTCCTCTGATGAAATTAAACTTTTCTTTATATTACTCGATAATATCACAAAATGAAATCCCTCAAAAATATCTGTCCTTATTTGTGGATATCTGTGAACACTGTACCACCGACATCGCCGACGATATCTTGTGGATGTCCTTGAAATAACATGTCATCTTCTCTGTGATAAAGCATAAGACATTATTTGATATGCAACAGTAATTACTCAATAATGTATGGAAAAAAACAGTTTTGAACGTCTACCATTCCTCTATATGTACTAAAAACTCAGTCTATATCTGTTGGGGAAAGAAGACTAGTGACTTTAGTTTCTCCCACATACCCATAAGTACATCCGTTTATAAGTACTCACAGTTTGGAATTTTTGACTCTTTTGTAGCATTTTGTCAATTCAATTCAAGAAGTTACGCTGAAGCTGTTCAACAAATAACACATGTAGCTAACGGGTGTCATGTTTCATTTTTGACAGTATGAAGTATACTATGAAATCGACTGGTTGATTTTGAAGGAGCGAAAATCTCACGAAATATTCCCATCAGCTGATATGATAAGATATACGTGATATTTGATCAGCATTTTTTTCAAAAAACTGTGCACAATACCTGTGGCATGTGATCTAATGTGATATATGAGACGATGAGGTTTGGAAATACTTCATAAACTTCGGGCTCATGTTGAATTTTCATTGTCAGAGAATATACAGGAAGCAGGAAATAGTGTATACATTGCCAATTCCAGGCCCCTATACAGGTATTATCTCTACCATATTAGAGAGGCCTTTGGAAATCTAATAGAGTTAGATCGATGAAAATCAATAGTACAATCATTGTCATGGCGTATCCGCCGAAAAATACTGGAGATTTTTCTTCATCTCTTGGAGCGCACGAAAGGGAATACCTATAATGTTCAAAGAACACCGTGCGTCTAGGAAGAAACGGGAAAAAATGGTAGATATTTTTTTTTTGAGATTTTATGTTCTACAGAATACTTCCTTTCAAAATAACTTTTTCAAAGGTCTTTCTATAATGGTACGGGAATAAACAGCGCGTTTCATGTATGTACCTGTCGATTCGAGCAGGAAGAACGATTTCCCACAAAGTTGTATTTCTGCTGTCAGAAATAACCTCTCAAGTCACGTTATTTACAATATACCAATATTTTGAGTCCGAATCAATCTCAATTATTTTTGAGTAAAATTATAAGAATTATCCACTCTACAGGGTTTTCCAGGCATCGCCCCTTGTACTTACAATACGGAATTGATTTCTGGAGATGCTAAAACGAAGTATCATTACAGCACTAAAGGGGTTTCCACTTCTAAAGGTGGGCTATAGCCATATTGGAAACGAAGTACGAATCTGGAAATTATCCATCAGCTGTATGTGTAATGAAAATAGTCTCTATCAGTTTTCATCAATTCACTTCAGTAAAGATTCCCGTTGAAAATTTGAATTTGTCGAAATTTCTCACAGTCACAAAGAAATACTCGAGCGTTTCAGATATCAATAGAATATGCGGTGTTTCAGTTTTTTTTTTTGTTAATGTTTATGCTTCCTCAATATTATTTCTTTTTCTCCACGCATATTAGTTGAAGAAATACTTCATACATATAGTAGAACTAAAAATAGAATTAGAGAAGAGCTGTGAGGAAATAATGAAGGAAAGGGGGAATTTGTCCATCGTTCACGCCGCATCTATCTTGGAATATTGGAACCCCACGTTCCAAACTCGCATTCAATTGTTGATATTGAGACTTATATTGAGAAATGTAAAAACTTCACAAACGATAAGATTTCCACAAAATTCTTAAACACACAACATGTTGCGCTAACACAGTAGCTTCGTCAGGTGATATACTGGTGAAATGAACAGTTCATGGTACCAGGTGAACAACTAAGAACGGCTGTCATATCTATCATTCTCCCAACTTGGATAGTTAATATCTTCCGTTGGCGAAAAGCTATCATGTTGCGGTTTTCGTTGGTCTGTTGAGATTTAGTTCCTCTATCACATCGTGTTATGATATGCATACCATTAGATTCATTCTATCTCAAACTTGTATCATTATTCGTTGCTGAGATATGGCCGACAGTCGTTCCTAGTTGTTCACCCTGTACCAGTATATCACCTGACGAAGCTACTGTGTTAGCGAAACATGTTGTGTGTTTAAGAATTTTCTGGAAATCTTATCGTTTGTGAAGTTTTTACATTTGTCATGGATTTCCATTAAGTAACGGCCGAGTCAATTCAAAAATTATATTGAGAAGCCTAGAAAGATCTCAGGTATGATGAGAGTATTTCACAAGGTGCATGGTTACCCCATCCCCCCCTATTGAATTTTTTCACGCTCGAGTAAATCCCAGAATCCCTGCTTGGGCTCCCCTACTGTCATGATAATGAGGTGTAGTTTATGCTAAGTTGGAAAAACATATCACCGCAAGCCGTCGGTCCCTTTGAAAGTTCAAAGAGTGCGGCAGCGCAGCCCGACATTCGTTTGATGATCTGTTCGATTGACTTTGCATAAACTATAACAAAATCATATATAATTAGAACAATTCGATAGGAAGACTTTTTTGAGGATCCGAGAATTCTGGAGTAGAATATCGATTTAAAATTAACCTACAGTGCGTTCACGTTTTTGAACCCTTTTACATAACTTTTTTGTTCATTTTTCTATTTCTCAAGAAATGGTTTTTCATTATTTATGGTTTTCGTTCCATTTGAAAACTTATATAGGTTCTCCATAACTTTTCCTTGAGATGTTCAACTTCATCTGTCAACCTATATAAAATCTACATGAAAAAATATGAAGAACCGTTCTTTTGAAAACGAGAGTGATAATTAAGTCAAGAGGTTGTTCAAAATATACCTGAAGACCCTGTATATTGCAAAATAGATAACCCTGTGAATCTTCTGAGATTTTTTATAGATATAACCAAGTAGCATCAACCGACGAGCAAAGATTGAATAAAATTGATTGTTTCAATAAAAAATTGACATGCTCAAGTATCATTCATAGTGTAAGGATTTATTAATCTGTATGCTGTGTATCAGTGAGTACAACAATAAAGCCCGCATTTTTATAACAGTCATATTTTTTGGTGTATGCAGATAACATTTTTGAATGTTGATGAAAGTATCATTCAATTTCATCTAAAAAAATCAACAGTTATAACTGAATCACTAGTTTTTTATCAATACCTTCTAAGTAGATCTTCTTGTTCTACAAACAAGCTACATTTTGTTTGTTTTTCTCTACCCAACTAATCGCGATTTGTGAAATTTAAATAGATTCCTAATATACAAGCTCTTGAAACTGAACCACCCCTGTGAACAGCCAGTCAAAAAAACAATACAAGCTCTGAATCCCTTATTCAATTCAATACGAAGGAATTATGTTGATCACAAAAGGAGATTTAATTTTGTTACCATAGATGCTCATAAAAAAATTGCAAATATACATGCATAGTTTTCCTAACAAAATATTTTGTGATAAGCGAGAAAATATCGTTTAAGAGCCTCACAATTTCGTGGAAAATTTTCAAACACAGCAGTTGGCGGCCAGAATGTACTGAAGTTTTGAGTTCCATTTGTAGAGTTCTGTCAGGTTGCCGGCTGAACTGTATCAAGGAATTTTACGATTTGAACAAACTGTAAACTGATACATACGAGAACAGATTCGGGGAAATAAATATAAATTATCCAGTAAAGAAAACGTGCTTTCCAAATATATTTTCACTTCTTATGGCAACTATGTGTGTCCCTCATTTGAACCGTTTGAATGAGAGAATTAATTATTTTACTTGTGTTTTTGAAACCCTGAAACCATTCAGAATTTATTTACAAAATAATAAAATTGGAAGCATTCAAGTTTGAATGCATAAATGTAAATGATTCTGTCTATGGTTATGCTTCTTCCCGTGTTAACAGCATCAAATCAACATGTTTCCAACAATTTTCCTCGAATTGCCAGCATCAGCGCACTTTCCTAGAAAACACCTTATTCGAGTTCAAAACAAAAACTTCTGACATTCGATATTCGCAGGTGCTCGTGTTTGTACAAAAAGGCGATAGTGCTGTACATACGAATTAAAATAATTTATAAAAGTAACCGGTTCGCACTTCACAATACGGACTCCTTCATCTGGATTTCCTTCTCGTCTGGACTCGACGCGGTTTTCACTATTGTGGGCAAACGTTTGCCGCCCTGGTGGCCCATGGTGATAGGCTCGTCTTCTTCTTCGTCTTCATCTATGGGCGTGAGGGCGTCACCCTAAAAATAAATAGAAAAGACATGCATGAAACGATGTAGCCAAGTCAGAGATTTAGGAGTCACATATGACAGTAAACTTTCATTTGACCGTCATATAAATGATGTAATAAACAATTCTCTCAAGATGTTAGGATTTATCATGAGACAAACTAAATTTATATCTAACCCTCAGGCGATATTTACTTTATTATGCTTATGTTTTCAGCAAACTCAACTTTGCCTCTTCTATCTGGAACCCTCAGTACAATGTTCATGTTGAGAGAATCGAAAATGTTCAGAATAAATTCCTGAGATATTTGTCATACAAAACACACACCCCCGTCGCTTCTACTTGTGATGATTACAAAATATTATCTTTAGGAAACCGAAGAATAATGAACGATGTGCTCAATTTGCATAAAATATTAAACGAAGAAATTGATAGTCCTGCTATTTTGAACAGAATGAACATGAATGTACCTTCAAGATCACTGAGAAATCACAATTTCTTTGATATTCCGTTCAAAAACACGAACTCTGCTAATAACTCACCAATCTGCAGAATGACTAAATCTTTCAATAAATACTTTCATGAATATGACATATTCAACACATCGTTAACTAAAAATTGTTCTATAATTGTTCTAACTACATTCAAAAAATGTATTAAGCGCCTTCTTTTAAATTCAAATAAACCCAATTCCAATTTATTATAAAAATCTGTATCCCATGGATGTCGGTAGATACATTAAGTAATTAAGTAATTATTTATGTGAATTATTCATGTGAACTAGACATTTATTTATGTAGACTGTTGACTTACTTATGTTAATTGTAGCTGTAAACTTATGTATAAGTAAATCATCTTTAGTATTACCACAATTGAGTCCCATTGAGTCATTACTATGTAAAATGCTCTAAGTTGAAATCATTTGTTATGCCGATTGACTTTTTGAATAACTGTTAAGTGGATACTGTCCTGGGCTTCTGCCTGTTGTATCCCAAATATATAAATAAATAAATAAATAAATTCACTTGTGTCTCGAAAGCGCAGCAGATTGGGGGATAGGTTTAACTAAAATATTTCATTACTGAAATGGGCCAGGGAGTTATCTCCCCTAACAGTTACAGGGTATCTCATATAACATATTCCACCTCCTTATCTGGTAAACTAGAATTGATACTGTAAAATAAACAGGATGATCTATATGCCTGTGACATACCAAACATACGATTTTCCCAAATGGAATGCCCTAAATTTCATTTCGTCCTTGGATAGAGCTCAGATAGACGAGTTCAATGATATATGTGAGTAGCGAAATTTCAAAATCCTCCAAAACCGTTGAGTATCAAGTTTTCCATGCGCGTTTCTTGGATATTTAGGAATTGTTATAGAGATCTATAACGAGAAACGAGCATGAAGAACTTTCCACAACATTTTTAGAGTGTTTTGAAACAGATGTTCTCAGACTCATATTATCATATATCATAGAACTCGTATGAGCTCTATCCAAACAAGAAAATTTCGAGAAAATGATGGGTTTGCAATATACGTCATCACTTTTGACAAATTCGAAATTTTTGAAAATTGACGGAATATCAAGATAACATATAGAATTTGGTAATTCATGACGAAAACTGCGCATCGAAAACTTGATTCTCAACGTTTCTGAAGGGCTATAAAATTTGGCTATTTATTGAAGAAGATCATGGATAAGTCCGAAACGGGTGATCTCAGGTCCATATTAGCATTTATTATTGAACCCATCTTCCTGAGCTCTATCTGAGGAAGGAATAAAATTCAGGGTATTCCCTGCAACAATCGTATGTTTGGTATGTCACAGGCATATGGATCATCCTGTATAGTTTACATCATCTGAAAGTTTATATGACTACAAATAACTTCGATGATCGTTTGTTTCTGTATCCGCTCTAGTTTACCAGATAAGGGGGGATACCCTGAACATAACATTAAGGAGTACTCTGTTCGTTATTGTTGACACTGAAGTTTCAACTTGTACAGATCTGAAAGTAAAAGATTCTTCCAGATTGAGAATTACAATGCTTTTTGACGTTGAGATATTGTAGCCAGTCGACAAGCAGAAAATATAGCAAATAAATAAATACAAAACTCAAAGTAATTTTCACAAATGTTCATGACTTGAAGTCTTTTCTTTCATTTATGAATGATTGAAATGAGTAGACGGTGCGCGTACTCGGCCATTTTTACATATTGAAAACTTAAGAAAAATCACTCGACCGCTCGATATGATTTCTCTACGTCACATCGAGCGAGACTTTTCTATTCGCGATAGAAAATAAGCGTACGGCACCTATCGAAGTTCTTGAGAGCTGTCAAAGCGGCATCTTCACTTGGTTTTTTTTTGTGCTCATTGGTCATATCATCAAAACAAACCGCTCAGAAGAATTACGACATTCGCAGCTGTGAGAGAGATGCCAATGATGCACTCGAGGATCAAGGGGGATCATCTCCAGTGATAACTGTCTCTGTTTTTGTAGTACGGAGTGGGCCACCAACAGTTTTCTGGATCACATTTCAACATTTTTTTTTTTTCGAAAAAATAAGAAAAATTTGATAGGCATCAAGTGATCTACTGCGATCTATCAGATAATGAAAGCGATGATTTGATTTGCAATAATTCGCTATGTCACGACGACTCCTACATGTAAATAGCGAACCACTCATCGAAAATCATGAAACTATATGTACATATTATATGCTTATGTTTTGTTGGCGAGGACGCTCGTTTTATTCAAATTATTTTCAATAATGTTCATCTGCTTCACTAGAAATTATTATTAGTAGTTAGTAGTAGACCTTATATTTTATTACATTTTTCGATTCTTCTAATTGAGCTATGATTTCGTTGATCAAGCTCAAGGTATACCTATACGTAGAATGTGAAAAATCGAGATTTTTTTTTGTATCGAAACTATATAATACCTATATTGATTTGTCTTTTGTATTTACTATCTACTGATGCCATTAAATCGAAACAAATATAGGGTGGATCAGATTTCAGAATTATTTGAAATGAACAAAACAAATATATCAAATAAAAAAACACACTCTAATATTCAACATAAAATAAAATTCAATCCCACTGAATGTATTCAAAAATATAAACAGTGTGCATGTCACTTCTAATGGAATCAACCTGTATATCTAACGTAACTGTTCAATTTTCAGGAGCGATAGATATGTATACCAACTATGACCAAAGTGAGGTAATCTCCAGTGAAATACACTGCTCGGGTCATTGACCCACCAACTTTTTCGGAAAATGATAATAGGAGGCAAGATAGGTTGAAAATCACTTCGGATTCGAAATCAGGACGTCCAATTCACTGACTATTCATATTGTTCCTGAGAAATGTTCAGTTCTGAAAAATCAAATTTTGTTTCAATTCACATGAAAGCACCCCCGTATCTAACGATCTTACGTAAGTATTCTATTCACAGCAGCAAGAAAGATACAATCAATAAGCAGTGTATATATCACTGAAGATGTCCCCACTTGGTCAAAGAGTTTATTTTTGGTAGGTACCTATATCTATATTGTATACCTATGACTCTTGTAAATTTCAGAATCCTAATAAAACTCAACAATTACGTAAAATACAGGAGTGTTTCCATTAGATTGACAAATTGGACTCCAAAATAATTCTGGCACGCACCAATATTCATAACGTAGTTACTCCCACTCCTCACATTATTCATCCCAACTGAATGAGAGAAGCTGCCTGTTTACGTCTCCCCACCGCTAAGGTAACGATCGGGCGTGTTCGCTGAACACACGGGTATGATCTCGAGACTCTAGTCTCTACGGGCATTAGGGATGGACATCCATCCTGTTTGAAATAAATATGCGGTAATCTATCCTAATATAGTTTTCCACTCTCAAATTTTCCTCAAATATAACGTAGGCCACCCTGTATCATTTGATGAAACAACTTGATATGTTGAAGCCAAACCTTCCCTGTTGCCTACTATCATGATGACTTCGAGGATTATGATCAGCCCCGTGGTGTTCATTATGCCTATTAAACAATACAGCACTAGTGACATAAAATATTTGAATCAAATTTTCAATGATATTTATTCTCCTACTTTGGTTAATATATACAGAGTATCATTTTCAACCTATATTCTTCATCTTTATAGCATTTTCCAGAGATGACGGTGATTCCATAGCTGCTGACGAGTAGTGTTATCACTGGAGATGATCCCACTTGATCCTCGGTTGTATCATTGGCATGTTTCTCACAGCTGCGAATGTCGGAATCCTACCTCAATGATTATTACGGAAGATACAGAGGTGCAACCATGAGAAATGTGACACATTGAGTATATTTTAGCGGATATTTCTGAAGTTGTCGAAGGAAAAGGTAGGTTAATATGGTATATATTCGAATATACAGTGCTTAGGACTATCCAACTGTGCTAAAATATACGGGGTGTTCCATTAGAAAAAAAATAATTGACAACCGTATCTTCTTGATGTCACCCTGTAAGAAATTTCTGATGATGCCAATGAATTCTACGCATAATTCTATATAGATAAATTTTTTTAATTTTTCAATATCTCTCTCCATAAAGTATTCAGAAAATAAAAACGAAATCGGCAATTTTTCAATTTCCCCCTGTATCTCTGAAACGAATGAAGATATCAAAATTCCAATTGTTCCATTCGAGGTTTCTCTAAAATCGAACCCGTATAACATGGTATATCAATTTTTTGATAACTCCTTCAGTTACTGAGATAGCCTATGAAAACGTCCAATTTTGCCCACCCTGTACTTACCTAGTAATGTGTTCTGAGTTAATGTTCATTTATTTCATCAACAACAAAATCTCGCTCTTTGAGTCAAGATCTCGCTCGTCTTTGACAGCGTAGCTCGCTCGAAATAGTATATTACATAACAAGAGTTGTAAAACGCATATTACGCACGAAGTGGAGAGAGTTACACACGATGCCGCATAGCGGCGAGTGTGTAACTCCACAAGTGCGTAATTGCTTTACAACTCGAGAATTGTACTATACTTTTTCTACGACTACACTATATTTTCTTCCGGATATAGTGCAGATATTGTACTAAGGCACAAATAACGAATACCAATATGAAACGTCTCCCGTCACTAAGCCAGATGCATGAAAAGTTACATATCACAATTCTTGTGTTTGTTTATTGATACGTTGCATACCGAGACATTTTCCTCAATTCGAACTGAAATGGAGCCGTTTTTCATATCTAAACAGCTTTATTAATAGGTAGCAAAAAACACATTGTTTAAAAATATAAAATTATCATTCATAATGGTTATATATTTGTAACAGTGCAGCACGAGAGATTCTGTAATCGTTATTAAAAATAATAAAAAAAAGTTCTCCCAACCGCGCTCTGATCCACCGACCTTTGGGTTCGGAGCCAGCGCTTCCAACAACTGAGCTACCACCATTTCTCCGTATTAGTAGATATTTTATTAATATAATTTCGAAGATTGATCTTTTTTAATTATTGCTGTTATTTAAAGAAAAAGGAATTCATCAATTCAATGTTGAGTATGTATGTTATTAGAAAAATTACCTTCAACAGGAGCATTCTGCAGAAAATAATTGATCTGTTCAGCATTGAGTATTTTTGATATTTTACTTCGGAATCCATCCTTCCCTTTTGAGAATATGGGATAATATGTTAATTAATATTGTGATTGATATTTAGTGTTGATCGTAACATGGAATATATCGACCAGAGTGATGATGATTTCATCGAATTTGATTATTCTTGAAAATATACTAAAAGGATTTTTCCGAAAATGACACGGTATTATTTCTAATTCTCCAGTCCAGGAATTTTTGATGTGCTATTTCGTATTATTCACGAGACTTAGCTGGTAGCAACTAATTTTTTACCATTTTAGCTTTTTCCAACATCCTACCCACCTAGCAAGTGACATTAATGAAATCGTTAATTGTTATCGACACATCGCCTAAGCAACAAAACAAAGTCATCTATCAACATACCTATGAAAACCGTGCGATCGCTCTCTTTACGCACACGTGTGTAAGGAGAAGCTTACTGCCATTGTTTTGTGTACAATATCCATCACTTACAGTAGTAGTCGTAGGAAAAACATTTAGTCTATGGCAACACTGGCAAAAGCTAGTAATAGTTAACAAATCCAAAACCACCACTCACCTCGCCGAGTTGCGGCTCCTCCTGCGGCACGAACCCTTTGAGGCAGGGCGCCAGGAAGCTGGTGACGGCGGCCATGGCGAACAGCCCGCCCGCCACGTAGAAGGGCACTTTGTAGGAATGGGTGGCGTCGTATAGGGCGCCCGCTAGGGGAGAGCCGACGATGGCGGCCGCCCCTCGGAACAGGATGAGCAAGCCGAAGGCGTTGGTCAGTTTGTCGAGGCCGAGCAGGTCGACGAGGATGATCGAGGTGAGAGAGATGTAGCCCGCTGGAAAATCAAGTGACCATTCCCAAGTACCATTTTAAATGCCTAATAGCTTCGATGAGACTTTAAAGAGGTTATATGTGAGCACAAATGATAGATCTAATTTGTTCTACCGTGTTATGAATGCCCTGGAAAAAGCATATTGGCCTTCATGTCCATATAATCCTATTAAAAGGCTTTGAGATACTATGATAGAACTATCGCATGAAACAATTTGGCAATCAGCTCACTTCGGTATTAAGAGAGCTCTGTGAAAGTCATTGAAATTCTTTATCAAAACTATTTACTCTTAACCACCCTCTTAAAACACTTGAGTTTCATTATAGTGTCTCGAATTTGACCAAGAGGTTTTGAACTAATCTTATGAAAATACGTCATAAAGCAATCATAAAACCAAATTTACGCTAGGCCAATTAGGATTTGACTGGGGCAATAATGAAACCTAATGGCATGTGAAAGTAATTATTAAAACCTATAAGCCACAATGAATTCATCGAGGTCAATCATAAAATCTATAGGAAGTTTTACACGACTCACGTTGAAATGAACTCACAAGAAAATAAATAGTATGAAATTTAGAGAAATGGCAAACTTCAAGCGAAAAAATTAAGAAAATTACTTAAGAATCAAGAATCAAATCAGAATTCTCAAGCCCAAGCAATTCCAAACACTACGTCTTTCAATTCATCCCACGTGAAACCACCAAATAACAAGAATTCATTAGGACCTGATGTTCATGAAGTACCATCAACGAGTCAGAACGTATTGGAAAATACTTCTGATCATCGTGCTTCTGAATGGGAACTAGGAAGCGGAGAAGTTGACAACAGTTTTGCCAAAATTATGTCAGATGGCGAGTTCAGCATGAATTTGAGAGAATGGAGCATTCAACACAATATCTGGCTAGATGCACTGAGTGTAGTTTGTCTATGTTTATGTTTCCTAGTCGGTTTCCAACTTAAAACCAATCACAAAGTGAACACTGTAAATAACAAAAGTAGGGTTATATTAATCATGTTGATGACGTTCTTCTACTTTTTGCAACACTGCCAATGAGCACTAGCCAGAATATTCTTAGCTTCATAGCGAAGCTTTGTTGTCATACCCAGGAGCAAAGAGTCATAAGAATGGTTATGAATATGCAATAAGTACTTCAACAGGAGGAAATCTTCTCTTAAAATGCGTTATCATTACCTAAATGTTTTAATCAAGCATTAGAGAAAGAAAATTGGTTTTAAGTATATTTTGCGCCATATTTACTACAAACAGATGTCGACCATTGATGGAAATGAAAATTTCAAGCGGAAAATAAAAAATATGCATTGATACTGCCGTCGAAAATGTTTTTACACATTTTTCAAACGACTCACCCATATTCAGCAAACATTCATACAGTTTTGTCAACTTTTTTGAAAAGTTAATGAAATTCACATCCAATTCTAACTGGTAAAAACACGTAATTTCTAGGGCGCTGCTTGTTTTGAAGCATATATCTGGTATGTTTTCGTCAAAAAAGTCGTCATCGTTTTCATTTCACAGCCTCAATCTTCACAAGAAGGACTATTTAATACAGTAGGAAATTATCATATCATACCGCCATGTTCAATCTCTTTTATAACTATCTATTGTTTTCACTCCATTTTGACATGTTTGTATCATAATTAGTTCTGAAAAAAACTATCATGTAACACGTACGGACTATATCTCATTACCTTAACAAATGCTTACTGTAACTGATAAGGTTTTAATTCTAGCCAATAAGTTTCAATATTGGCATCAGAACTGTCGTTTGGAAGAATATAGGTTTGAACTCGTGCTGAAAGGCTTTAAAGGAAGTAGTTTTGATAGGTTTTATTATTGCTTTGAGGCATACTACTATAAATTCCTATTAGTTTTATGACAAGCTTTAAGAGAAGCTGTGACAGCTTCTATAAAGGTGGGCCCTTTATGTTTTGAGAATGTTGTTCAATTGTTTTAAAGATATTATCAACGTATAATAGTTTCGAAAAGGCATTTTAAAATAGGCTGTAACAACATCCTGTAGCTAACAATAAAACTGATAGGTAATGTTATTTGGGTTGACATTGTGAATCTGGCGAAACTTCAGACTAAATACAATAAAAATACAGCGCGATTTATTCGTAAATGATTAAAAGGTATACGCCAACAATCTCAAACGCCAAACACGGATGAATGAATGGGGGTTAACTCAGCGGAATTATTGCCAGATAATTGATATTCTTCATTAATATATTTCATATACCGGGTGGCTACGGAAGTATTGCCTACGGAATATCTCAGTTATTGTATGAAGTAGGTTTGTGAAATGTGGAGCGTCGGTATAATGACATAAGAGCTAAAATTTGAGCATATTGACATGTCGAAGTTAACTTCCGGTCTGACCGGAAGTAACATCAACTTTCTTATTTTGAATGGAAACCCTATATTTTTTTCGCTTTATTCAGCATTCAATTCCCTTTCTAATGACATATCACAATTTGGTATCCAACCAGAAACTAGATCAGAAAAGAATTATTATTGAAATTCACCGAGTAGGCCGTGGAAGCAAAATGAAAGCCAAAAATTGAAAAGTTGGATATGGAAACCGTACGTCACTTGATAACAGTTGCTACTACTGTGATATTTTATTTTCATTCGTCGGCGTTATAGAAAGCCGCAAAAAACAATATTGGAAAAATTGGGAAAAAAACAATACTCTGTAGGTCCATAACTTCAATAGGAACATACAACTTTTTCTTGCCTGTACTATTCAGCAAAACCATTCCTTTCTGATGATATGATAGTCATTTTTTGAAATGAAATACCAAAAAATCCAATTATCATTCATCAAATAACAAAAAAACAGATTTATCGAAAAAAAATTCAAATTGATAATTTTTTCTGATCTAGTTTCTGGTTAGATACCAACTTGTGATATGTCATTGAAAAGGGAATTGAATGCTGAATAAAGCGAAAAGAAAAAAAATAGGGTTTCCATTTGAAATAAGAAAGTTGATGTTACTTCCGGTCAGACCGGAAGTTAACTTCGACATGTCAATATGCTCAAATTCTAGCTCTTATGTCATTATATCGACGCTCCAAATTTCACAAACCTATTTCATACAATAACTGAGATATTCCGTAGGCAATACTTCCGTAGCCACCCGGTATATGATAAATCGAGATTTTGTATGTATGTATGTGCATTAATAAATTAATTCTCACGTATTTCAACATAATAATGAATCATAGCCCTAGTGAGGTTGAATTTAACAAGATGACATAGCATGTCCCTATACCTAAATCATCAAGTTTTCTTAATAAAGCCGCTTTTTGTGAAAAATATAATTTCATGAAGAAGTAATGTTAGACATCCATGGAAATATCAAACTCATGACAGTCTGGTGACATAAATGAGTAATTCTTATCGACAATGTTTCAAAACATCTCCCAGAATGAACGCAAATATCGATTATTCAAACGAAGGAGGTATTATTTGTATCCCTTGCCAAACGTGAATTTCCATTTTCTCAATGTTGGTCAGTTTGTCGAGGCCGATAGCAGGTCGACGAGAATGATCGAGGTGAGGGAGATGTAGCCCGCTGGAAAATGAAGTGACCAATGTGACCATTGACATTGTGAAGCTGGCGAACTTCAGACTAATTACAATAGATATCCCAGGTGAACAACTAAGAACGGTTTGTTGTAGTGAATAAAGCAATTCGTAAATAACTTATTACTATTTATTACACTAAGATGTGGACTGCTGGTTAAATTCAAAATACTATTAGAATTTATAATAATGAAAAGACGCAGCGCAGATTCTCTTTCGGCGTCTCGCCAACGACTACTGAGTCTTTGTGTGCCCTACGGCATAGGCATCTTACCTACGGCAGACAATGGCTGACGGCAGACTACCAGTGGCGTAACATTTTTAACTAAACACGGTTGTCGGCGTGATCAGAAGTATCAATAGATATCGTGAAATGAAATGAAAAATGTGATGTATAGATATTATTACAAGATCAAAATAGAGAAACTATATCTCAACAGACCAACGAAATCTGCAATATGATAGCTTTTCGCTAACGAAAGATATTGACGATGAAAGTAGGAGAAAGGATGGCGGTAAACTCAGCGGAATTATTGCCAGAGAATTGACATTCTTCATAGATATATTTTATATATCTAATGAATCGAGATTTTTTATGTATGTATGTGCATGAATAAAGTAACTCTCACGTGTTGAAACATGATAATGAGTCATTATAGTATGGAAACATATTTGTTTATAATCGGGATATATAAACATACTGGGGGTCAACGAATCTATTAGACAAAAGGAAAATTTTCGCATATTTTCCACTGCCCGGTCACTTCCGGTTTCACCGGAAATGGCACCGGACTTGAATTTTCAAATGGAACACCTAATGTTTCTAAAAAATTACAGTTTTTATAACAAAGAGTTTGATTTTATATAAAATATAACAAATGTTGATACCTAATTAATACAATGAATGAGAAAAAAAGGAAAGAAAACAGTAA
This sequence comes from Phaedon cochleariae, assembly GCA_918026855.4. Classification (NCBI taxonomy): domain Eukaryota; kingdom Metazoa; phylum Arthropoda; class Insecta; order Coleoptera; family Chrysomelidae; genus Phaedon; species Phaedon cochleariae. The sequence continues at coordinate 48,139,046 of OU896713.1, read as the reverse complement.
ACAATAAGCCATTAAGTAAGGTTGATGCAGAAAACAAGTTACTGACACAGTATGATTTCATTCAATTTGATTATGTAATTATTGCTCATGGGCAAGTTGGGCTAGTATGCGGACTATACAGGGTGTCCGTAAATTATGCGCAAAAAATCAAGATTGTGATTCTGCATGAGGAAACATGAAATTTATTTCATATACACGTGGGTCCGGAAATGCATAGTTACAAGATACAGTGTGTTAAACTTCGGAAAAAATAATATTCGACACACTTTGTATTATTGAAAACTACTCCTTCCTGGACCGTATTGATACATAGTTCTCAATATATACAGAGTGCTGAGTGTGTTAAACATGTACCATGAGATATCTGATGAAAATGAATTATCATTCTTATTTTAGGACATGGATCACGCATTCATTTTCACCCCATTTTCTGAAGGATTTTTTTGGCACAAATTTATGCAATAAATTGGTATTTATTTTTTTCCATGAACTTGAAGCAAGATATAAAAACAATTCAAGAGACCAAAATGTTGTATTCTTAGTTGGACAATAGGTTATGAAACTACAGATTTCGAAAAAAATCATTTCATTGACAATAATATTCGGTAGGTTGCCCCCCGAAACGCCACTGAATTTCATAATTTCAATTGGGCCAAATCAGCACCTCATGATGAAAAATATCATTGCCAAATTTGAAGAACATCGGTGGAAGGACATTTGAGATATTCATAAAAAACGATTTTTTTTTTAAAGTTCACCACACTGTATGTTGAAAACTATGCATTTCCGGACCCACGTACATACACATGGAATAAATTTCTCATTTTATCATGTAGAATCACCCCCTTGATTTTTTGCGCATAATTTCTGGACACCCATTAAGAGGCAAGTTGAGATTTAGGTAGGGCTCGCTACCAGGAGTTATTGTTAGATGCGTATAAAAAGTTAGATAAGTAGATCGTGCTTGTAGAGCGAGGTTTTCTTGTATTAGTTTATTCTCGAATGAACACCCTGTTATATTATAACATAACATTTTTGAATTCCTGAGAAAATTCAGAGACAATTCTAGACCAGAATATGGCATTTTCAGAAGTTATTACGCCTACTTCATTTTATCATTCACTTTTGATATTTATTGCCATGATCACGTTAACCCATCTAAGGACCTCAGGTGATATCAGAAAATTATTATCACAAAGTATGATAGGAAAAACGGAGGTTGTCTAATTATTATTTTCAAATGGCAACCGTGTTTTGACAAGCACTTTCCAAAAAAAGGTTTTCTTTACGAATCTAACGATACTAATTTATTTGCGATTGGATTGAAAATAAGAATATGAATTCAATGTTACTTATAGAGAAATAGTGGATATTTATTTATTCACATTTGTCAAGTGTGCCATGGATAGACATGATGCATAATATTTTGCCAATCTTCTTTGGCAAACAAAACACTCAGGTATTCACTTTCACTTCGATTATACATTATTTTGACATAAAATCAAACTGAAATTTAACGAAAACAAAGAAAGTTTTACTGTCTGCTGGTAAGGCTTATGTTACTGTAATTACCTGAAAGTTTTGTTTTCCAAAGAAGACTCGAAAGAAATAATTGCGAAAGAATATGCGTCAGGGCTATCCATATAGCACACTTGACAAGAAATATGAAAAAATAAATATCCACTATTTTCCTAAGTAATATTGAATTTATGTTCTCATTTTCAATCCAATCGCTAATAAATAATCGGTCTGTAGTTATTAAGGTCATATTTTTTTCCAGTTTTATATATCGGTATGACTTCAATATGTTCAATATTTCTTCTGGCTGATGCCTAACGAATTTGTAGTATGGGTTGTCTATACTTGTCGTTAATTAACGTGATCACAATATTCACCTGAGGCGCAAGTCAGAGGTGAACGAAAAAACGGGCTTATCGTAAATGGCACGAGAGTGTGCTGTGCTTGGACAAACAGCAGTACGTATTATTAGTAAAACCTGCCCGGTACTTCAAGTTTTGTTTGTTGAATTCGAGTTAGAAAAATATATAGAACAATTTGTTTCGATCAGTGTCGTGACCTATCAAAGTTTGAATATACGAATCACTGTTTCCTAATCACTTTCCCAAATTACTTCCACCTTTCCTTTTGAAATATTCCTGTCTCTCAACTCAGTGAATATTCACCATTTGAGATGGTTGATGGTACTACGCCGGTGAGCAGATGGAATCGAGGTAAGCTATTTTAGACCTTCATACCTTGACAATACAGTTCACTTGCGTTTACTATAGTTTCATATTTACGTTAACATAAAGTAATACTTCAAACCAATATTTTATACACACTTTTCATCAACCAGAGCAAACCATCGAACAAGCCACCACTGGACTTAGAGCTTGTATCCTTTATGGTGGAAAATTCCTTGCTAACATAGGATAACAAGCTCTTGATCTAGAAGAAGATTATCAGGCCTGTGATGACACACACCTGTCTGGTGTTTTGTAGTGTTTTCGTAGGTGTGGCGAATAGGACGGTTAGAGGTGCTATAAAACAAAGTTATCCGTACTTATGTATTATTGCCATGGTAATGTATGCTCTCGTGTAGTGAATCACCACGAAAAGTGTCATGACATACACCTATAATCAATGAATACATCACCAAAGTATCAAATGCGTTCTAAAAATGCAATGCTCAGGGCAGTGAGGTCGCTAGAAGTCATATTTCTATCAGATCAGAACATGGAATCTATCGGAACATGGATTAATATATATGAGTCAACTGACGTTTTTAGGAAGCTCCCAATCGATCCGTAATAAGCTCGAAAAATGTCTCGAAGTTCACCAGATTAACACCACTTCTGTGTGGCAGTGTTCAAGTTGAGGTGCAGTGTAGGAAACTCTATGCCCAGAATCGACCGATATGCCAATCAGCCTCTCGGGCGGCCTATATATACGATCAGCGAGCGCCTTGTCTGATGCGACAGAAAATAAAAAAAGGGTTTTGTATTTATTATCCCTTGCCAATTGTGAATTTCCATTTTCCCAATGTTGATATTTACCCTTGACCTAACTGGGTTCACCTCGGAAATTATTTATTGAAACGAGAATTTCTTCAGGAGAAGGGACACATATATATGTCAGGATTCATAGAACAGATTCTCCCTGGCTAACACCAGCCAACTCCACTCTGCGTGGGGGATTGTTTCATGTATACACCTTCCAAGTACTTGATTTGTTTCATTAGAGATTGTCAATGCACTTACAAGAGAAATGAAAAAATGATAATCAGATTTGCAAAGACGATTTAATAGACATGCCACCCGAGGGACCACCAACCAGTGACGATAGTGCATAATCAATCAATTAGAAATCTTCAAAGGTCCATGGTCTATGTTTGAGGAATTTTTTTTCACGATTCATTACCAAATTTAAACTTGATTTCGACGTCATTTTCACGTCACCGTTAGGTGAGTGAGTGACGTAAGTAAGGGTAAGTAGTATGACGTTATTAGGTTCTAGCTGATTCACGTAATTCATCAGGTCATATGACGTCACTTTGGTCACCCGATGGACGCAACTTTGCTGAAATGATTTATATAAATACTTCCGTTTCAGTATAGTTGCGACCTTGCAAATGTACCATCACACATAACATTGAAAAACTGCTGCAATATCTCGAAATATCACTTTGCTCAGTGGACAAACCTAAATCCCGTCGAATACTCACACACTGCAATGCCGAAAATTATCGAAATGACAATGTAGAGCCCGTAGGTATGGCAGATCGAAGTCAACGACACGGCCACCGCATGCAGATATGATCAGGCAGACGTTGTTGACGAACAACGCATTGACTTGCGGGAAGTCGGCGAATAACAACACTAAGTAAATCTAAATTTCCTCGAATACTTACACACTGCGATGCCGAAAATTATAAAAATGGTGATGTAGGATCCGTAGGTGTGGCAGATCGGAGTCAACGACACGGCCACGGCAGATATGATCAGGCAGACGTTGTTGACAAATAACGCGTTGACTTGCGAGAAGTCGGCGAATAACAACACTTAATGTGAATTCCCTCGAATAGTTACATAATGCGATGCCGATAGCATTATCGAAATGGCGATGTTGAACCCGTAGCTGTGGCAGATCGAAGTCAACGACACGGCCACGGCGGATATGATCAGGCAGACGATATTGACGAACAACGCGTTGAGTTGCGACAACACTAAATCTAAATTCCCTCGAATACTTACACACTGCGATGCCGAACATTATCGAAATGGCGATGTAGAACCCGTAGGTGTGGCAGATCGGAGTCAACGACACGGCCACGGCAGAAATGATCAGGCAGACGTTGTTAACGAACAACGCGTTGACTTGGGGGAAGTCGGCAAAGTAGCCGCAGGCGATGCGACCGACGGTGTTTGTGATGCCAATGATCGACAGAAGGAACGACGCTTGGCTCGCATCGATGCCCTGCGAATACAAAAGCAGTCATTTTTTTTTCATCTGAAAATTTCACACCCTAAATCTAAGACCAATTAGAATCCTGTATTTTGTATCGTTTCCATTGCAACTAAACGAATTTCCGGACATTTTTGAATTCCATTTAGCCTAATAATATTGCGTGAGAAAATTTCTTTGATACTAAAATACTACTTCGAGTTTCTTGTGATAAAATATAATTTTACCAACATTAGTTATTATTGTTTTGTTCAACTAAAGCAAACTAAAGTAAGTTAATGGTGGTTTATTGGACCTAACAATATAATGGATGTGAATTGTAATAATACTACACAATACTACTTCCGTTCTTTGTAACAAAATATATTTCCACCAACTTTAGTGGAATAAAGTTAGTCGAGAATAATGGTTTAAGCTACCACCAGCTGCCCTATTAATAATTTGAGAAAACTTATTCGAATTTTAGGTGAATATTTCTCTACACACTGTTATTACTTCATTTTCTACTTATTTTTACTTTGGCTATCCATGAAAGCGTCTTTGTTTAGTTATTAATCTATTCTATTTATACTAGCTACTCTTTATTTTCTCACTAACTTCTCATGAGTTTGGTTATCTATAAAAGCGTAGTATATATATCCATTTTTTCATGTTCATAATTATATCTGAGAATATTCCTTCTTAATATATACTATCTATTTTCTACTAATATTCAAATTGGCTTCGAGTTTGGTTATCTATAAGAGCATGTTTCATTTTTCCGACGCCGAAAACCTCCAGATACCAATTTTGAATAGAATTGGATCATAATTACAAAATTCGTCTGCCATATTGGATCCGCCTACTAGAATTCCTGAATTTTTAAAAGAGAATCATAATCTCCGACCCCGAAAACCACCCGATACCAATTTTTAATAGAATCGGACCATAATCACAATACTCGTCCGCGATATTGGATCCGTCATCTTGAAGGTTCTTAATATCCGACCCCAAAAACCCCCAGATACCAATTTTGAATAAAATCGTATTACAAAACTCGTCCGCCATTCTGAATTTTCAATTCAAAAAATAGCTTACGACCGATTTTCATTCCTACCGAATACGCACAAAAATTTTCATACAAATCGGTCCAGCTGTCTCGGAGGAGTTTGACGACAAACACCGTGACAGGGACTGGAGAATTTTATATACCTACAGGGTGTCCGGAAAAGTCATGTCGAAAATGATAAGGCTGATAGAGAGAAACAAAATAATGTTAGTACTTTATATAAAAAAAATGTCTATCCCACTTCGTTACGGAGTTATTGACCTTGAAATTTCGATATGCAAACGGCTGTTTAATGGAGGCATTTTCGACAGAGGTGACAAACCTGACATTTTGCTTCCACCGTTTGAGTTATTCATCGACTTTGTACAAAAATGGTAAAACTTATTTTCATCGATATCTTGTACCGTTTTAGAGAAAATCGCATTTTGAAAACATTGCAGAAACTTTCTGTGACGACGTGCCATAGACATTTTTCTCAAATGAAGTACTAACATTATATGGGCTCACTCTATCAGCCCTGCAACTACCATGATGTTATTGAATATATCAAGTTTTCATCACCTTTGAAATAATTGGGATGTATATGTTTTCAAAATGCGATTTTTTCTTAAACGGAACAAGATATCGATTATAATAATGTCTACTATTTTTGTAGAAAAAAAAAGAAGGAATCAAACGGTGGAAGCAAAATGTCAAATTTCTCAGCTATTTCAAAAATTCCTCCATTAAACGGAAAAAAGTTGTCCCATCCTGTGTAAAACATAATCATTGAACAGCTTTTTACATTTCGAAAGGAGCATTAGTATGCGTTAATTTAGTTGCCCGATTATCATTGATACCATGGCAACCGTTTATTCGTAAGCAACCAACAATACATTTTTGTTATCATATTTACTCAGGTAACATCATCATATGTCATATTTGCACCTTGGATCATTCATGGCTGTAGTTTCCAGTGTTTACGTTCTGTGGTTCACATCCTTCGCGATTTGATTGGCCCGTTAACTTGTCAAAGCGTTTTGTTGTCTTTTCTCCTGGATTTGTTGATAGTTTATAAGGTTCTTGATTTCATTTTATTGTTCTTGCATCTGATTATTTCACCCACAATTATTATGACCGCGAAAAACAGTTTTCTTCAAAACTACATCACCAATTCATTGTTGTAAAAAGATAAGACCAATAATTAACCTATCGTTTTTATTGTTCATGTCCTTATTTTCCTTCCAGGATTAAACGTGTTTTTTTTTTGGTGAAATAGATGCCTTCTTACTGATGGCACATTTCAGTACTCGTAATCCTGATGGAACGTGGACAAATTCACTTCAAAGCTGCCGGGAACAATTTCATGATACATTTCCAAATGCAAATATCCCATACGCCTATGTTTTATTTTGATACGACTACTACTGTAAGTGATGGATATTGTACACAAAACAATGGCAGTAAGCTTCCCCTTACACACGTGTGCGTAAAGAGAGCGATCGCACGATTTTCATAGGTATGTTGATAGATGACTTTGTTTTGTTGCTTAGGCGATGTGTCAATAACAATTATTAACAATTTCATCAATGTCACTAGCTAGGTGGGTAGGTACTTATCTTTTTATCAATTAATCCGCCAGCTATCCACCGAAACCGAAAGCATCAGGTAAGCATTTTCGGAAAATATCCCTCTAGTATATTTTCAAGAATTATCAAATTCGATGAAATCATCATCACTCTTGTCGATATATTCCATGTTACGATCAACACTAAATGACTAAATATCAATCATAATATTAATATAGCAACATATCTCATTTCCATAAAAAATCAAAAATACTGAACAGATCAATTATTTTCTGCAGAATGCTCCTGTTGAACGAAATTTCACAAATAACATACATACTCAACATTGAATTGATGAATTCCTTTTTCTTTAAATAACAGGAATAATTAAAAAACAACAATCTTCGAAATTATATTTATAAAATATCTACTGATACGGAGAAATGGTGATAGCTCAGTTGTTGGAAGCGCTGGCTGGGGCGAACCCAAAGGTCGTTGGTCCAGAGCGCAGTTGGATAACTTTTTTTTATTATTTTCAATAACGATTACAGAATCTCTCGTGCTGCACTGTTACAAATAAATAACCATTATGAATGTTAATTTTATATTTTTATACAATATGTTTTTTGCTACCTATTAATAAAGCTGTTTGGATATGAAAAACGGCTCCATTTCAGTTCGAATTGAGGAAAATGTCTCGGTCTGCAATGTATCAATAAACAAACACAAGAATTGTGATTTGTAACTTTTCATGCAGCTGGCTAAGTGACGGGAGACGTTTTATATTGGTATTCGTTATTTGTGCCTTAATACAATATCTACACTATCCGGAAGAAAATATAGTGTAGTCGTAGAAAAAGTATAGTACAATTCTCGAGTTGTAAAGCAATTACGCACTTGTGAAGTTACACACTCGCCGCTATGCGGCATCGTGTGTAACTCTCTCTACTTCGTGCGTAATATGCGTTTTACAACTCTTGTTATGTAATATACTATTCTTATTCAAACTCTCCAGGTCAATAACCCCGTAAGGAAGTGCGGTAGCTCATTTTTATTATGAAGTTCTAATATTATTTTGGCTCACTCCATCAACCCTATCATTTACGGACACTGTATGAGATAAAGAAATGTTTGGAATCATATGATTAATTGAAAAGTTTACTTACATCAGCTTGTGCACAAGCCACAAGATAAACGAATGGAACATACAATCCAGCCATTCCGAATACATTTGAAATGCCTATGAGCAGAAACACTGGATTCTTCAGCAGACTCATATCTAACATTTGAGCAAGCGCAGATGTGAAACTTTCTGGCAGGACTAGACAAGGGCATATATCACCAGCTGGAAGAAAACATAGTGTGTACAGATTTTAAACCGATCTAATAAAAGGAACACGTTTTTCTTCTCAAAAATAAAGTGTTTAGAATCATCATTCCCCTTTTCAAGACAGGTTTAAGAAAAAAAGGTGGCTTCGTTCCTAGGATAGGTAAATAAGTTGGGTTTGCTCAGTGAGAAATTTCATCCGTATTCATATCAAAATATTCCGAAAACGGCACGCAGTATCGTGTTTCACCATGGGTTCCTTTTTGATGTAAAATTGACTGATGTTCAAGTTCATATGAAATTTGGACTAGAAAATCAGAACTTGAAAAAGTTATGTTCAAAATTCCTCGGTAAGAATCGTGTAACTATGAGTCAGATATAAAAACAAATTCATGACATATATACATTGTGTGCAACCCTTCATAATTTGGAACCTGTTCACCGTTTTTCAAAAACAAAAATACCATGATATAGTACTCAACGAGCTCTATTCGAAAATGTGAACAAATCTGAAATATTCAGATTTCCAAGGGTCAAAATCTCAAAAACGATTATTACGCTTTTTTTCGAAACAGTGACTAGCTCATTCTATTCAGGCGTATCTCGAATACATCCATACAAAATTTGAACAGAATATCTTGTATAGGGTGTTATTCAATGCCAAATTTCAAAATTTTCGCTTCTTTTTCGCCCTGTAAAAAAATCTACGGAGTTGATATAATCGGTGAGGTGTTCATTGAATGAGGAAAACATAGAATACTTTTAGATACAAAGTTTCATCATTGTAAGTTTTACAGGAAAGTATCTCTAGTCTAGGTCAACCAAAAAAATCAAACAAAAATTTAGTTTCACCATTTTGAAAACTCAAGTTGATAACCGTTTTTCACACACTTCACCACACAGTAACTTTGAAAATCGTCCTGATTGCTAATGTGCTATCACACATATCAGAAATCGAATGACAAACACTTTCCAAAGGCTGCAAGGAGATATACTAATGATGTTGAATTTGTTGCAGTTCTGAGCTATGCGCGTTTTAACAGTACATATTTTTTGATGTTTCACGTATTCAAAATTTCAACCTAATCCGTCGTTTAGTAGTTGACGTACCGACAGCAGTGCCACCTACCGCATCCAATTGAATTTTTAAATCATCCAGGAAACCATCGAAATATCCACATGAAATGTCAACCTAATTGGTTCAGCCGTTTAGAAGTTATGTGGAAAAGATAAGTAAGGCGAAGGATTCTTAGATTCTTACTAGTCGTTGTCCTATTAGCCGTTGAAAAGTAGCCTTTGTTCATTAGGGATAATGTCAGCTTCTAATGGTGATAGAATTTTTCAAATCGGTCAAGTAGTTTCGGAGCCTATCACAAACGAACAAAAACAAACAAATCTTCCCTCTTCATAATATTGGTATTGATTTTATATACACATACATATACAGTGTGTACCTAGACCAGTGGGACAGTTGAATATCTCCTGAACCAATAGGAATTTTCAAAATATTAAAGTTTCACATCATATCGCATCATGAGTGCTAACTTCAGGAATGACTAAATTTTATACGAGGGGCGCAAGAAAGGCTCACATAATCGAACATCAATATTTTCAAATAGAACACCCCATATATTTCAACATATCTGAATTCTCATTCCTCTAGGCTAATCATCAGTTTTTTATTTTTGAGAATCCGACAAGGCGTTGCCAAGTTATACCAGTATTTCATGAAATGCATCAGACATTTTTTCTATAGACAAACCCATTATTCATACTACTAAGAATCATTCAAGACTGTTGGTAGTCGGTGGCATATTCTATCATATGAAATACCCATCTTCTTCGAAAGTTATACAGGGTGGTCAGAAATGTTATATGATTTTCACGAAATTCAAACTTTCTTCACATCAATTTTTCAAATAGTGCACCCTACAATATGTATGATTTTATATCCCATTGGTGGTTTGATTGCTTATGGTCAATAGCTGTGAAAGAGAGATGTGAATTTCATCATCAGCAAATGCAAATAAAAAAAATGCAGTAAACTATTTATTCAACTGTACTTAATTAACTACTAAAAAAACAGTCCCAACAAGAAAAACTGACTTGACGAATAATTAGGCACAATCATTTTAATATAAATGTTCGAATTGCCTTCTGTTTGCTGAAAGGCACATTTCAAAATTTTTCATTTCATGATCTCTTATAACGTTCTCCAACATTCTCGGTGTTATACTTTGACAAACACTCAAAATTCGATTTTGCAAATCCTCCAGATTCGATGGTTGAGTATCATGGACCTCTGATTTTAGATACCCCCACAAGTAAAAGTCTTAAGGGCGTCAAGTCTGGCGAATGAGCCGGCCTTTTTATTGGTCCGTTTGTTCCGAGCCGTACTCAACCATCGAATCTGGAGGATTTGCAAAATCGAATTTTGAGTGTTTGTCAAAGTATAACACCGAGAATGTTGGAGAACGTTACAAGAAATCATGAAATGAAAAATTTTGAATCAACTTTCGAAGAAGATGAGTAGTTTATATGATAGTATATGCTACCGACTACCAACAGTCTTGAATAATTCCATAAATTCTTAGTAGTATGAATGATGGGTTTGTCTAAGGAAATGTCTGCATTTCATGAAACACTAGTATAACTTGGCAACGCCTTGTCGGATTTTCAAAAATAAAAAACTGCTGATTAGCCTAAAGGGATGAGAATTCAGATATGTTGAAATATATGGGGTGTTCCATTTGAAAAAATTGATTTTCGATTTTGTGAGCCTTCCTTGGGCTCCTCGTATAAAATTAATTTATTCCTGAAGTTAGCACTCATGATGCGATATGATGTGGAATTATAATATATTGAAAATTCCTATTGGTTCAGGAGATATTCAACTGTCCCACTGGTCTAGGGACACACTGTATAGTATGTCCCACTTACCATGCTCACCATGGGTATCTTTTTAACGGTGAGAGATACGAGGTCGGTTAAATGACACCAAATGTGGACTTTGTCGAGGCCAACTATAATGTGAAAAAATATTTTGATAAAATCTATTCGGTTTTGTTTTATACGCAAAAAACAGATTTTGATCATTTTCATGTCTCCTCCGTAACTTCTTTATTCATGAAAATATTCGAATAGATTTCGAAAAAAATATGAAATTTATACCAACTCTTCTAGAATTTGAGATAGCAGCACCAACTTCAGTTTTTCAAATGTAGGACATAGCTCATTATGACTTAGTTACAAATAACTTTTTTTTCTCTTACAGATGATATGTCGCAGTAATAGTTTTGTGTTGATAACAACGGAGTTATCGTCATTCATACAAAAACAAAAAATTATTTGGATGCTGCCATCTTGAATTTATAAATTTTAACAAAAAAATCATGATCTCCGACCTTAAAAACCCCCACTTACCAATTTTGAATAAAATCGGACCAAATCTTGTCCGCCATCTTGGAGCAGCCATTTTTTTTAATTTCAACAAAAATTCCATAACTCTGATTAACTTGAAATTTAACAGGTGTTCATAATTTTGGTGGCAATACATTATGGAATTTTTGTTGAAATTAAAAAAAAAAATGGCTGCTTCAAGATGGCGGACAAGATTTGGTCCGATAACATTCAAAATTGGTAAGTGGGGGCTTTGGAGGTCGGAGATCATGATTATTTTGTTCAAATTTATAAATTCAAGATGACGGCTTCCAAATAATTTTTTGTTTTTGTATAAATGACGATTACTCCGTTGTTATCAACACAAAACTATTACTGCGACAAATCATCTGTAAGAGAAAAAAAAATTATTCGTAACTAAGTCATAGTGAGAGCTATGACCTACATTTGAAAAACTGAAGTTGGTGCTGATATCTCAAATTCTAGAAGAGTTCGGTGTAAATTTGATATTTTTTTCGGAATCACTTCGAAAAACTGCCATGGGAATGTGAAATTTGAATATTTTCATAAATGAAGAAGTTACGGGAGGAGACATGAAAATTATCAAAATCTGTTTTTTGCGTATAAAACAAAAACGAATAGATTTTTTCAAAGTATTTTTTCACATAAGTCCACATTTGATGTCATCTAACCGACCTCGTATCTCTCACCGTTAAAAAGATACCCATGGTGAGCATGGTAAGTGGGACACACTGTATATATAGGTCAACTCGACCTACATCTTCCTGTGAAAGTTACAACGATGAAACTTTGTATCTAAGTATTCGATGTGTTCCTCCATCATTAGATGACTACCACGCCTTGAATTTTGATACAGTGAATCAAAAAATTAAAAATTTCAAAATCTGCCATCGAATAACTAACACCCTATATGAGATATAGCGTTCACATTTTGTATGGGGATATTTCAGCTATGCTTCAAACGAATAGGGAATAGGGAAAAAAGCCTAATAGTCGTTTTTGAAATGTTGACCCCATCAACAAACAATAAAAGTAGACCTTGAAAATCTGAATATTTCAGATTTGTCCACATTTTCGAATAGAGCTCTTTGAGTTCTACATTATGGAATTTTTGTTTTTTAAACTTGGTCCACGCGATCCAAAACTAGGAGGGTGTTGCAGGTTGAGATCGCACACACTGTATGTCAGCTACCAAAATATATCCAGACAAAATTTCATCACAACTTGTCCAGTAGTTTCGGCATAATCGTGAAAAATGTATGAGAGACATTTTTTCCCAACAGCTCGTATCTTGAATAGGTACGGATGCCGTTACAAAATGTTTTTAACTAGCAAAAATAATTTATTCTTTAGTATTTTACCTATTCCAGCAATGTGGAAACTTTTTTTTAAATCACCCTGTACATACAAGATTTTCGTGAGCCTGGACTATTTTGTTACAATTCTCTAGCAAAGCACACATTCAGTGCGAATTGAATCAACAGTTGCTAATATTTCATTTATCAATTTAAAATATATTTAGAATACCAATTATCGACTATGGACTAGGTGGTAAGTGACTTCTGATGATTTTTAAAAGTAGGGATGTATCACTTTACTTTTGAGAGCAAATATTTGATTATCGTTTCCTTAATTTGGTTTATATATATATCAAGCAAATATACCAGGTGTGGAAGAAATCACGAGCACAATCTTTTGCATTTCGTTTCACAAAAGCTACCAAAGTCATCTTTTATCCATACGTCAGGGGTAATGCCAATATATACTAGCTTGAGAACGAGTTCAATGCACAATATGTTGGGCAAAGCGGTAGAAGAATTTTGACAAGATTTATCGAACATGTTAAATCCATAGAAGATTTTAAAAATTCCCCACCTATTTCCAGATGAGCAAAATACCAATAGTTCTTTTGGAAACCATATTTCGAACTCTAGAAACCATATTTTGAACTCTATATAAACACAATTTTGATATCAATCAAGATCTAAACATTTTACATGATTGTCAGAAAGGCGCTTTATTGAATCTATTGGAAATCTTCAATGAACAGTAATTCTGTCACATCTCTCAATGAAAAGAAAAATAAATTTAGCTGTATAAAATGTTTTAATGCTTTAGAGTTCACCAAAACCCATGATTGGTTAGATGTTGTTTGAAACCTGTCTTGGTCTCAATATTTTTATTATTTTGAGTTTTTCTCATTTTCCGATTCAACTTAAGTCATGCTTGTAGAAATGTCCCTTCATGTTTCTCATTATCTCATTGTCATTTCTGTTGGAATTTTAAAATTTATGATGTACCTACTTGTGACCGCTGTCGTCCTAGTGGTTACTTTATTTTATGGTGGTTGCCGTGTTCTCCTCATGATAATGTCATGTCTTTCAAGATATTGACTCATGTCATATGTCATTCAAGACTTTGACTCATGTCATTGTTTCTAACCTGCTAGGGTAGGATTTAACACGTGTTTGGCGTTTTGCCCCATCAATTTTATTGATTTTTGCATTTAATAGTGGCGCTTTCTTTCAAATAATAATGTTTTTTGTGAGCATTGTTTTGCATTGTCTTGTCAAGCTTCATGTTTATGAAAACCCGTTTTTTCTCAAAATATTTTAACAATGATATTATGATGTTGGGTATTGGCACCAACCTTTGAGAATGTTTCACCTCCATGTAAGTAAAAGATTTTTGTTTTTTCTGGCATGTATTTTCATATCTTGTCTCTGCTCGTAGTAACTTCTTAATTGGGCTGAAAATGGACTTTCCTGAGTCCGAAACATGTCCCCTTGAATAAGCACATCATTAAAAAAGGGTGGAAATGACATTGAGCTTTCTTTCTTCCTTATGATCAATGAAGACAGTTGAAATTCTCACTATGCTTTTTGTCCTGAACTGAGATTCTTCTACTGATATCCTTTTTTTCTAAATTTCAATGTTCACACTTTTAGAGAACTAATACTCCCAGTTAATAATTCTGAATGGTTACAGAAATATCAATTATTGCTTCATAAATCATGATATTCACACCAGTAGTTGTTTTCTATTGAATAAACTGAAAAAGAGTAGATATTCTCATCACATCATTGTATTGCTTCATACAAATATATATCCATTTTTGTATGTTCATAATTTATCTGAGAATATTCCTTTTCCACACTTTCATACCCAATCAGGGGGTTCAAACTTGAACGATGGAAACTTGTGATTTTTATAGCCCTCTAATCGCAGATTCGTGATAGTCTCAATTCAGAATTTCTTTCCACGCCCTGTATGATGAATGTCAATTGATCATACAGCCAAAAGTAAAAACACACCATAATGTTTCGCCAATAAAACAATTAAACCGTTATGTTAATGTTTTACACTACCAGTGTAGTGTGATTATCATGCCAAAGGTTCCAATCATTATGAGTGAGCAGGTATTTTATGTATCAGGTTCCCATTGATAGACACGTATTTTAATTACATTGCAATCTAACCACCACTGGTAAGCAGACTTAATAGTTGTATAAATCAAAATCTGAATCACCAGTTGAATTTCATGACACCTAATAATGAACAAGATACCAACACCAATCACTACAAGCGTACAAGATATTTTGATAGGAATCTTATTGAAAATTCAATTGAGAGGAGAACAAGCAATCCGAGGCCGGTGTTCCTATTCTGCCTTCCCGTTGATAACTACTCGGCTCTTCGTTTCTGATCCTATACACCGGCCCCGTTTCACCCAACTTAATATTCCTCGAAGTATGAAGTGCCTTCTTTTCTGTCCTAGCCTGAATAGGGTAAATCATGTAACCATAAAAGTGATCCCCAACCGAGTCCCCAACACTACCATCACATAAAGAGTTAACGTCAACTCAAAAAAGTAAAAATGATAATTCAAATCTAACAGCACCGACATACACATTTTGGTCAACATAGTTAAATACCGGCAACAAGATGATTATAAAAATGTGACATTTGACGCCTTCAACAGTGCTGAGTTTCATTCTGGTTTCATAGATCGAAAAGTCATTAACAATAAACAAAAGCAAGGTGCAAGTGTCGCCCTTCAACATCCGGTATACAGTGATTGAATTATAGAGTGTGGGGACTTTGCCTGGAATGAATTAGCTACTGAGGGAACGAGTGATTTTTCTGAAAACTCGCAAGACACCTTAACGTTTGAATGTATTTGCCTACATTTGGAGAGCAATATGGAGAATATAACCCTTTAGGGCTAGCTTAAATCAACCCCAAATTTTTTTTTCAAATGCAACCCCTCATTGGAAAGCTGGTTGAAAGAGGAATCCAGCGTACTGATCATATTTCAGTTTGCAGTACGTTTGGGGGTCGCATAAAATCAAAATATAATTTCGAAGTTTATTATATTTTCAACGTATTTTCGTATTGAACTGTGAATACGGCAAGATATTTAATTCCTTTTTGCGGCTCTATAAAAACACTGGAATACGATAGCAAATAGCAGTTGTCGCAAAAAAATGCCATCAATTGTTCAGCACACATTTTGAGCGATGGATACTTTGAAAAAAATAATTTATTTCAAAAATAGATTTCAATTTTATGCAACCTCCAAATGAATGAAAAACTAAAATTTGGATTCATCTTTCCACCAGCTTTCCAATGAGAGGTCACAAGCCATAGGGTTAGATTTGAAAAAATCATGTTGAGGGTGGTTTCAGCTACCCCTGGAGTGATACATTCTCGATATAGCTTGCAAAATGAAGGTACAAACATAAAATCGTTGATGTATGTCGGGATTAAAAAAAAATCGTCACCTCCCCATTATCGAATTTATTCCAGTTGAAGTCTCCACACTTTATTAACGATATTATAGCAGTTTAAAGATAATTCAGTTTTAATACCTACGTGTGCCTTCGTCCTCTAATGTCCTCATCTGAGGTATACTTAATATGCTCTGTCTGTAGTTTGTCAAGGATTTTTGTGACTTGAATTCAGGAAGGTGTACGACTGAACCCGAATAAAATATATCTTTCCTAGACATAGGACGTACCATAGCTGGTTTTTCCCTTCTACTTGAGATGGACAACTTGGAAGTAAAGGCTAGACTTTCCACATCTACCTACAAAAAGAAGATTATAAAGGATGATAATGCTCTTTAATAGTGAAATAGTTCTGATAATTAATCTTGTGTATTCATTTGAAAGAATACAGTGATTATATATGAAGAATTCATTGTTACGCAACAAATTCTCATGAGCCGAAGGCCAGTGTCGTTAATCGTTTACGAAACAACAATTCACTTCAAACTATTTATATTTCAACATATCATTGACTGCTCGACATGTTTATACTTATGAGTATACCTTCTTTTGACGCTTGTGATTGAATGCCAATCACACGACCAGTTGACCTTACTAGAACGAGAGGTCAATATCGAAGTAAAAAATCTCAAAATTTTGTCGGATAGCCCTGAATCCTGAGGCATGTTTTATCTTAAAATTTCTGAAGATATGATGTAGTTAGACTTGAGCAAATTGCACAAATCAGGCTGATACGGAGCGTGAACACAAAATGTCACAACATTCCGACATCATGCCTCCGATCTGCCTTACACTGGCCTAATTCTGAATAGAGTTGACTGGGTTCACAGATCAAAAACACCTATAGGTTCTGGTGCGAGTGTACGGTCGCATACCTAGAACAGAGGTATCAATCTGTCTTGGGTCCTTCAACCGTATTTCAGGCAGAAATTTACGACAACTGCCAAAAAAGAATATCCGCGATCAGAAGACTCAACAAATTGTATCTGTTTTGGATTCCTGGCCATTCTGGTATAAGGTAATGAACCGGCAGATTCCCTTGCAATGGATGATGCCGCAAGTAGTTTCATTGAATTAGAACCTGCCTTTGGCATCTCACCAAGTTTTTCCAAACATATATAGGTACTGAACACCTGGACTGTAAGAAGAGTTTCAGATTTCTTGCAGAATCTACCAGGATTGGTTCATTCAAGGCATTTATATATGCTTCAAAGAATGTCACCAAACAAATGTAAGACTACAGGCCAACTTACAGGCCACTGTCGCCTGAATCACCATATTATATGTCAAGACTTGGGCTGTCGGGTGAACGGCGTGCCGTCGTCTTGAAGATGATGAAACAGCAGAGACTTTGTGCATACCCCGCAACGGCTCGAATCAATTTTTCGCTGCTTGGCAAGGTCTCACTCACCAAGTGAACTAATCTGCTTCATCAAGAAGCTGGATCTACTTGTGAAGTATGAAATGGAAAGAGCGACAATAGACTCTTACGAGAAATGACACGAGAGTATTTTTATCAGTTCTATCAACTCTGACCTCACATCTCATACCCACACAGCACGAAATATTCAACAAATATTGCCACAATATTACAATATTGCAGTTACATTCGCAATGTTTTGAAATATTGCTGCAATGACACTAATTTGTATTGTCATATGATTGCGACGTTCATCGACAAGTTTATTTTTTATATCTGCATTATAATTTCAAGATATCGCTTGGAATCATTGATTGTTGCTTGGATAAATCATGCAATCTTCAAGAAATATTGCAGAAATATTGAATACTGAATTATTTTCCAGCAATATAAAATGTTCATTCGAGGATGAATGACAGAATATAAATGAGTGTGCACTGGTTTTACCAATGGAACTCAGTTATATGGTTATGAATTTATGATTTTGACTCTAGTTTTGACACCATAGTTTTGACATCATTGTCTTGGCCATAGAAATCATATAATATTGAGTATATTATATTATACCACTTATATAATACTATTAATCTATGGTTTTGACGGAAATTGTATTCCTAATCCTTATTGTTCAAATCGGTCACGTGATATATAATGAAGATTTCATTGGTCACGATGTAGCACATGATACATCTCCGACTAATTGCGGCCAATGAGAATTGACTACATTGTGCGATTTAGGCACGGGCGAGAGTAACAATTTGACATTTGAAGTTTTTCACGGTCAGTGTAACTCAGTCCTCAGTCTTTCGCCAAATCAGCACTTCGCCCGCCACAAGTTGTCATTTACAACAAAATGCTAATTTATTGAGAAAAGTTATATACCTTTGAAGGATTCCAAAATATTCAAGTCAATCTGAAAAAAATATCCTCCATCGGCCTATTATGAATTCTAATCCACCCTGTATAATTTATAATATGTTGTTTTGAGAAACCCTGTATATGAAAATTTTCAATATTTCCATATCGTATCTCAAAAAAAGATTAAATATTGCATATTATTTCTGAAATATTGTTCGGATATATTATCGAATATATCTGCAATATTTCATCTTAGATTTTGGGGCGGACATTTAGATATTTTAGCAATATTTCTGGAATATTCCATCAACGTTTTGCAATAAAACAAAAATATTTCAAATCTGTCCGAACCATATTCCTGCAATATTTCTGAAACAATTCTGTGCTGTGTGGTAGCGCCGTGATCTGGTGGAACATAGAAATATGTCAGCCATCATTGAAATCAAGTGTCAAACAAGTATGTAGAGAAACATACCATTCTTGGTTATCCACAAGTACATGTTTCTATTGGCCAGAAATTTGTTTCATAATAAAAAGTTCATGTTTTCATTGGTCATAATCTGTTTCGAATTGACAATCTGTGTTAGAATGAACAAGTGAAAATAGTAAAAAAAAAATCTTTCAATGTAACTGTACATTCCAGATTAGGTACCAAGGAATAATTCTTCTGCCATACTTTCTTTCTGTCGAAGTGATTACAAGAATGTAAAAGGTCAACAGTGTTTTCCTAGCAATGGGAGCATTGGGCCCTAACTTTCCGGAAGTTCATTGTTTATTGCAAAGTAAAAATTGTGTGTGAATCCATTAGATCCAATAAATAATATGACTACAAAATAAGCGGTTTTGTTGAGTTTTCCTTGATAATTATATATCGAGCAAGATATATTCTGCAGTAGATAATTATATATAGATAAGTATTCCAATGAATATACAAGACATATGATATTAATATCTGGATTTTGCACAAGATGACCAAAAAAATACACTAACCTCGCTATTATTATTCCTACTCATAAACGATCCCGTCGACTCGTTTCGCTTCCTGCGCATGTCTCCGTTGGAGTTATTGACTGTGGCCCTAGACGAGGATCTAATAGGCCCCAAAGTGGGCTTGAACCTTTCTCCGAAGGACGTCTTCCTCATCCTGTGGATTAGAAATAAGTAATACAATAAGTAAACTGAACAAACAGATTCACAATAAAATATTTTTCGCGTACAGCCTATCTCTTTGAATTTCAAAGGAAACGACAGCTCGAGGCAGGAATTTATTGCTGGAGCTGTTCCAGTTGACTTTTTGGAAGACTATTCAGAGTGACTCAGTTTTTTGTAGCAGGACTTCAACAGCTTAAAGGAGATATTAGTTTAAGATACAAATCTCATGTAAAATAAAATGTGTAAGAGCCCCTTTTCCGATTTACTGGTAATTGTGATATTTTTTTGTGTTCTTCAAATTGTGTCACTGAGTATCATGAACAAATCTATACAGGGTGTTTCAGATTTAAATGTACATACGATACCTGAAGATAGAGGACACTTCGGTGGTTCCAAATCACCCCCCATGGATTTGTCTACCGTCTTTTATAACTGAGATACAGGACGTTATCTTGATTTTGGCAAAATCTTCATCTAGTTATAACTTTTGAACCACTTTGTATAATTTATACATACTTGGTAGAAATATTCCACTTATATTACCCATCGAAACCATATAAAAATCCGGATCAGAATCCAGGTCCGTCTTGAGGAAAAACAGAAAACTTCTTTTATCTCAAAAACAACACCTTGTATGGCAAAATTTTGTAGGTCTGTTTTGATATTTGGAAAGAGCGGGACAAAATGAAATAAGTGACCTACTTTTTACGAGTGCGCATCTAATTTGACAGATGGTTTATTATCAAGTTTTGAAATATTCAGCTCCATTTCGAGGCATTTTTATTGAACTTATAATTCAAAATTCAATTTTAATACAAAAAAATAACAGTCTTTGAAGTTCAACATCATTAGAGTCAAATTAGGTCAACTATCGATAGATTTGTTGTGACAGAATCACTTGTCTATGGTATCAAACATTTTTGAGGGCTCATTTTATTCTCCACTATTGATTCACGAGCTGCGGTTAAGTAGGCTGTGCAAAAAAATCTGATATTCTGACAGGTCATAATCACTAGTGTGATATTATTGGTAATGTTGAGATAATTATTTCTGGTGCTTGTATTGGGTTGTTACATTTCAAAGTGTTCATAATTGTGCCTACAATAACTTTACCAATAATATCGCAACTATAGTGATTATGAACTGTCCGAATTTTCATTTTTTCTTCACAGCCTACTTTACCGCAGCTTATGAATAAATAGTAAAGTATAAAATTAGTCCTCGAAAGTTTTCAAAATCATCGACAAATTATTCTGTCAAACAAACAAATTTATCGATAGTTCACCTAATTTGACTCAAATGATGTTGAACTTTGGAGACTGTTATTTTTCTGTATAAAAATTGGGTTTTGAATTATGAGTTCAATGAAAATGCCTCGAAATGGAGCTGAATATTTCAAAACATGATAATAAACCATCTTTCAAATTGGATGCGCACTCGTAAAGAGTAGGTCACTTCATTAATTTTTTCCGCTCTTTCCAAATATCAAAACCGATCAATAAAATTTTGCCATACAGAGTGTTGTTTTTGAGATATGAAAAGTTTTCTGTTTTTCCTCAAGACGGACCTGGATTTTAATCCGGATTTTCATTTGGTTTTGATGGGTAATATAAGTGAAATATTTCTACCAAGTATGGATGGATTATACAAAGTGGTTCAGAAGTTATAACCAGATGAAGATTTTGCCAATATCAAGATAACGTCCTGTATCTCAGTTATAAAAGACGGTAGACATATCGATGGGGGGTGATTTGGAACCACCGAAGTGTCCTCTATCTACAGGTATCGTATGTACATTTAAGTCTGAAACACCTTGTATAAAGGAAACTTTCAATAATGTAAGGTATTCTATGTAATCAATTATCAAGAAATGTCAATAGTTGTGATATATAATTGTTGTACCCAAGAGAATATCCATTCGTCGTTCATTCCCTTGTACTGATATTTATTAAGGACGATGGATTGATTTGTTCTTCGCATTTTACATGAAACACGTCCAATCATTGCATTCGGATGTTACATATAATGACATATATTATACTATCAATTATCAGTAAACACCATCGCCAAATGGTAAAAAATAATATTATCAACGAAAATTGGATTCTATGACTACGAAGGTCAATCCACTTAATTTATACAGCATATATTTTTTATACTCCCATTTTATTCATTTTTTTCTTTATCAATCCTACTACGATACGACGTTTCAACGTACTATGTCGGCTTATATCTCATAAACCCAGCATATAAAACTTTTTCAACTCACATATTTTTCTAATGACTCCACAACAACATAGTAAAATCTCAACCAATTCTGCCGAGAGCCAATTTTACATATTTTCGTCTAATAGCCCTTCCTTCTTGAGTAGAATAATTAGAAAACTCTGATATTTTGGGAATATCAGTTAGACTATATCATATTCATGTGCTGAACAGATGAATTCATTTCAAAAACGCCTCGTATGCATTAACATTAATTAGGCACACAGGGGGAAATAAAAGTCTAGTGATACTTCACAAATCTTCTAGATCCCTCTCTATACACGAGTTATTGGTTGAAAATTGACTATCACAAAAATGTTCTAACATACTTATGTCTTGAAAAAACTGCTTAGATATTATCAATTTTATCGATTTCCTGATATAAAAGAAAACATTTCACAATATATCAATATCATTGGCTTTGAGATATATCTCTGTACATAATTGCATAGTGATAAGTGATCAGGGTTGAGCATATCAAACAGAACAAATAAGATCTCCAAGTTCTCGATTAGCAATGGGCAGTCTGGATGACGCTATCCCGCACTGGCACTGATTGATTGGAAGTTATGAGACAACCTATATGGCGTTTAATAACATTGGTGGCACCTATTGAACCTACCGACCTATTTCTTTCATCTGTATTTTTGCAAAAATTATTGAAAAAATCATAAAACAACAACTAACTAAGTACTTTGAAGAAAATATTTTTTTCAGTAATCAACAATACGGTTTTAGGAATGGTCGCTCGACAAGCAGTGCAGCACTCAGTGTTATAGAGAAAATAGTTGGGGCTCTTGAATAAGGTTATCACATGGGTATTATTCTATGTGATCTGTCTAAAGCCTTTGACTGTGAATCAGAGGCGTCACTCTCAGTCCCTTTGAATCCTATTTAAGCAATCGATTTCAAACAGTATACCGTTAGATTTGGTGTACCACAAGGTCCTGTGGTAGGGCCTCTACTGTTTATTATATATAATAATGATTTACCCACTTTTTCATCCCCATACAGTAGCGTTATGTTTGCAGACGACCTGACACTAATATATTCTCATGAAAATCACGATTCATTGAATCTCTTGTCTGATGAAATTGAAGATAAAGCCATGAACTGGTTTATAGCAAACAATCTCAAATTAAACAGTGACAAATCACAAAATTTAATAGTCTCTACCAGCATATTTCCACATGAGGAAAGGGATGTAAAATTTTTGGGTATCACTTCGGATGAGAAGCTAAACTGGGTAAGTTTTTCCACAACAAAAAAAAAGCAATGAGTCCTGAGTAATGCCAATTACAAAGAAACCTGCCGATAACTATTCATAAAATTGGATATCATGATCCTCCCTTCACTTTATATTTGGAATACTGTGACTGAAATTCATAAAAATGTTTCTTCCATGACTACACAATCAGATATACATAATTACAACACCAGAGGATCGTTTAGTATACGTATCCCCAGATATAGGCTCACAAAATCTCAAAAAGACTCATTGAATTATACTCTTTTTAAGAGTCTCCTTGTAGAAGTCAGAAATTTCATTACAAAATTACATTTTATTTTAAAAAAAACAATGAAAGTATTTCTGCTCGAAAATTCATTCTCTTCCAATGAAGAATATGTGGAATGTGTGAAGAAAGATATACTCACTGAATCACAGAAAATTAACATTGATGCCTGATTTGTACAAATTTTATTTTTATGGACCTTTTAATTACTTGATGAATGTATGATTTTTTATATACACTTAAATTGGTTACTGTGATTTTTCCATTTTCCATTTTATATACACCGTGTCCCAGCTGAAATGTCCCCCTTGTAAAAAATCAACCGAGCGATCGAATGACTTGAAATTTGGACACCCAGTATATTTGATGATGCTTGCTCGAAATATGCTATTGAATAAATCATAGGTATACAGGGTCACACCGAAGTGCACCTCAACTTTCTTATTTGAATAGGCACACCCAGTATATTATTCCATATTCAAGTAGAGTTTATTATTACAAATTCAACAATTCCGGGTTTGATGGGATTTTTTCGAACGACTAAGAAGAATTGACAAAAAATAAAACTATCCAATACAAAATTGATATGATTAGATTTTATTAATATAACACGATTGATGTCAAATGATGGGTGTCCTGCACATAACTACAGACCCGTGAAGGATTATCTTCGCCATCGGTTTGGAGAAAATCTAATAACCATCAATTGTCTTGATGGTGATAGCAACTGGCCAGCTCGGTCGCCAGACCTCACCCCACTTTATTTTTATTTGTGAGGCTACTTGAAACAACAGGTTTATGAGTCGCCAATTATGAATATGGAAGAGATGAAAGAGAAAATCACAAATTTATGCGCACAAATTGATCGCAACGTGATATACATATAGGGTCACAATGAACGTTATCAAAGGAGCTAGGAAACGTTTGCAGCAAAATGGACGTCATATTGAGCAGTTGAGGTTTTAATTATTTTCTTTTCATTCGATTTCAATCGTGTTATATTAATAAAATCTAATCATATAGATTTTTTATTGAATCGTTTTATTTTTTGCCGTATATTTGTAGTCGTATGAAAAAATCCCATTAAACCCAGCATTGTTGAATTTGTGATAATGAACTCTACTCGAATATGGAATAATATGAGTGTCCCTATTCTGATAGGAAAGTTTAGGTGCACTTCGGTGTGACCCTGTATACCTGTGATTTATTCAATAGCATATTATTTTGAGTGAGCATCATCAAATATACTGGATGACCAAAGTTCAAGTCATTCGATTGCGCGGTTGATTTTTTACAGGGGGGACATTTTAGGAGGGACACGGTGTATACACTTTTTTTTAATTGTGACTTGTCGTGAATGTATTGTATACACATCATGACCAATAAATATATCTATCTATCTATCTATCTATCTATCTACCAACCTGTCGAATGTCGGCACGGATCCGTTCTTGGGCAGCCCCTGCACGTGCGTCGAGAATGCCGGCTGGCTGGCGTTCCTCGGGATCAGCTTCGACGCGCCGCCGGAAAACTCGCTCGCGTTGTTCGTGTTGTCAGAGTCCCGACGGATCCGACCCTCCTGCTGGATCGACTCCAGCCGAGGGTTCTTGATGGTCTTCATCTCGGTGGCACTGCCTCTGCAAGCAGAAAGACTTATAGACCAGGAGATAGTGAGTTAGGATCCTACCTTAGCGCTTTGCCACTAGATGGCTACAACATGACTAGAACTTCATGTTATACCCTGCTTCTTTGAAATGGGTGATACACCAGAAGCGTAGAGTTGTTCCAGTTGTCAGCAGACCGAGAGCGGCTGATGAGACCAGGTGGGTCAAAACAGTACTGTCTGGCTCCTGCTGACAATTGGGGAAACTCTGTTCAACCTGGATCTCTTAGTTATGAGATCTGGCAGTTGAATAGGTCGGTGGAAAAATCCACTCAAGTATATGTCAGGTAGTGCCATCTGTCAGCAGAGCGGTTTACTTGTAGTACCACTCTGTAGCGTATAGACGTACGGGTCTGTACGTGTGACTATAGATGGCAGCGCCATACAGTGTGTCGCGATCTCTTGATCCTACCTTAGAGCTTTGCCACTAGATGGCTACAACATGACAAGAACTTCATGTTATACCCTGCGGCTTTACTTTTTGTGAAAAATTTTCTTGATTTTCCGCGTTATTATAATGCCTGCTGTTGTAATATACAGAATTTCAGGCGAACTGCGCTAATAATTCATGGCAAAAAATCCACAGCGGCCAAAAGGGCTCAAAAGGGTAACGAAAAACTGAAGAGAGACTGAGACTTCCGTGTTTTCAAATTGCATGCCGAACAAAAACACTGTGGAAATATTGGCATGCGCCCCTCGTCTGACCAACCTTGGAAAATTTCGGGAAAACTCTCTTAAAATGTGATACAGTAATGAAAAGATTTTCTTCATTTGAATTATTAATTTACAGTAGGTAATTCAGTACCTATATACGCTCCAGGATTTTGCAAAATAGAGGCATGAATGACGAACATTGCAAAAATTAGTCGCAAAAAAATTTAACATTCGGCAATAAGGAAAGAAATACCTGCATTAGTATTCCTTTATTCCAATCAATGTATAGATTCCAAGAGGATATAATATTCTGCTTTTTGAACATCTGTGGAAATGACCTAGAGTTTTCAGTTCCCATTAGGAATATTTCAGTTCACTGATTAGTTTAGTGAGAGAAGAATTGTGTCTCGATACGGAATAATTTTATTTTAAGGTATCAGTGTGGTTTCAAGTGGGGCTGATAATGTGAACCAAAATAATGTTGGTACTTCATATAAAAAAATTTCTATGGCGCTTCGTTGATCTTGAAAGATATAATAAAAAAAATGAATTGCATGTATACCTTTTAACCGGTTGCGATGGTATCAATGATATTTGGGCAGGTGAATAAACTCCTACCTATGCACCTTTCCATACGTAAACGGCTTTTCAGTGATTATGTTTTATACAGAATGGGACGAATTTCTTCCGTTCAATGAAAGCGTTTTTGACAGATTAAGAACCAGGTGGTGGACATACTTTTTATTTCAGTACTATTAGGAAATTCAAGATGGCAGATCCAATGTGGCGGACGAGTTTTGTAATTATGGTCCGATTCTATTCGAAATTAGTATCTGGGGTTTTCGGGGACAGATATTATGATTCCTTCGTGAAAATTTGGACATTCAAAACGACGGAAAAGTTTTGTGATTATAATCCGATTCAATTCAAAATTGGTATACAGTGTGTCCCACTTACCATGCTCACCATGGGTATCTTTTCAACGGTGAGAGATACGAGGTCGGTTAAATGACACCAAATGTGTAGTTTGTCAAGGCCAACTATAATGTGAAAAAATATTTCGATAAAATCTATTCGTTTTTGTTTTATACGCAAAAAACAGATTCTGGTCATTTTCAGGTCTCCTCCGTAACTTCTTTATTCATAAAAATATTCAAATATTAATTCCACATTCTCATGGCAGTTTTTTGAAGTGATTTCGAGAAAAATATGAAATTTATACCAACTCTTCTAGAATTTGAGATATCAGCACCAACTTTAGTTTTTCGAATGTAGGTCATAGCTCACTATGACTCAGTAACAAATAACTTTTTTTTTATCTTACCAATGATATGTCGCAGTAATAGTTTTGTGTTGATAACAATGGAGTTATCGTCATTTATACAAAACAAAAAATTATTTGGAAGCCGCCATCTTGATTTATAAATTTTAAAAAGAAAATCATGATCTCCGACCTCATAAACCTCCATTTACCAATTTTGAATGGAATCGGACCAAATCTTGTCCGCCATCTTGGAGCAGCCATTTTTTTTTATTTCAACAAAAATTCCATAACTCCGATTAGCTTGGAATTTGGCAGGTGTTCATAATTTTGGAGACAATACATTATGGAATTTTTGTTGAAATTAAAAAAAATTGCTGCTCCAAGATGGCGGACAAGATTTGGTCCGATTCCATTCAAAATTGGTAAATGGGGGTTTTTGAGGTCAAAGATTATGATTTTTTCGTTAAAATTCATAAATTGAAGATGGCGGCTTCCAAATAATTTTTTGTTTTGTATAAATGACGATAACTCCGTTGTTATCAACACAAAACTATTACTGCGACATATCATCGGTAAGAGAAAAAGAAGTTATTTGTAACTAAGTCATAGTGAGCTATGACCTACATTTGAAAAACTAAAGTTGGTGCTGATATCTCAAATTCTAGAAGAGTTGGTATAAATTTCATATTTTTTTCGAAATCACTTTGAAAAACTGCCATGAGAATGTGAAATTCCTATTTGAATATTTTCATAAATAAAGAAGTTACGGAGGAGACATGAAAATGATCAAAATCTGTTTTTTGCGTATAAAACAAAAACGAATAGATTTCATCAAAATATTTTTTCACATTATAGTTGGCCTTGACAAACTCCACATTTGGTGTCATTTAACCGACCTCGTATCTCTCACTCATCTAAAAAGATACCCATGGTGAGCATGGTAAGTGGGACACACTGTATATCTGGAGATTTTCGGGATCGGTGATAATGATTCCTTCGTCAAGATTAGGAAATTCAAGATAACGAATTTAATATGGCGGACGAGTTTTGTAATTATTATTCGATTTCATTCAATATACTGGTATCTGGGGGTTTCCGGGGTCAAAGATTAGGATTCTTACGTCAAAATTTGAAAATTCGAGATAAAGGAAACAAAATGGCGGACGTGTTCAGTAATTATAATCCGATTCTATTCAAAATTTCGTGATCGGGAATTATGATTCCTTCGTCAAAATTAGGAAATTTGAGATTGCTGATCCAATGCGGCTTTTATAGATAAACAAACTAAAAATGAGCAGAAAATCAAATAATAATGGTGTGTTGATGGATATTCAACTGAAAAAATATTTCCTAGAAATAATGTATATAGCAAAACAACGTTTGCGGGATAGTCAGCTAGTTGAAAATAATAGTAGATTGTTTTATTAGGATCAAAAGTGAAGCCGAGCGAAAGCAAAATTTGCAAGTCAAACAGAGTCACTTTTGATCCGAATGAAACATGCTATATTTTCGGAAACCCAAAGAATTAACTAGTGGAGTGAATATGTGAAGTAACCACTAATACCGTGCCATATGTATTCAATGCAACAAATAATCAGTGTGATGAGACTATTCTACCTTCATTAACATATCAGGTTTATCCAATTTTCAAGGATGTTCGAATTGTTGTTCCAATAAAAAATCAACCACAGAGTGACCTATTTGTGTATGGACCAGGTGTCAGCCCTAATAGCAAATACAGCGCCAGTGTCAGGTATAGGGTAAAGACGTGGAAAATGTAAGGTTAGTGAGCATATCAACAATAATATCACCGATTAATGATTTCTCTCCATACTCCACTGTGTTTGGGTCGGTAATCAAATGAAGGTAAACAATATCGTTGTGTGAGACAAAAAACTATTGCTGGCAGTGATTATTCAAAAACAAGATATCCATCCCGAGAATGACGAATGGAATTTATATCTCCAGCATGGATATGAAATGCCAAATCTGTCGAAATCGGAAACAAATCCAGTATGCGTCCCAACCCAAATAACCAACCGTAACAATGTTGTTTTTCTGCAACCGACACAAAAGTCGTCCATTTTGATACCAAAATTAGCTCTTAAATTGACGTTTCTATTACTGACACAAAAATAGGTATGTTGCTAGGCAACATATTTAGTTCCTAGGAGCTGAAGTTGAATTTTAGTTCCTAGGAGCTAAAGTTGAACTTTAGCTCCTAGGAACTAAAAAGGATCTACTGGACGTCATCAAGAATAAACAACATTGTGACGGTTGGTTATTTGGGTTGAGAGGCATACCTGATTTGTTTTCAATTTCAGCAGATTTGGCATTTCATACCCATGCTGGAGATATAAATACACCTTATTATAGTTTAGTATTGGAATTATAAACATCTCAGTTAAGTATTTTTGTTTTGATCAGGGAAGCCTTCAAGATTCAAATACTTGCTTGATCTGTATTTCATTCGTTATTCTCGGGATGGATAACTTGTTTTTGGATAATCACGGCAAGCAATAGTTTTTTGTCTCAAACAACGATATTGTTAACTTTCATTTGATTATCGAGCGACAATCATTGTATTACCGAAGGGAAAACATAATTGCTATTCTTATTGTTGATGTGCTCACTAACCTAACATTTTCCAAGTCATGTTTCTATAGCTGGCACTGACGCGGTATTTGCCATTAGAGCACCTGGTCCATACACAAATATGTCACTCTGTGATTGTATTTATATTGAAACTACAATTCGAACATCCTTGAGAATTGAATGAACCTGCTGTTGATGCAGGTAGAATGTTCGCACCACACGGATTATTTTTCAATATTTGTTGCATTGCATACATATGGCACGGTATTGGTGGTAACTCCACATATTTATTTGAGTTATTTGTTTCGGTTGCAGAAAAAATAGCATGTTTCATTCGGATCAAAAGTGACTTTGTTCGACAAGCAAATTTTGCTTTCGCTCGGCTTCGCTAAACGCTCCGCCTCGCAAATGCAAAATTCGCTTGTCAAACAAAGTGTCACTTTTGATCCTAATAAAACAATCTACTATTGTTCTTGATTACCTCTAGTACATCCTTTTTAGTTCCTAGTAGCTAAAGTTCAACTTTAGCTCCTAGGAACTAAAAGTGTTTGTGTCAGTAATAGAAACGTCAATTTAAGAGCTAATTTTGGTATTGAAATGGACGACTTTTGTATCGTTTGCAGAAAAATTGTATTTACTGTGTAGGACTCGGCGATCCCGACGATCCACTGCTCTGCTCCGTGGCCTTGGCCTCGGTGATGGTGGGCAGCGTGGGCACAGTTGGGATGGGCGTTATGGGCGTCCCGGGCGCCAGCTGGTCCAGGTTCAGACTAGAGTGCACCCCTGGATCGATGTTGAGCGGCTGCTTCTGTCGCTTCTCCATCGTACCTACACATATACAGTGTGTTACAATTTGCGCCACCCCACCTCTGTACTTTCGTATTCCTAGGACGATTCGAGATTTTTTCTTCTCGAAATCATCTACTATATCGAGCAAAAAAATTGTCAATAACAATTTCTTAGCCAACTGCGATAACAAAAACTTAAGCAAAATTGGACTCTTCTTTACGATTCGGACTAGCCACAAATATTCCTATATCAATTCTCAAAACAATTTCTTCAAAGGAGCGTTTTAAATCATCGTTACAATTTTTGAATAATTGCATTTTTCGAGTCACCGTGTTTTATAATTCTTTTAATTTGAATATTACCAGACATGATGATAGTCAGGATTAGATCATCTGGCTACATAAAAGTTAAACAAGCCAAGGTTAGTTAGTTCATTGTACCATTATATCACCTGACGAAGCTATTGTGCTAGCGAAACATGTCGTGTGTTTGAGAATTTTGTGGAAATCTTATCGTTTGTAAAGTTTTTACAAAAAATATATGTTTCCCACGGCAGCAAATGTATATTGACTGCCTTGGCTGAATTCGCTACGATCGGCCGAGGCAGTCAATTTACTATTTTCCTGCCAAGTGAAACTTCAACTATTCTTCTCATTTTTATGGCGAAGCCCTCACGCCCGTAGACGAAGGCAAAGAAGAAGACGAGCCTATCACCATGGGCACAGTAGAGAGCTTACAGAGGCAGTAAGTTCACTTCCACAGAAATTTGGCAAGCGTCCCCACTTCTGCATTGAAACTCTCGGTCGATGCGCAGTAGCTCAGTCGAGCCAGACGAATGTACAGAGAGGCTCAGCACCATGTTTACATTGTGTCCCAAAAATATCGTAAGTCGTGATCTTAATAAATGAAACATTGATTCATGCATCATGAATCCTAAGAAAGTCCTATATAATCGCTCCTAATCAAATAGATATTCTGTGTTTGTAATCACAAATTGATCATATATGATCAAATAATAATAAAGATACTGAACTTGAAAAATTCATATGGAAATAAGCATTCAACATGAATTTACCTGTTTTTCAAAACCCAATAATCCATTTGGGGTTTTCGTTATGGATATACCTAGTTACCTATTTCCAATGATCATATCATAATTTGATTTGAATTGCCTGTTTCTGGTAATCCATTTATCCATTGTCGATTATATTGTAGGTACCTGATTTTGAATAAAAGGAATACACGATATAGAATTGGATTAGTATTGAGTGAATATTGAAGGAGTGATAAAGTTATTGCAGTTGTGAATTTCGTTCTATTGTTGTTGGAATTGTATTGGTGCAGTATTAGTTTGATCTGTGATTAGTGCAATTATTGTTTATTTCAACTATGTCATACCATTGTCATGTACCTACAAAGCTCGGAAGGTTCAAACTGTTTGGAAGATTTTGATGAAATATTGTCCACAATTTCAACAGTACCTTTGAAAAATTATGAAATTCTTTCAAACACTAAAAAGTCGTAGGTACTCTCCTTTGAAAGTAGACACAAAGTAGACACAAACATTCATGTGAAATATGCATAGATTATGGGTCTTCTAAAAGTACACTAGATCAAACTAATATATATTCTCAATTCAAAGCATATGAGAATAAGAATAGAGACATGTTTGGTAACTTGAAAATTTCTGAATTATCTTGTTTCTCTAGAAACTGAATTCGTGTCAAATTTTGATGAGTGTATTGGTGGAAAGGTCGGACATAGACTAAAAGAGAAATGTTCATCCATAAGCTTCTCACACCCATGTGAAGATTTTCCAAAAGATTATTTACTTTCATTGTTCATACGTGTTAGGATATATTATACTATAAAATTTGCAAACAGGGAATTGAAACCAATTTCAACTAACAAAATGAAGCCAAAATTGGTTATACTCAAAAATATGTAGAATTTGCACTTTTATTCAGTTTATATTGTTTTGTTCCATCTATAACATTATATGTTCTTTTTCGTTAGTCATAATAAAGTTTTCATAGAACTGTGGTGTTTCATTTACCTCATAATGAATTAATCATGTTCGTTAAAAGACCAAAGCACTTTTCAATATTTTTTCATGATTGTTTTCTCGTGGGAAATAAAATAAAAAAACATCCTCGTATAATTGTGGACTAAGAATGCGCCTCGGATATTACGCTTTAGATGACGTTCGGCCACAGAACAACAAGTTCTGCCACGAAGATCAAAGGTCCCGACGCCAAGTGACCCTACTGCCTCTGTAAGCTCTCTACTGTGCCATGGGCCAACAGGGCGGCAAACGCCTGCCCATCATCGTGAAAACCGCTCCATGTCCAGACGAGAAGGAAATCCAACTGAAGGAGTCCGTTTTGTGAAGTGCAAACCACTAACCATACCAACTATTTTACGCCTTGGCACGTGTTTCGCTAAATATGTTAGCATCTTCAGGAGAAGATTCAAACTAGTTAACAGTAAAACAATTTTAATCTCCTCCTGGTGATGCTAACATAGTTAGCGAAATACGCGTGGATGCGTAAAATCATAATTGGTTTGGTTAGTGGTAAAACAGTGTATAGTGTGTGTATAGTGTATTATCCTGCCAAAGGTTCCAGTCTTCGATATACCTTTTTATTGTTCATACCACGTGATATACAACTATAAACTATAAGGAATTCATACAATTGCATAATGCTACATATCATCTGTTAAGCATGAAGTACCTTGCGTGTAAATTGCATCGGAACTTGATGATAACAACATTTCACATTACGAAAATAGCACGGATGATATGGATAATATCAAAAATCTAAAATTGTTGGAAAAATGTTGATTTGATGCTCATAACCATAGACAGAATCATTTACATCCATGTATTCAAATTTGAATGCTTTCAGGGTTTCAACAGAACAAGTAAAGTAATAGTCTCATTCAAACGGTTCGAATGAGGGACAAACATAGTTGCCAGAAGAAGTCAGAATACATTTGGAAAGCACGTATTCTTTACCAAACAATTAATATTCATTTTCCCAAATGTTTTCTCGTTTCTATAAGTTCAGAGTTCGTTCAAATTGTAAAATTCATTTCCATTCATTCAAACTTGAATACTTTTGATTTCATTAGTTCGTAAATAAATTCTGAATGGTTTCAGGGTTTAACCAAGACAAGTAAATTGATAGTCTCTTCAAACAGATCGAATGAGGGACACATATAGTGCCAGAAGAAGTCAAAATACATTTGGAAAGCGCTTGTACTTTACTGGATAATTCATATTTATTTTCGCAAATTTTTTCTCGTTTCTATCAGTTCACAGTTCGTTCAAACCGTCGAATTCCTTGCAATAGTACAACCGGCAACCTGACAGTATGCTACAAATGTAACTAGAAATGTCAGTACCTACTTTCTGGCCGCCACCTGCTGGTGTTTACGAAAATGTAAACGGCTGTACGAAGCATTGCATTGCAAAGGTTAATTATACTGAACATTGCCAACCATTTTTCCAAAACTCAGGCATTATGACTTTATACTCACAAATTGTCTATAAAAATATAATACATGTTAAAAAAAATTATATACATTTACCACACACTCAGGCATTCATGATCATAATACCAGATATAAGCATAACATCCTACCTCATAGAAGGAGATTAGAAAAGAGCAAATCCATAGAAATATCTCTTTTCAATTCTCTTCCCACAGATATCAGAGACCTGCCGTTAGATCGTTTTGAAAAAATGTTGAGAAAGATTCTTGTCGGAATGAGTCTCTACAAAATCAACCACTTCACTGAGTTGATCAATGATTCTTGTAGACAACTAGTACTATTTTAATTGATTTTATCACTGAAACTTTTTTTGTTTGTAACTTTTCTGTTTCTTTGTACGACGTGTCCATAACTTGTATACCATGGAGGTAATATATTCTATTCTACGAAAATTTCCGGAAAAATATTGTTCTATTCTATTGCATTCTATTCTATCATACCGTCAGGCAGCTGCACCATGAAGTAGGAACCTCCTATGCTGCCTTGCTCCATCTGCAGCTTCCTCTCCTCAGCCATACGTTGCAGCAGGGGTGTCTCCCCGGTGTCTATGGGAAAGGTGATTTTCAGGTTTATTCCAATGAATTGAATTGTATTTTGACTAGGAAAGTTATGGAGCAGTTTTGATGTATTCAATTCCATGAGTATTTCGGGGTACTGAACACGAATCAGACGTTTGTTAAAAAAATTTCGTGATGGATCATTCGGAACAAAAAAAAGTGAAAATGCAATGGCGGTTTTTTGCTTATAACTTGAAAACCGAGTTGAAAACTATAAACTTGTCTCAGTAATTTCATATTGCTTATCAGGCTCACGCTAGTTGGAAATTGACGTTTTTCAGATGTCGATCTCCGTAAAACACGCTTTCTCTACTCCAGAACCTCAGATTCATAATAACGGCTGTCAATTAGTGGATTCCTGGTAGTTCCCTACTAATATATGGATTATATATGAGAAACGACTAGGTCATTTTCTTATACAAATTATACTTACAATGTGCAAGCTGTTTAATGAAGTCTCAAAGTGTACAAAAAATGTTAACGTAAAGTCTTGAACAAAAATTACATATTCCATTACATATTATATGTATAACGATCCAAATGTGTTAGCAAAATGAAAAAAAAAAATTAATCAGGAGTAAATATGGTCGATCGAATAGAATAAGTCTAATGGTCCAGATGGAATTCCACCCAATATTCATTATCCTCAAGAAGAGTGCACCATCGATAGAGCCCAACCATTTCCCAAAAAAGGAAACAAAAACATGTCCAAAGCTATAGGTCAATTGCCCTGTTATCAATAATCTCCAAAGTGATGGAGCAAGCCATCAACATTGAGTTCATCAAACATCTGGAAAGCTCAGGAATCTCTAATGATAGACAAAATGGCTTTCGCCACCAGGGATCAACTAAAGATTTACTTGCCTACGTCACCCATATTTGGCAAGCTTCATCAGAAGAAGATGGGGAACCTCTAGCTGTGACGTTAGATATTTCGAAGGCATTCGATCATGTTTGGCACCAAGGTCTGCTCTACAAACTACCATCATGCGGCTTAACACCACAGCTATGCCATCATTTATCGAGTTTTCTTTTAGGCAGATCGCTCCATGTCGTGGTGGACTAAGTATCGACTGATACCATTGCCCTCAATTCCGGCGTTCCACAATAAGGATCAATTTTGGCACCAATAGTGTTCTCAATTCATATCAACGATCTATTGGGAGCAACCACTTGCCGTGGATACGATACAGTCTTGCAGTATTATCTATACTGCGTTATCTTCTAGAATTCCTATTTATCCACAGAAAACTAAGAACTTAAGACGAAGACATACCAACGCTATCAAAGGAGATCTTGCGAAAATTACAGCCTGGGGAACCAACAACCTAGTTGAATTCAACGCTACCAAAACGTAAGCCTGTATTTTCTCTAGAAAGGCGGAACTCAATATGCCTGATATTACAATGTCTGGTACCACCATCCCCACCAGACCACTATATCTATGCTCGGTATAACCATCATCAATACTCTCTCATGGAAAAATCATGTCCGATCAATCGCAAAGGGTGCTCCACAAAAACTTGATTCGTCTGGTGGGTGATGGCACACTCACTAACTCTTTGACCTCATTAGAACACCTTGCGAAAAGTCAGCGAACTTTCAGTTTATATAATTTGCTATAATTTCATCACTAGCAATATCTACCAGTGGACGAACTTGACAGACCCAGTCAGCACATCCCTCCGCCGTTTACCTTGGAATGTGTAGAACAACACTATACCAAAACTCCATCCGTCTATAGAACGGCGAAACTTCGAATTTCCTGCCAATGGAAGTACTCCCAAGAACTTATAACCGCCAAAAGTTCAAAAAAGTCCAACACCTACCTCCTCTCCCTATCCTCTCTAGGTACGCACGATGTTCCACGATCATCATATGACTTTCCTTTCGTGCGCTCCAAGATTGACAAACATTTTTGGACATCAAAGTTCTTGTTCGATTTCGAATTTATTGTTCTTCTACAGTACTCTTTCAGTTTCCCTTGAAGAAGTGGTATAACAACTCATCGCGTGCAAGAAAATTACATGATTTGTTGGAAGCAACTCCATGTCCAGTACACAGCTTCGCGGATGATAGTACTCTTCATACCGTCTCCTCTTCCAGGGCTCCAATACCAGCCAGGCAAATCAGAAACCAACGAGGGAGAAATGTTGACATGATAAATATGGACTTGGCAACAATTCTCGAATGGGGATCCAATAACTTGGTAGATTTCAATGCAAACAGAACTGCCGATCTCACTGTGCCCAACATGAGCTTGTCAGCAGTAACCATACTTTTGAACACATTCATTTCGATGCTTGGTATTACTATCAGCAATTACCTTTCTTGGGAAAATCACGTGAGATCAATTGCTGAAAGTGCATCCCGAAAACTTGGTTTTCTGTTTCGGGCCAGGAGCTATTTCACTTCCAGTCAGCTGCTTATGATATATAAGGCACAGATCCGACCCGTCTTGGAATACTGTTCCCATATTTGGAGTGCAGCACCCAAAGATACCCTGAAACTGTTGTATTCTGTCCAAAAAAAAGGCAATTCATCTCGTGGGTGATGCATCGCTCACAAACTCACTCACTTATCTGGAACACCGTAGAAAAGTTGGCGATCTTGCTCTATTTTATAGATATTTTCATGAACGATGGTCTTCTGAAATATCAACAATTGTTCCTCCCTTGGCAGTCCACGCGAGATTAACCCGTCGAGTTGAGGCTTCGCACCCCTTAATAGTCACTTTGGAGACCTGCAGAACATCTCTTTTTGAAGACTCGTTCATCCAACGAACAGCGAGGCTCTGGAACACATTGCCAAGAGAGGTATTTCCCGAGGCATATAACCTCCAGAAATTTAAGAAGAACATCAATTCCTGTCTTATTTCCCTTGGTTCTCATGATATTCTCTTTTCGAAAACTCAGAAACAATGGGACTCAGAGGCACTGTGAGAAATATTTTGAATTCATATCTTGAAAATAGGACAATCAATACAAAATCAAACAACTCTGTGTCAAATAAACTATTAATCAATAAGGGTGTCCCACAAGGCTCTGTTTTAGGACCTATACTACATTTACTTTATGTTCAAAATATCAGTGAAATTGGTCTAGCGTGTGAATATACCATGTATGCAGATGATACAGTACTTTTATATGAAGGCAAGAATCCTTCAGATTTAGAAAATATGATAAATGAAGACTTGAAAATGTTTGAAAAATGGCTCCAATCTAACCTTTTATCGATAAATACTAACAAAACAGAAAATATGATTTTTCACCAAAAAAATAAACAAAAAATTTACCTCAACCTTAAAATAAAAAATGAACTCTTGAAACAAACTGACCAGATAAAATATCTTGGTATTTGGTTTGATGACAGGTTGAAGTGGGACAAACATATGGATGTTCTGACAAAAAAAATATCTCCAATTATTGGTGCATTGAGAAGATGTCTCAAACTTGATATTAAAATTGCAAACACGATTCTCTACTCTCATATACTGAGTCGTATCAACTATTTAATAAATGTTTGGGGATCTTGTTCAAAAAATAATTTCAATAAAATATCAACATTATATAGAAAATCGTTAAAAGTATTGTATCGTCTCCCATTTGATACACCAACCAATCAATTGTATGCAATAACAAATACGTATTCTTCAGATGAAATATATAGAATTGAAACTCTCAAAATATCATATAATATCATAAATAAAAAATTGAAGTCGAATATTATTTTTATACGGAATTCTGAAATTCATAATCATGAAACTAGACAATATAACTTGTTTCATCTTGACGCCGCTAGCTCCATAATCGGACAAAAAAGATTCACTCATTCAGCCTTAACTGAATTCAATAAACTACCTGATAATATACAAATATTCTTTTGTTTGCCAATTTACAGTTGTTGATATACAGGGTCGCTGATATGTATGGAAACAGGTGGATATCTCGGCAATCTGTTGTTAGATTTTTTTGAATTTATGTACAGTGTGATTTCAAAACGTGGCGGATTTGAAAATGTTATAGCCTCTGTTGCCACTTTTTCAGTTATTCCGTATTTTTAGTAACTTCCTTATTTTGAATGAAACACCCTGTACTTTATTGGATTTCCAGATTCTCCTTGAAGAGCTGATTCCATCGATCTATCACACTTGGGGTCGAGCGGGAATGATTAAATAGGTATAGGGTGTTTAAAATCTAGGTTTTTCAACTTCAAGATTTTTTTGTGTATAGAAACTATTCATTATCGATCAAAACCGCTTCAATGTTCCTATCTTCACTTTTGATTTACCATCTACTGACTATTTAATTGGAACAGATACACAGAGGGTATTCAGAATTCTGAATCTTGAACCACCTTGTATTTGTTTCATTTAAATGTCAGTAGATAGTAAATCAGAAGTAAAGATGGGAACATTGGAGCGGTTTTGATCGATAATGAATAGTTTCGACACAAAAAAATACTAAAGTTGAAAAATCTAGATTTTAAACACCCTATACCTATGTATTCATTCCTGCTAGATCCCAAGTGTGATAGATCGATGGAATTAGCTCCTCAGGGAGAATCTGAAAATCCAATAAATTACAGGGTGTTCTATTCAAAATAAGGAAGTTAATAAAAAATCCGGTATAACTGAAGAAGTGGCAACATTGGCTATAACATTTTCAAATCTGCCACGTTTTGAAATCACACAGTACATAAATTCAAAAAAATCCAACAACAGGTTACCGAGATATTCACCTGTTTCCATACATATCAGCGACCCTGTATTTTGAATGATGCTATGTTTACCTATATATATATAATTATGTACTTCCTTATACCAGAGCCTATTCTGTCTGGAAGTTATTTGTTCAATAAATAAAATAAAATAAAAAATCACTACATTACAGGATATTCCTTTTCGTGGGAACCAGAACATAAAAAAAATGTTATAGGGTGACAATGAATAAAATAGATTGAACTCGTGTAAACTATCTATTTTTCTCAAAATGGGGCAACATCTCTCAAATAAGAATAAAAATCTCAAAGTAGGCCAGTTTTTCTCTCAAGACTTCTCATCTCATTTATTTATTGTAATTTCAATTCTTTTGTTCTATGCACGAAATCATTGTCAAACTTGTCATTTTTGTCATTTCCTGCTCTCAGTATCTCCTTCTGGTTTTGCCTCATGTCTTATGGCGGCCATCTGATGATACTCATGGGTTTAGTGAATTTTTAAAATTTTGTTTCTCCAATTCACTTGATATTCCACAGTTATTACTCATATTTCTCGTTTTTCAGTCGATATAAATTGTGATTCTTTCCTTCAGGTTTGATTTTTGGCTGACAAAATGTTTTTCAAATCCCACAGGTACCATGATGGTCGTAGTGCCAAAACTAAACACAATCTATTTATAATGATTTATTTTTGTAGACGACCGAATTTTTCTTTTTCTTTGTAAAATGAAAAAACTCAAGGTTATATTTGCACAACATGAAATATAATTTTAAAAATACTTATTGTTTCGTACCGTAGTTGGCATAACAATTGAAACCATTTTAAATTGTAACTAAACTAAGAAAGAGCCTAAATGCTCAAAGTGGAAGGAAATGTTAAATAAATACGCGAAGCTCAAAGTGATTACCACAAATGTACATAAGTGAACGGAATTGGTAGATAAGGGAGAAAAACAACAACTTTCCTGGCAATATGCCACGAAGAACATTTAATTACATCCTCCCGAAATATATGTAATAATTCGAATACACGAATGAAATCGCAAGTGTTTCCTTATTCCGAGCTGCGCTCAAGATGTTCAGGAACGCTTGACTATCTGCAGCCCGGTTTCGAGCTTTTGGCTCTCATCAGTGCAGGGCTGTCCCAGATAGCATTCATGTCCGCTATCTAGTGCGAACCGGAACCAACGTAAACGCATCTCAGCATTCATTGCCCAAGATACGTATGGTATCCGCGCTGCACTGATGAGAGGCAGAAGCTCGAAACCGGTCTGCAGGTAGTCGAGCGTTCCTGAACCACTTGAGCGCAGCTCGGCGTTTAGGAAGGAAACACTTGCAATTTTATTCGTCTATACGAATTATTGCATAGATTTCGGGAGGATGTTACTCGATGTTTTGCGTGGCAAATAACCAGGAAAGTTTGTTTAACCCTCGTTATCTACCAATTTCGTTCATTTATGAACATTTGTGGTAATGGCTTTGAGCCTCGCGTATTTATTTGTATTTTAGATTGTATTCAACCTCAAACTAGAAGAAATTCACATTCAGAAATGGGTTCTTGCGGAGACAAACAATACGCCGATTTTCAGCTAGCGCCTGAGCCCGAAGCGTTCATTGAACAAAATTAGATAATGGAGTTTGTAGAAAATTTCATCAACTTCCATTCTGAATAAAGATCAATTTTACGAATAGTTGATAATTTTCGGGTTATGAACAAAAACAGCAAATTATACAAAGTGAGTGTTTTCTAACAAGAAATATATCTCCCTAAAATAAGTTGTTTGGCAAGAAATTGCTCATATAAAATATTCGAGAGAACGAAGGTATAGGTATTTGATGGTTTGAAGAAGACTCTATGTTCTCAAAAAAGAAAAACGCAAAAAAGCCGTTATTAGTCCAGCATTATTTCATCAGAAACACTAATCAAAACCCTCTTTTTAATTTTCAACCTATTGATTTTCGTTTTAACCCGGCGTCACCAAGGTGGAAAATCTGTACATTCTCACCCAGATGGGGTCTGATGTACCACATAATTAGAAACTAAAGGGAAAAACCAATAGGAATATTTCCAGATTTGTATGTGGAATTAGTTTTTAGATGTATTCACTTCATGATTTTAAATAGAAACTTTTTATAACAAGTTAATTCATGAGATATCATGAACTACATACAAATGGCGAAAGGCTAATGAAAAAAAAAAACATGATATCTTTGGAAACTGTTTGAAAAATTAGCAATTATTGAAATGTTCAAGTTATCAGCTAGAAAAGTAACATGTAGTATATGAAAAAACCAAAGAAACGTGCATGCATTCAAATTGAAATGCCAGTGGTTTAAAATGTCTCTCGAGACCCCACCTGGGCGACGCCGGGTTAAAGTGAACCAAAAAACTTTAGGAGGGAAATTAAGCATTAGGCCAAACAAACTATTTTGGCGAGATATATACCGTGTTAAATGAAAAACCTCACTCTCAGATTTACCTTGTATACAGTGTGGTCATTTAAGTGTGCAACATACGAGAATCTTTTTAATAAATTGCACAACCAACATACAGATAGAGGGCCGAAAGTTGGTGCATGTTCGGTAATCCTTTTAGGTGCACTTAGAATGGTTGCAAGTCAAACAGCATACAGGGCAGGTCAAACAATTTTAAAATTGCTCAAGAGAAAAATACCCTAGCTTGTTTCGGAAAATACAGTCAGATGTTATTAGGAAAAGTTGTTAACAATTGAAAGTTATGCCTAAATACCAAAGCATGGCCTTCTAGGACATTTTTTAGTTTTTCAATTCTTTTCGTTAATAATTTCCCAATTTGTAATTTTTTCCATATTCACCCTGAACACTTTCATGAGTTAATCATAACAACATCAGTTGAGAATACCTTTGTTCAAATTCAAAAATATTTGTGCAATCAACTTGGATTTCAACTTTTTCAAGGAATCATAAACTTTATGTTTGTTGCAACGATATTCAGCTTATCTTTAAAATTTTGCAAACCATATATTTAACAAGGTAAAACATGATTAGATGAGAAGTTATTGTCACCAAACTGTCATAATGTTTACTTTCAACGCTCATCTGTTTTGTTCTTCGAGTATTTGTGATTATTTCAAATGATATCATGGTTATCGATTGATTTGTACAGCTTTTCTAAAAACATTTCAAATACAAAATGTTCACATTGAATGACAGTTTTTGAATTTGCAAATCATCATTAATGACATTTCACCTTGTTAAAAATATGGTTTGCAAAATTTTAAAGTTAAGCTAAATATCAATGCAACAAACATAAAGTTTGTGATTCCATAAAAAAATTATAATCCAAGTTAATTGCACAAATATGCTTGAATTTGAACAAAGGTATGATCAACTGATTTTGTTATGATCAACTTATAGAAGTGTTCAGGGTGAATATAAAAAAATTACAAATTGGGATATTATTAACGAAAGAAATTTGAAAACTCAAATATGTCTTAGGAGGCCATGTTCTGATAATTTGGCATAACTTTCAATTGCAAACAACTTTTCTCATTAACATTTTGATGAATTTTCTGAGGTAGGGGTACTTTACTCTTGAACAATTTTCATATTTTTTGACCTACCCTGTATGCTGTTTGACTTGCAACCATTTCAAGTGCACCTAAAATGATCACTGAACATGCACCAACTTTTGGCTCTATCTGTATTTTGGTTGTGCAATTCATTAAAAAGATTCCCATATGTTGCACACTTAAATGACCACACTGTATATCACCAATTTTTAGATTCTGATAGTGATTCACACGAGACCAACGAGACAAGACTTTCATAAAGTCTCGTCTCGTCTCACCGATGAAATATATGAAGTCTTGTCTCGAGTCTCGTCTCGCAGCCTCCAGTCTCGTCTTGTCTCGCGTCTCGTACGAGAGTCTCGCAAATGTATCGCAATTTCGTCATGCATAATCTTGTTCCAGTCTATCGTACGGGATATTCACCTTAACCTTGTTTCTATAGGTATAATGTAGAAGTAGGAAGACAAAATTACAACAAAAATAACATTATTTATTGAAAGGTAAGTACCTCATAGGTACACATACTTACATCATACATCTGAACAAGAAAACTGAAGTAGCCGGTATGCTTAAGAGATCTCGTGCCATCAAACTTAGAATGGGAAATTCAGAAGCA
The DNA here is from genome assembly GCA_918026855.4 of Phaedon cochleariae. Taxonomy (NCBI): domain Eukaryota; kingdom Metazoa; phylum Arthropoda; class Insecta; order Coleoptera; family Chrysomelidae; genus Phaedon; species Phaedon cochleariae. The sequence continues at coordinate 48,095,275 of OU896713.1, read as the reverse complement.
TGACTTTTCCACCATTGAAATATATCTGTGTTATTCTTTATCGTAGACTATTTAGCACAGAATGTCTCATTAATATATTTTCAGGTAGTCATTCAATTTGCGATCTGTCGTTATTGCAGAATTGCCTTTATTTCCCGCTGCCATAAGAGATCATGGATTGTGTTTTCAAAGTATTTATGTATGAAATGTTTTGTCTATCTGTGCCAAATAGTCTGAATTCTTTCTGAATATGTTGTACCTATTATGAATGAAATTCTCAAGTCTGCAATTGGCACGCAGAAATATTTACCTGCGAGACTCTCGCACGAGACACGAGAAGTCTTGCACGAGACTCGAGACGAGACCAATAAAAGTCTCGTCTCGTCTTGTCCGAGTCTCGTCTCGAGTCTTGTCTCGAAAACGAGACGAGACCATGCGAGACTCTCGAAAACGAGACTCTCGCGGGCACCACTAGATTCTGAATGAAATAAATCAAAACTACCCCACAACTTTCCCTCTAAGGGGTCTAAGGACCCTTTCGAGCACAAACGGCCTGTATCAGAACCCTACCTTTCGGATACTCGAGCGGCCGCATCAGCGCCCCGAACAGCACGCAGTTCAGGATCAGCCCGGCCAGGATGAGATTCGCCCCCTTCCAGCCGTAGTTCTCCAGCAAGACGGTGGCCAACGGGGCGAAGGCGAACGTGCCTACGCCCGAGCCGCACACTGCGATGCCCGTCGCCAGGGAGCGCTTCGTCTCGAAGTAGTAGCCGACGCACACCACGGCTGGCAGGTAGATCATGCCGAAGCCGATGCCTGCAACAATAGATAGACATTGAGGTTCAGGGTATAACATGAAGTTATAGTCATGTTGTAGCCATCTAGTGGCAATAAAGCTCTGAGGTAGGATACAGAAATCGCGACACACACTGTATGGCGCTGCCATCTATAGTCAACACGTACAGACCCTTACGTCTATACGCTACAGAGTGGTACTACAAGTAAACCACTCTGCTGACAGATGGCACTACCTGACATACTTGAGTGGAATTTTTCCACCACCTATTCAACTGATAGATCTCATAACTAAGAGATCTAGGAAATGGGTGATATACCCGAAGCGTAGAGTTGTCCCAGTTGTCAGCAGACCGAGAGCGGCTGATGAGACCTGGTGGGTCGAAACAGTACTGTCTCGCTCCTGCTGACAATTGGGGCAACTCTGTTCATCCTAGATCTCTTAGTTATGAGATCTATCATATTGAGGTTCATTCATAAATCGTCAAAAAGTATACGCCAACAATAATTCTGAACGCCAAACACGGATTAATGAATGAAATCGCGAATGGTGGGGATAATCATTGCTTGAAAATAGGCGAGTGGACTAATTTTTTATTTTATTTCTCCAATAGAATCATCACACAAATACCTTTCAATTTCATATTTTTCGAGAATTTTTTGGTCGATTTTTAGGTGATAAAATCATCAATAATGCCACGGTAATTTTCTCGATTGAGTATTGGTAATACTGTCTGTAGGTTAATCGAGGAGGTGGTACATTCATTTTACTTGATTTTTTGGTATTTTTGCTCCTCCTTTCTATAAAATAAAAATATGCGTTTTATATCAATATATTTGTAGTGGGACAAATCAGATGATTTACCCCAAAATTTCACTGCGTTCAACAAATCTTTCTATCAGGAAGCCTAAAAGAAAGATCCAGTAGTTTGTCAATGCAACTCTGTTTGAAAAAATGTTTGAAGAAAAGAAATATAGATATATTGAAAAAAATATCGAATTTTTACTTATCTTTGGACGTTTCGGAAACGAATCTGCTCCCGTTCTCAACATAAAAATGCTAAATATTTTTCTATAAGCAGAGCCCAACTTCCAAAGAAAAATATGCAAATACACTCCACTATAGCATAGAACATATTGGTCCTTCGAGCCAGATCTATTTAAAGCAAATCTTCAGACTGCCTAGTTCTTCCCGGAGGATACAGAGCAACACTCAAAACTACCTGGAGATACAGTATGAATGCCAAGTAGCTGACACTTCCACAGGTTGGAACAATTATTGCAAGCGAACAGGTCGACAATAAAATACCAGATATCTTGTGATTTCCGACATGTACACGTTCACGAGGTAAAAAATATTTGAATTGTGAAATAATTGCAGCAACTAATTTTCGCATACAATGGAACGAGTAATCTCAACTGATAAATCAGCAGTAAGTCTGCTTCCTACTGAAAGTAGAGATCTCATACTTTTTGGATGAATGACAAATTGATATTCTTCATACAGGACGTGGAAAGAAATCCTGAATTGATATAATTCCCATATCACTAATACGAATGTTTTTTTTTAAGTTCCAAGCTCATCAAGATCAGAGTTTATGCAAGTATACTCCTCCTATACATTTCAATTTTCATTTCAATACTGAACATGGTGAGTTGAATTTTCATATCATAACACAGCATATCATTTATCAGATTTGAGAGATTGTTAATTCTCAATTGCAAAGGATTTTTATTTTTCATGCTCTTCTTTTGGATTTTCAACAGATATAATTCAATGTTCGAAATGGCAAACAGCCAGGAAAGTAGTTGTTTTCTGTTGATTATTCAGAATATTGTTATGTGCATATACATATTTTTATCTGAAGTTGAATGCAAATTCTCAACTTTAGAAGTGATCGTGCAGTCGATCGTGGGTCGAGGCATATAGCCAGGAAAGTAGTTGTTTTTTGTTGAATACCAAGAAAGAATTGATATTTTTATCACATAGAGAATGCAAATTTTCAATGTATTTCTTTATATACAGGGTGAGATTAAGACCGACAAAGTCCGTATACGGATTTCTCACCCCCTTTTGAGGTGAAAAATTCCTATCAACGTATGTCCTGAAATGCATCCTCACTGAGATACAGGGTGTGGAAAGTTCGAAAAATGTTAAGATTTCTCACAATTTCTCCAGAACTCCTGTAGCAAAATATATAAAACTCGGTATACCGATCCAGATTGATCAGGGTAATCACATATTTATTTTTCAATTCTGTCAACCAGTGACGTAGCTAGGGTCGTATATCACCACATTTTCCTTTTAATTTTTCCTTAGTCAGATGAATTGTCAAATTGGTGTATGTAATCAGTTAGTATTATCAATACGACCTAACCTAAAAGTAAAAAAATTCTGCATGTCTAAGTGTAGAGGTTCCCAAGATATTTGCAGAAAACTAAAGATGTGTCTTGAGGTCAAGACCCAATTTGCTGCGTGCCATAATTGCATAGTGCTGAACTTTTACTGTTTGACATATTGATTGTTTGATGGTTCTGACAAATTTTAGATTGCTTACGACTATTGACATCGAGTTTGTCGATTTACTTCTGACTCACCCACACAATGTTTAAAATTTTTTCGACATTCAAAAGGTTGAAAAGTAATATCGATATCTCGTATAATATCAGCATTATGCGATAATGGTAGGTACACAGCAAATTAGGCCTCTACTCAATAACGATAAGACAATAGCATTGCTTCTTGTTCAGTTGATATGGTATTCACTACTAAAATCTGAACATGAAAATGGTAAATTCAAGATTAATTAATGAAAACATCCTGTAACTCATTTGATTGCCAACGTCGCCAATTGTCAATGAAAACTGAAATGCTTCAAGACAGATACGACTTTGCTATTAAAATAATCATTTCTTATGATGAAAACGGGAGCAGATTCGTCCCGAAACGTCTAAAGATAAGTGAAAATTTGATATTTTTCCTATATACCATTATTTCTCTTCTCCAAACTTTTTTCAATACAAATTGTCACTGGCAAGGTAGTGACTTTTTCTTTTAGGCTCTCTGATAGGAAAATTCGTTAAACGCAGTGACATTTTGGTGCAAATCATCTGATTTGTCCTCACTACACGTATATTGAAGTAATATTATTCATATTTTTATTTTATAGCAACGAGGAGAGAAAATCCCAAAAAATTTGGAATAATGAACATAATATGCTAATTTTGAATAATAAAATATCATAATCAAAGTACGATAGAAGATTGCAGTGAAAACAAACAGAGCTCAACATAAATGATTTATAAAGAGGCTGTCCTCATTTGTGGACACGGTGAGCGAAAGGGTTGAAATTCCGAAAAATAAACCAATGATTTAGTCAAAATTGTATCAAAATAGGACAAAAATTGAAAAAGTTACATTTATTGTGCAATTTTTTTTCTGGTAGGTTTTTGCCGGTAAGTGTATAAACAGTGGTTATAAGCTAATAATTACCTCCGATGAATCCGTAAGTGAGCATCAGCCAGTTGGTGGTGGGACTGAAGATGGACAGCACGAACGCCATCGTCGAAATCAAGCTACCCGAGACGCACACTGCCCGACACCCGAACTTGTTGGTGAGCGCGCTGACCAGCGGACCTGCGCTCAAGTACATGCCCGACAACAGCGACCCCACCCACGCCGTCTTGCCTTTCGAATCACCATAGAAGTCGACCTGCAACAGGACAATAATAATGATAATAATAATAAACGTCTTTATGCAACTGGGAAAGGGCAATAAAGTCACACTTATGTGGGTTCCAGGGCATGAACGAATCAAAGCAAATGAGGCAACTGATCGCCTTGCAAAAAAAGGTGCAGCATCTGCACTTTTTGGTCCTGAGCCTTTTTGTGGGATAAGCAAATGTCACCTAAAGGGAGAACTCAGGAAATGGAAAGAAATTGAAGAGTCCTCCTACTGGAGAGCAACTCCAGGTCAACGACAAGCGAAAAGGTTCATCAACCATTCGCAGAACCAAGCCAAAGAGCTACTCAGCCTCAGCAAACCAGATCTAAAGCTTATCACAGGCTTTATCACAGGACACGGCCCTCTGAGGTACCACCTCAGAAAGATGGGCCTGGCGGAGACTGACACTTACCGCTTTTGTAACAATGCGACCGAAACCGCGGAACACATACTTTGCTCATGTGAAGTATTAGTCCGCCAAAGGCTGAACCACCTAGAACAGGTCTATCTCACCCCTGCTGAAGTGGAAAAGTCAACCGTCAGGAAAATCGTGGGCTTCATCAGAAGTCTAGGGTTAGAGGACCAAAACTAGATAGGGGTAATCACAATAGATCTTCTAGGTCGCAGTGATCGAGAGGTCTCCCAGCCTATACGACCCATCTACAACGTATTTATTGCTTCCATACGCCGTAAGAAAAATCAAGTCGGCTGGAGAACAAATTGTTTTCTGATAAGGAGTGAGTATGATTCATTTTGCATTTATTTGAAACCGACTAAAACTAAAATCAAAACTAAACTTGATTTTTATTAGGGTTATTGTTGAGATTTATTTACAAATTATGTTTTCCAGTCTCAATTTTTTTTTTGATATTCTGGAAGAACATATATTTTAAATAACTTCCATCCATGAACTTGTTTCTACCATTATTTGGTTGATAGCTATGGAACTCTAATGTTGGCATTTTCAAATAAATATCAACTGACCCCGCAGCAATGAAAATCACCTCGGCAGGAAAACAAATTGTTAAGCATTATGAATTGGAATACATTATGCGTTCATATTAAAATTAATTAGTATTTAAAACGAAAACCCGGATGACTTAATTTTTATAACGGCGGGGCCAGTTCAGATGCAGAAAACCTAACTTCTTGAATGAAAGTTGTTCTAAAAAATATGTTTTTCAGAATATGGGGGACAAATGGTAACCTTGTGAGTAAAATAATTTTTCTGAAGCCATTTCCACCATTTTGAAAGGGGTTGAATAAAGTTTGAATATGAAAGAATATACCTTACACACAGCTTTTCGAATCTCCTCTGCCAAATTCGCATTTGCAGTTTTCCTTTTCCTGTTACAATCCAAGGGCGGGAAATTTAAATCATGCTGTACATACATACCAAATGCCATTTTCTATTTGACTGTGTGAAGCATTGGAGCTACTCCAGAGCATGATAAATAGCAGGAATACGTTTTTTCAATTTCAGAAATTATCAACATAGATTGGCTATATTTCATCATTTCCAGAAGGTGAACAATATCCGTTATAATTAACGTTCCGCAATCAGTACCGTAAGACGATGAAATAAAGTGAACATTCATATAAATTATCTATAAATTATCCTTAATTTGACACTCACCAATCTTGTCATATTGTTTCAAAGCACGAGGGTCAATCTGTTCAAGGTAGTCCAATTCTACCAATGGATGATAATCTGAATTATCGCAGAGCGGAAATGTCGTCAGTTCAAGATGTGGGACCTCTGAATAGGCATTTAAAATAAAAAAATATCAAGCTACACCTTTATGTTCGAGAAGAACAATCCCCAACAATTTTTCAAATATACTCGTTTGGATTTGAATCTTTGCAACCATCTGCTTTAGCTCGAATAGCATACATTAAAAAGCAACAAAGGGGTATCCTACATGATCTTCCTTGAAGAAGAGTTTGCATCAATTACTTCATCATCAATGAACGAATAAATTGAAGTTACCAGATATAATCATAATCCGTACAATATCCGTGCAATTTGATGGCAATTTTATTTTTGTAACTGTTTGACTCAAATAAAATGGTATAATTCCCGATGTGGCTTCTCAGAACTCCGTAATCAATATTGTATTTAGAACAATTATTATGAGTAAGGGCCACTTTATAAAATAACTTTAAGACTTGAGATTTATCACCTAACATTTGAGGCTCATCACTTATGACAGATGGAACATGGGAATATCATGGGTTATGTTATAAAACTAACTAAGATGTATGATTCAACATTTGAGATTCAAGAAGATGACCAGCTTCTAACTTAAGAAGCGCTGATGATGATCATTAATGCCATCCGAAAGTGACATCTCAATTTCCCGCCATTCAAAAATTATTCAAAATATTTTGGTTTGTTATTCCTGATGAATAATTGTTTTTCTTTCGATAAACCGATCTACAAAAATACACTAGAACATCGCAACTCTGTTGCCCCCATGTTTGACAGAAGATCCAAGGAGTGAGAGCCAGTTTCTGATAGGCAAGGAATAGTGATTACTTTCAGAATAATGTGGAAATATAATGGAGATGTGGGTATCATTTTAGAGATATAAATATACATTGATAGAATGATTTCAGAACATGAAATTTTAATTAACTCACTTACTTACTGAATCTTAATTTTTTTATAACTGAATCCACTCAAGATTCTCAAGTCTTGAATGTTCAAATGTTATATCTTAAATGCTGAAAGTTTTCATTTAAGTCACTGAAAGTCGCCCTAATACCCTAATCAATTCCTAATTCTATAAACCTCCTTTTTTGCATGACGTTCTGTCACCGTTCCACAGCGCGAACATTGAATAGATGGAAATGGGCATCTCTCGCGTTGCAGCCACGACCAGTGTTTTGCGGAACGACATTCTATAAACAGTACTGGAAAAATCCCATGTGTTCTCTTCTGTCTTGTAACAAAAGTACTCGCGTTATGCAATGAACTCAATGTTAAATCACTCAATGTAAACAACTGAAAGGGAGACTGCCGTTTTTTCGAATAGCACAGAATGTGTCAGGGGCAGCTGCAACAAATATAGCTTATTGTGTTACGGTAACCTGTCTCTTTCACACTCGTGTGGTTTGATGGCGGATTGGTGTATACATTTTCTTTTATCGAATGATTGAAGTACTCGAGATTTTTTTTTACCTTAACAGGCAAAAAAAAAGTGAAGAAAGAACTTCATTGTTTTTTGTTATGTGAAATATCGCAAAATTTAGCGTGTTTTGTTTCTTCAAAAGGACTGAATTTGTTGGTGTGAATTGATTGGTGTTGAAACATTTTTTGATTTCGAATTGATGAACAATGGTTTTTTATATGGTGTTGCCTTTGGATGCAAACCAAGCAAGACATACAGAAATTGTCCTTCATGGGTAAGTTGAAAATTGATCAGATTCTTAGAAAAACTATAGTAATTTATTTTCAGGATGTATCCTGGATGTGTTCATTACTTGAATGCAACGGACGATACTTTTCATATGGACATTGATTTGCCTACAACTTCCAGCTCCCAAGTTTCATAGTTTATTGATATTGAAACTCGCAAACTGTTTTATTCGAGAAAGCTTATTCTATTGCAAAGAAGAGTGAAAAAACTCGAACAAAAAGTAAAAACGATTGTCATTGTCTTGTGGGGTACTAAAAAAAATGTTGAAGGTGAAAACTCGCAAAAACTACAAGTTCAAATTTTCAAACTCAAGAGTTACATCATATTGTCTTTTCGGGTTTGCCTTTGAAGCTTCTCCTTCGATCTCCAGAAAGGAAAAAAGCGGAAAAAAGGAATATTCTGGGCAAGACAGATATTCATCTTTGACGAAACAATAATTCGTCCAAACATTGTTATTTTATTCACCCATATATTCATTCACCTTCTCATAGTGAAATGTTTATGGAAAAATAGGTACTCTTAAAAATAATGCTTAAAATATAGACCGAGATAATAGACTTACCATTCAAAAACCTCTTTCGAAATTTTTTCTTCTGATAGTGCTGAGACATTGAGATTCGCTTACCATGTACGAAATATTTTGACATTTGAATGAGAATACCTATATGATTTTAATTTTGTATTCTTTTGACTTCCTAATCATGTAAGAATTAAAATGAAATTTCACAAGAAAATTTATAATTATTTTCGAATTATAATTGATTGCAACTTTATCCTTTTTCCAGAATGAATATTCATTTATCACGTTTACTCTTGAATAAAAGCAAAAAAAACAAGAAAATATTTCAAATAATGCGAGCGTTTCCTAGTGGTTTCCCATTAGCTAACATATACAGGGTGAGTCATAACTATTGGGACATAGGCTAAGGGCGGATTGTTTGGACCAAAATATAGCGATAGGACTAAATATGCCTTTATCGAATATTGCTGTGGAAAAAGATACAGGGCGTTGAAGTTTACTTTTTATTTTCGTTTTTCACTCGGTTTTTTACCAATAATTTCACTGTATATTCATCAATTGTTATCAAAATTGGCACAGAGGCATAATTCCATACAGGGAATATTCTAAACATTATTTCTACGTAATATTGGTACTCGTGTTTGAACACGTTATATTCGTCCGTTTTCGAGAAAAACGCTATTGAACAGTTCAGAGTCTCCGATGTTAATTACAAATATTATTTCATTCATGAAGAGCGTGCTTCGAACTGTCAGATAATGCTGCTGGTAATGGCATTTCTTGTCAGAGAATGAATTTTGGTGCGAGTATATAGTCAAGATTTTTTCGAAGGTATGAATCTTAATATCTCTAATATCTAGGCAGAAAGCAATCAAATCACAAAACTTTTACAAATATATTTCATACAGTGAAATTATTAGCAAAAAAACCGACAAAAAACGAAAAAAATCAACTTTAACGCCCTGTATCTCTTTTCACGGTAATATTTTATTGAGGCATGTTTGGTCCAATCGCCATATTTTGGTCCAAACAATCCGCCCTTAGCCTATGTCCCAATAGTTACGACTCACCCTGTATAAGGTAGAAAGAGATAGGTATCCGTAACCACCGCGGGTTGCCTGATTCCTGAACAATCTTTCTGCCTCATTTGTCGTTCACAGAGGATGTTGTTTACATTGAGTTCATTGGCGTTACGTGACGTTAATGAATCTATAAATCAGCGGTAAAATGCGTTCTATTTAGGAGTATAGTATAGCTCAAGTACAACAAACACTGGGCTGCTTAGGTGCATGAAGTAACTTGCTTTGGATATGCGGACGACATAGTCATCATGGCCAAAGGCAAATTTGAAGGGACCCTCTGCGACCTCATAGAGAGAGAGCTAGAGACTACCAGAAGATGGTGCCATTTGGTGGGGTTGAGAATTAACTCAACGAAAACCACATTGGTACCTTTTACTAGAAGAACGAAGGTTCAGCACTTAAGAGTCGTCCGTCTAAACGGAGAAGACCTAGAATGGCAACAAGAAGTGAAGTATCTAGGGCTCATCCTAGACTCAAAGCTTCTCTGGAATAGACACGTAGAAAAGATTCGCCAGTAAGGCAAAATCATCACTGATGGTGTTTAGGAACCTTGCAGGCAAAACGTGGGGGTGTAACCCATCAATACTGCGATGGATGTACACCATGCTAGTAAGACCAATGATCGACTACGGAGCAGTAGTGTGGTACGGCAGAACCGAACTCGCCACTACAATGAAAATATTAGAGAAGGTGCAAAGATTGGCATGTCTTTGCATAACAGGAGCAATGAGATCAGCTCCAACAGCAGCACTAGAGGTCATTTTGGATCTCACACCTCTACACATCGTGGTGAGGAGAACTGCATATGGAGCACATCTCAGGTTAGCCAATAAGGTCGGACTAAGAGGGAAAACGCACAGTGCAAGGGGCTCACCCCCCACTGAGATCGCACACCTCGCTGATTTTCCAACAGACCAAATCATTAGGAAGTTCAGTTTTGAGAAGAACTTCCGAGTGGAGTTGAGCAACAAGTGCGAATGGAGCACAGAATCCATCGAATCACTGGGAAGGAACACCATTACTTGGTATACGGACGGGTCTAAAACACCCGAGGGAACTGGAGCAGGAGTCTTTGGGCCTCGCACCAAATACTTCGAATCCATGGGACAATTCCCCAGCATTTTTCAAGCGGAAATACACGCCATAGGAAGATGCATCCAGTTCAACCTAGACAGGAAATACCGGAAGAAGGACATCGCGATTTTATCCGATAGCCAAGCAGCCATCAAAGCGTTGAGCTCTCCTTACATCAACTCGAAGATGGTATGGAAATGCCTGAGCAAATTGAATGAGCTAGGCAGCAACAATAAAGTGATCCTCTTCTGGGTGCCAGGGCATATTGGAGTGGAGGGGAATGAACAAGCAGACGCTCTGGCACGACAAGGGGCTTCGTGGCTTCTAATCGGACCAGAGCCATTCTGCGGCCTTGGAAATTCCTATTTCCAAGGAGAACTTGAGAAGGCTAAGAGAGCCTGGAGAGCCAGACAATGAAGAAGACTTCCAGGACTACGGCAGGCTGAAGATCTCCTTGGAAATTTCAACTGAGAAAGATCTAAGACACTGACAAACCTCAGCAAAGGAAGTCTCAAAGCAATAACGGGAATTCTAGCGGGGCATTGCAGACTCAAAGAACACCTAAGGAAGCTAGGCTTACAGGAGGACGGCACCTGCAGATTCTGTGAGGAAGAACCAGAAACACCCCATCACATACTGATGGAGTGTGACGCTGTACATCACAAAAGATTGAACATACTGGGAACACACCAGCTGACTGTGGAAGAAATACCACAGCTAAACCCCCTCAAAATCCTCAAATTCCTGAAGGAATTGAATCTCGAGGGGCTGCTATGAACAAGAAATCCTTGTATAGCAGAAGCAGATGGGGCACAATAGATCTAATTGGGTCGCAGCGCATCTGTCACCATCCAACCTACCAATACCAATACCAATGGGAGCATGAAACAATCATCAGAAAGAAATTGGCTATAGAAGTACATATACAACTACTACTGAAGGTAATTCATAGTTACTGACTATCTCGGGCAGGAAGATGCCGAACGTGTAGGCGATGCCGTCGACGATCATGTTGCAGCAGAAGGAGGCGAACACGACCACCCAGCCGTAGCCGCCGTCGGGAGGCGGCGGCAGGTCGTGGTAGTAGCAGTACTCGTCGCCGTCCTCGTCCTGCTCGTCCTGCTGCTGGTCGGCGGTGAGGCGGGCGGCTTCCTCGCAGGCCACCTCGCTGTCGGTCTGGAACGAAAAGGATTGATGAGTCATTAGCAGCGTTGCCAATGTGTGAGGATTTGCTCGAATGTGAGGATTTTGCTCGGGATTTTGTGTGGATTCTCGTCAATCAATATATCGATCAATATTGTCACGAGTAGAACATACGGTAATATTAATAATAATAATAATATTTATTGATCCTGTAGGACATTTTTACAATGTAAACGATGAGTCAGAAAGAATGAGACACTTGAACATAAAATCAGTCACTATACTAGATTTGAATCTAACATTATATGTCGCCGTCCTCGTCCTGCTGCTGCTGATCGACGGTGAGGCGAGCGGCTTCCTCGCAGGCCACCTCGCTGTCGGTCTGGAACGAAAAGGATTGATGAGTCATTAGCAGCGTTGCCAATGTGTGAGGATTTGCTCGAATGTGAGGATTTTGAGTGGATTCACGTCAATCAATATGGTCACGAGTAGAATATACGGTATATTAGTGATTTCGAACCATGAGGCGAGACAATTGACAGTTTTTCGCCGTGGTGGATATCATTTTTTTCTACTAATGCTATGAAAAGTAGCGCATTTCTCATAGCTTACTTAGTTTTGAAACCATGTATTGCCCATACTGTGAGAATAGTAGATTGTTTTATTAGGATCAAAAGTGACACTTTGTTTGACAAGCGTATTTTGCATTTGCGAGGCGGAGCGTTTAGCGAAGCCGAGCGAAAGCAAAATTTGCGAGTCGAACAAAGTCACTTTTGATCCGAATGAAACATGCTATTTTTTCTGCAACCGAAACAATTAACTCAAATAAACATGTGAAGTAACCACCAATACCTTGCCATATGTATGCAATGCAACAAATATTGACAAATAATCCATGTGGTGAGAGTATATTCTACCTGCATTAACAGCAGGATAGGTTTTCTAGGATGTTCGAATGGTAGTTTCAATATAAATACAACCACAGAGTGACATATTTGTGTATGGACCAGGTGCTCTAATGGCAAATACCGCGCCAGTGCCAGACGTGGAAAATGTTAGGTTAGTGAGCATATCAACAATGAAAATAGTGATTATTTATTCCTCTCCATAATACACTGTGTTTGACTTGATAATCAAATGAAGCTAAATAATATCGTTGTTTGAGACAAAAAACTATTGCTTGGAGTAATTATTCAAAAACAAGTTATCCATCCCGAGAATAACGAATGAAATACAGATCAAGCAAGTATTTGAATCTTGAAGGCTTCCCTGATCAAAACAAAAATACATAACTGAGATGTTTATAATTCCAATACTAATCTATAATAAGGTGTATTTATATCTCCAGCATGGGTATGAAATGCCAAATCTGCTGAAATCGGAAACATATCAGGTATGCGGCTCAACCCAAATAACAAACCGTCACAATGTTGTTTATTCTTGATGACGTCCAGTAGATCCTTTTTAGTTTCTAGGAGCTAAAGTTCAACTGAAACTGACAAACTGAAAGTGACATATTTAGATTGATACTTGCTGAATTGTACATTCATAACATCAAATCGAAGTACCGAATTTGAAACATCCATACAAAATAACAACGAAGATACGGGGGGTGAATTGGTTCCGGGTCACCCGGTATACCGAGATGTGACGATTTTGATAAATACACCGCCAGAGACAGAGATAATGGAAGAAGCTGCGAAAGTTGGATTTGTTTCCAGAAACTTGAAGAAAAAAGTATGAATTGGTATATTGATACGAAAAATATATGGAATCTGAAAAATTACAGAAATAAAATCTTTTTCGGAAAGTGTACTTTTTTTAAATACTTTGAGGAACTAGGAAAGGCGTCTACTCTTTGGTCACAATATTCAATGTGGCATAGTGCCACATTATAAAATGAATTACATTACTCGGATTCTTTGAATAAGTGCAGTTGTAGAAAAACTATAGTGTGCAACATGTGGTAAAAAGCACTTTTCTTATTCGTGCGTTTGCATCACTCGCCCTTCAGGTTCGTGCCACAAACTTTCGCTCTCGTGAGAAAAGTTGAACTTTTCCCACTTGTTGCACAATATTCTATTTGTAAACAATTGTATCCACATCACGGCCCGATTCCACACGTGAAATCTATCGGATTTCGTGAATAATTAATTTGACAACAGCAAATGACAGTTGTTGTCAATTCCGTTGTTGTCCGCGCAGACCAGGGTTGCCAGTTCGATTTTTATTTCATCAATTCAAAAATTCAGATATGTTTTATGCTATACAAATTCCAAGAAAGAACAATGAAATAAACCCTCGAATAAACCTTTTCCGTCGACTTCGTATTAACGACTAAGTTTAATATATATGAAATCGTTCATTAATGACCCCTATTAATGAAAGATTTGTCTATTATTGCACCATTGTTTTATAGGCAACCAAACATACACCGCGTGCATTCATTGTTTATGCTATAACTTACGGAATCTGCATTTAAATCGAAAATATGGATTTCATCGAAGATCTTCCGTTAACGGGTTCGCCTTTCCAAGTTTCTGACACGATTTTAATCCCTTTTTTTCTAACACAAGGAATTTATTTTCTATGTTGATCATTTCGACAAATGTCAAATGTCACTTATGTCAGTAACAAGGATACTGGGTGATTCTCAGCAGTTTCCGGATGAATGATGAATTCGCGAACCAAGTTTTCTTCATTGCAGGAGAAATGAGAAATATAGTCGACGGAAAAATGTTTTAACCGACTTGTATATTGAAAGGCGATTAATGATCTCGAAAATATAACTAATAACGTCAAAAGATCATGTACTCTTCGTGAACAGAAAAGTAACCTATTTCCAACAAAATAGAAACGAAGAAAACAAACATTCTCATACAAAAATAATCATATACCTAATTCTCAATTCAAAAATACTCAAAAATGTCAAAAAATACAGTTACATATAGGTACTCATAAGATTTGAGTAGGTATATAAAAAACAGGAACGAATTAATAGTGAAACTGAACAACAGAAATACAAAACAAATGAAAAAATTAAACGTAAGAAACGAACTGTTATAACAGAGGTATACAAAATATCAAATTTGGATCAGAATCATATGTGGTATGGTTCTTTTTTGGTTCATACATTAAGTGTATGTGATTAACTGAAGATTTATATCAATATAATAATATCTAATTATAATAATATATAAGTGTGAAAATATTTTTCAGTAGGTTATGGAATGTTTCAGTAGATCAGTAGATCAATATGCAAATCAGGAGATCTACAAAAACTTCAGTAAAACTCTGCAGCGG
This sequence comes from Phaedon cochleariae, assembly GCA_918026855.4. NCBI lineage: Eukaryota > Metazoa > Arthropoda > Insecta > Coleoptera > Chrysomelidae > Phaedon > Phaedon cochleariae. The sequence continues at coordinate 48,080,232 of OU896713.1, read as the reverse complement.
ATGAAAAGTGTTTGCGGGCGAAAAGTTAGTGTCTGATGCGGACGAAAAGTATTTGCCTTCGGACATAATCGGTTCTTCGTTCGGAAATTAGAACGTAAAATGTGATTTTTTGTAGAGGTATCGACGAAAAAATACTTTTAGTGACAGAGTACACTCGTTATTGGTGAACATTAGTCAAAGTATTGATTTTCATGCATTGCTTTTCATGACAAAAATAAACCCTCGGTGAAGTATACATAAATCCGGGGCAAATTTGCCAGTTTTTTTTTAAATGAACAGTTTCTAAATGGATTTCCAGAGTGTGAGATGCGACGTAAGAACCAATAAGTCGTCTAGAAAGACACTCGAAAAACATTATTTTTTCTGCAACCGACACAAAAGTCGTCCATTTTGATACCAAAATTAGCTCTTAAATTGACGTTTCTATTACTGACACAAAAATAGGTAGGTTGCTAGGCAACATATTTAGTTCCTAGGAGCTAAAGTTGAATTTTAGTTCCTAGGAGCTAAAGTTCAACTTTAGCTCCTAGGAACTAAAAAGGAAGTACTGGACGTCATCAAGAATGAACAACATTGTGACGATTGGTTATTAGGGTTGAGACGCATACCTGATTTGTTTCCGATTTCAGCAGATTTGGAATTTCATACCCATGCTGGAGATATAAATACACCTTATTATAGTTTAGTATTGGAATTATAAACATCTCAGCTAAGTATTTTTGTTTGATCAGGGAAGCCTTCAAGATTCAAATACTTGCTTGATCTGTATTACATTCGTTATTCTCGGGATGGATAACTTGTTTTTGAATAATCACGGCAAGCAATAGTTTTTCGTCTCAAGCAACGATATTGTTTAGCTTCATTTGATTATTAAGTGAAAAACATTGTATCATAGAGAGGAGTAAACAATCGCCATTATCATTGTTGATATGCTCATTAACCTAACATTTTCCACGTCTTGTTCCTATAGCTGGCGCGGTATTTGCTATTAGAGCACCTGGTCCATACACAAATATGTCACTCTTTGATTGAACTTATATTGAAACTACAATTCGAACATCCTTGAAAATTGAATGAACCTGCTGTTGATGCAGGTAGAATGTTCTCACTACACGGATTATTTGTCAATATTTGTTGCATTGCATACATATGGCACGGCATTGGTGGTAACTTCACATATTTATTTGAGTCAATTGTTTCGGTTGCAGAAAAAATAGCATGTTTCATTCGGATCAAAAGTGACTTTGTTCGACTCGCAAATTTTGCTTTCGCTCGGCTTCGCTAAACGCTCCGCCTCGCAAATGCAAAATTCGCTTGTCAAACAAAGTGTCACTTTTGATCCTAATAAAACAATCTACTATTTTCAAATACCTAGGATACCTAGTTCAGAATGAACCCTTTCCACCTTAAAATGGTTGAAATAAACATTAAAACAAGCAAAAAAATGTGCAAAGTAGCCTCATTCAGTTCATAGTATTGAAAACAACCGCATATGTGGGAATGAGTCATAGGTTTCGTTTCAATTCATGCGAATATCACGTGAATTCAGTTAGCAGATTATTAAATGATATAAATTATAAATACCATGGATGATGTTTGGATGTTTCATGTTCGCGTGTTTATAAAGGAAAGGGGATCACACTTCCTCCTACGGCATAGTTAGATGAATGACCTAGGGAAACTTTACATAAAATGTCAAACAGGATTTGGCAAAATTCTATATGAATTTAAGAGATACAGGGTGTTTCAAAATTCAGAATCAAGATGACAGTGGCTTATTTTTTAAATCAAAATAATACTTTTTTCTTCCTATAAACATGTCCGCAAACAATTCGCTTGTAGACCGGTTACAGAGCGTTTAAGTTTCAAGACTTTTTTCTTTATAGCTTTTTCAGCAGGTCTTTCAGTTTCCGAGATAATCCGATAAAATTTGAAACATATATATAGGTTAGGTTTTAGGGCGAAGCTCGCTGGTCTCCAGCAGGGGCGATGTCCCCCACTCTAACAGCAACGATGAAAAACTTCATTTTCCTTCATAGGAAGATTTCCTCGAAGATTTTCTACAGACTAATGACAAAGAGGCTAATGACTCTAAAATCGAATAAGAGAGGAACAACATGACCTGTTTTCTACTCCAGACACAAGAAAGTATTTCAAAGTCCTCTTCCAGGAGAGATAGATAGAGTGTGAAAAAAGACCAATCCAATATCCAAATACCGAACACGTAAAACCGAGGGGTAAATCTCCTTGGAAGTCTGATGTACACTCCGTTGGAAGTCTTTGGAATTCTTTGGATGTTTTTCGATGTCTTTGGAAGTCTTTGGATGTCTTTGGAAGTCCTTGGATGTCTTTGGAAGTCTTCGGATGTCTTTGGATGTCTTTGAAAGTCTTTAGAAGTCTTTGGGAGTCTTTGGAAGTCTTTGGGATTCTTCGGAAGTCTTTGGTCATTGGAAGTCTGGTGTACACATTTTTCCTGGAGATTTACCCCTCGCGTAAAACGTACACAGATGGTTCAAAAATTCCGCTCAGAGTTGGAGCTGGTGCCCAGTAAACACAACATGTTTCAGAAACATTTCAAAAGTTCCCTAATACGTGTCATCTGAAACATTCCAATGTTAACATAAAGGAAACATTTCTGGAGTTCTCCATACTATGTGAAATATTTCAGAAATATTTCAGGAATATTTCAGAAATATTTCAGAAATATGTCAATACATATACGTCGCATATTCGTTACAAAAACTCTTTGCTTGGAATGTCTCACGTGAATCTCTAGATGTGTCATCTGAAACATTCCAATGTTAACATGAAAAAAACATATCTGAAGCTCTCCATGCTATGTGAAATATTTCAGAAATATGTCAATACATACGTTTCACATTCGTTACGAAAAATCTCTGCTTGAATTGTCTCACGTGAATCTCTAGACGCGTCATCTGAAACATTTCAATGTTAACATAAAGGAAAAATTTCTGAAGCTCTCCATGCTATGTGAAATATTTCAGAAATATGTCACTACATACGTTTCATATTCGTTACAAAAATTCTCTGCTTGAATCTCTCACGTGAATCTCTAGACGTGTCATCTGAAACATCGCCATGTTTACGTATGTGAAATATTTCTCAGTTGTTATGCGTGACGTGAAACATCTCTAGAATGTTTCAATACATGTGTTTACTGTTTGTTTGAAATGCATCATATTCGACGTTGCCAGGTTCATGATTCCGTTTCATTGGCTATAATGAATCACATGCTCGAGTGTGACCAATGAAGACGGTTGGTTACTCTGGCAACATCGGCATATGACAGTCCGAACCAAGCACGGCCGGCTCCGACTTGCTCCGACTGTCCAGTCCGAGGAGAGTGTGGGTGAACACAAAGACGAAGCCATTCTTTCTTTTGTTGTTCTAATTCCGGTGAAGCCATTTTTAGCGTCCATTGATATTGCCTGATGGTGGTAGTGTTAATGTTGAAAGTTAATAATGACAACTACGAATATGAAAAAGGTGAGTGGGTTTACCTGTACATTCACTTAATATTCGATGCTTGATTGAATGGAATGAAAATCGGCCCAAAATTGAATACATAGAAGGTAGGACGGTAGTGGCAAAAATAACCTCAACTTTTTTGTACATTGTTATGCCGGTCCAGAGATGTTTCACGTCACGCATAACAACTGAGAAATATTTCACATACGTAAACATTGCGATGTTTCAGATGACACGTCTAGAGATTCACGTGAGACATTTCAAGTAGAAAATTTTTGTAACGAATATGAAACGTATGTTATAGTGACCTATTTCTGAAATATTTCACATAGCATGGAGAGCTTCAGAAATTTTTCCCTTATGTTAACATTGAAATGTTTCAGATGACGCGTCTAGAGGTTCACGTGAGACATTTAAAGCATAGATTTTTTGTAACGAATGTGAAACGTATATATTTCACATAGCATGGAGAGCTTCAGAAAAGTTTTCTTCATGTTAACATTGGAATGTTTCAGATGACACATCCAGAGATTCACGTGAGACATTCCAAGCAAAGAGTTTTTGTAACGAATATGAGACGTATGTATTGACATATTTCTGAAATATTTCACATAGCATGGAGTACTCCAGAAATGTTTCCTTTATGTTAACATTGGAATGTTTCAGATGACACGTATTAGGGAACTTTCGAAATGTTTCTGAAACGTGTTGTGTTTACTGGGTGGGTGAACACAAAGACGAAGCAATTCTTTCTTTTGGTGTTCTTATTCTGGTGAAGCCATTTTTAGCTTCCAATGATATTGCCTGATAGTGGTAGTGCTAATGTTAAAAGTTAATAATGACAACTACCAATAAGAAAAAGGTGAGTGGGTGAGTGGATCAAATAAATCCCAAAATTTTTTCAGGTGCTGTCAGAAAAAGGTTTGCTGTGACGGACGTGGAGTTCGAAAGATATGTAGCAGCCTGGTTCCGCCAATCTGGTCTCAGGTTAGCTAGAGAAAGGGAAAATATGAAATGAAATGGTTTTTTATTATAATTTAATAAGTTTTCATAATATAAAATCCACTAAAGCTGCAGTTTTATTTTATTCACCCTGCTTTTTTCTCCATATACCCATTACACATGATGTTAATTAGGGTTCACTTTCATTATGAGTAAGTGATTAACTTCTGTGGTAATGTAGTCTTGGTATGAACTTAAAATGGTTTCATAATATAAATGTTCCATTATCAGCAAAAGTGAGATGTATCGGATATGTTTCAAAAAAGTCATGTTGGAAATGTTGCAAATAGTGCAATAAGAAAATGTTTCGAAGACACTATTTGTGAAACGTTTCATGAAATGCAATAGTGAAATATCTCAAAGATGTTTATGTATACTCTTTATTGAATGTTTCATGGAGATTTGGGTTGAAACATTCCAATGAAACATTACACACCCTGGGTCATTTATGGTCTCTAGTATGTCTCCTAAATGTTTCGGAGTATATGGGTGAAATGTTTCATATTTCACAAAGTTTGTTCCAGGAACGTTTCAGAAACACAAAATGGTTTACTGGGTGTGTTCAGCAAGAAACCGAGGACTGAAATCTCCGTTAATCTCGGGAAGTATATCTTCAGCAAGATAAATTCCAAGAATCCAAGGTTACCAATGATGGAAACAAAAGTACTTTCAGAGGTAGGAAGGAGAGCTCGAAATAATCTCCCGCAATTTAATGACGTTGTTGAACAGTAAACAATCAGGGACATGTTTTGGTTTAAAAAAAACATCTTCAGCCTAATTAGAAGTTCTACAATACAAACAGGATTGGTGTGGTGAACTAAAAGTATTTGATACTTAATGATGCACAAAGTCATCTCCACGACATTTAATGTGATTAACACATCAAAAATTGATACATATATGTTTCGGACCCGTTTTTGCTATTTTCAATGTCGCATCCATGTGTGCCCTTTTTGGATGCCATTTGTTGGTTCCCTCCATAAACTTAAATGGAGAAGTTTTCCGGGGGTATGTTGGGTTTCCCCATAATCAATTTCTACAGGTAAAACCCTTCAGTATTTATTTTTTTCATAATGTAAGAGTTGGTGACATAACCTTGCTTATTCATATGACAGTTATGTTATTTCTGATTTGAGGCAGATGATGGACATATATATGTCCGAAATATGTACCAATTTTTGATGTGTTAATCACTTTGTGTATCATTTAGTATTTAATACATTTAATACTTGACTCCACTTTGAGAAACAATGCATGGACTTCCACCAAAGAATAAAAGTATTTGGTTAACTTACACTTGGAGTTGAAAAAGTTTTATAACGTAATCTAGTCATATATGAGCCATTAGTTTACTTATTTTTCAATGTACTTTCACCTCCAGAAAGCTCGGCACACATATTTGACTCACCCTGTACATAGGAGAGATATAGAGATAAGTCTTTTAACCTCGCTTTTAACTGTGTCTGAACCAATAAACGGACTCTGTCGCGAGGATTGTTGTTTCTACCATGCAGACAACAAAACAGCTACATTTCCAGATTTTTCTCCAGTTTGATCAGATTCTTTCATGATAGTCGGGGCTTGTTTTGCGAAAAGCCAAATCCTAGAAGCATTTCATGTAACAATTGGATAAATGACGTTAACCCCCTATTTCGACTCCGCTGAATCCGAAAATACCGTTTATCAACTCGAAATTCCAACCGGAAGTGAGATATTCAAGATGGCGTCCGAAATACCACTAAAATCTAATTATTTTCTACTTTCGGTCAGCTATACGATTGAGGTGTCGATGTCTATGTTTTCGGGGGTGTTAAATACGATGAGACACTCAAAAAATGATTTGGAGCATTGAGAGTTCATCGAATGATCAAATTCTGACGAAATAGACCAGAATTACAAAGAACTTGTGAAAACGTGTTGCATAATGTATATGCTTGCATACGCTTTCGAGGGTGCTCAATAAGTTTATGAGCCAAAAAAGCATTTGAACATTGTCCAAGCCTTCATTTCTTATATTTTGAGAGAGCCCCTTGCAGCCACGAGTTCCAAATTCGGAAAATAAATTGGGAATAGGTGGCAAAGTCATCAGGATTGGGACATATCGTCCATCAACAATTTTCCAGCCGTAATTATTCGGGTCTTATAAGGATACTGATCATAGGCCTTAATCCACACTAGTATCTTAACATAACATTAACATCCTTCGATTTGTTCAATTTTCTTTCACCTGAAAGTAGCACCGGAGAATGTGTTGACGGAGGGCATCAGTGGTAGATGGCGAAAAGCATTCGCACTGTCCAAAAAATTGCAACATGGGCTGCGTCTGCCGTTGTAATGTCCGGTCCAACTCAAAATAAAAATGGTAGTAGTATCGAAACGGCTACAAGTTCTTATTCACCATGTGTCTTAGAAAAGGGACGCAACAAACCTTGTATAAAGCTTGCACCACAAACTGTTCAACCAAACGGAGATCATCGGGGGCTAGATCAGGAGTTTTTACAAGCTGACTGAGGAGTTTACAGTAGTTTTCTTCTATGTACTTGCTTCCACCGTTCTGTTTTTGTGACTGACGCTAACTTGAATGTAGTATCACATCCAGTGATTGCGTGGAAAGCCATCAGGTTTTTTATTTGTTGTGGTGCAAGTTTCTTACATAGTTCGTGAATTGGAATATACTCCATGCGTAAAAACCGAAAGAGAGGCTGTTGTTGTTTCTGTTAAAGACACTAGTGTGAATTCATTATTCATCTATCACTTTGAAAGAATGAAATGCAAGGAATGCTGGGTGATGTGTGGTACTTCCCGAGATAGAAAGTATATTCCAATTCATGAACTATGTAGAAAGCTCACATCACAACAGATCAAAAACCTGATGGATTTCCACGCAATCACCGAATGTGATACTAAATCTTGATGAGGGTCTGCCACAAAAACAGGACGGTGGAAGCAGTACATTGAAGAAAACTACTGTGAACTCCTCAGTCAGCTTGGAAAGACTCCTGATATAGCCTCCGAGGATCTCCGTTTGGTTGAACAGTTTGTGGTGCCAGCTTTATACAAGGTTTGTTGCGTCCCTTTTCTAAGACACATGGTGAATTAGAACTGTTAGCCGTTTTTATACTAATATCATTTTTATTTCGAGTTGGACTGGACATTACAACGGCAGACGCAACCCGTGTTGCAATTTTTGGGACAGTGCGAATGATTTTTGCCATCTACCACTGATGCCATCCATCAACACATTCTTCGGTGCCACTTCCAGATAAAATTAACAAGAAGAAAAAGAGAATAGAAAAAATCGAGGGATTTTAATTTTAGTCTGTTTGCTTTTTAGGTACTAGTGTGTAGTTTAACGCCCATGATCAGTATCTTGATTCACCAGACCCGATTAATTGCGGCTGGAAAATTGGTGATGGACGGTAAGTCCCAATCTTGATGACTTTGCTACCTATTCCCAAGTCATGTCCCGAATTTGGAGCTTGTGGCTGCATGGGGCTCTGCGGCCACTGCGGCACGAAGCAGTGTGGCTGCAGGGAGCCGAATGGAGCAGAAAAGATGAGGAAGACTACTAATAGTGAACTTTTTTTTTCAAAATATAAGAAATGAAGGCTTGGACAATGTTCAAATGCTTTTTTGGCTCATAAACGTATCGAGCACCCTCGAAAACGTATGCAAGCATGTACATTATACAACACGTTTTCACAAGTTCTTTGGAATTTTGGCCCATTTCTTCAAAATTTGATCATTCGATGAACTTTCGAAGCTCCAAATAATTTTTTGAGTGTCTCATCGTATTCTACACCCCCGAAAACATTGACATCGACACCTCAATCGTATAACTGACCAAAAGTAGAGAATAATTTGATTTTAGGGGTATTCTGGACGCCATCTTGAATATCTCACTTCCGGTTGGAATTTCGACTTGATAAACGGTATTTTCGGATTCAGCGGGGTCAAAATAGGGGGTTAACAGCATTTATCCAATTGTTACATGAAATGCTTCTAGGGTTGTAACAGAGGGCTTTTTTTGGAATTTAGCCCCGACTATGAAATGAGAGATGAAATGTATCCTGATAAAGTATTTGTTTTTGTTCTACTTCTCTGTAGAGTTGACATTGTTACACAGACGGCCAATTATCTTCATATCAGTGGAGAGTTATATTTTTTTCGAGTATGATGAGAATAATCTTTTCAATCTGTCAGCACTCATTCATTCACGCATGCTGTATACAAATTCCACGACATATTTATTATTTTGTGCCAACAATTTATAAGCAAGTAAACAATCTCATTACATTATCAATAATGGTTTAACAGTGTCTTTTAAATTTGATGCGGCAATAAATTATCATAAATTAAATTTCTCGATATAAGTACCAAGTTTAATCACAATTTTCCATGGTTACCTATGTGCATTTGTGTGGTATTCTTTGATCAATATTATACAGGGTGTCCGGAGATGAAACCGCTACGTTACTGACATACAGAGTGATTTGTGGAATTTGGCAAAAAAATCAATCCGACATAATAAATACAGAGATGAGCTGATTCGTTACCACCGTTTATCGGTGGTAGCGGCTGATTGGATTCGAATTTGGTACCTGAATTAAACTGAAAGGCCTCAACAAGTAGCCCTTTGAAGAAAACCAATATCAGTGCCGGAATTTTTTTTTTCAAAAAAATCTAATTGAAACTTGTTAAAAGAGTTTATGGCACCATTTTAGTTATCACGTATTACGTAATGAATTATTATTTTAATTATTTTCACTACGATTACTCCTTGATATAAAAAAAAACTGGAGAATGAATTCGTATCAGGACCGTAATGAGTCTTTTTTATGTTTTTTCCTGTAAGAATAACTGACCTGCTATATTATATAACAACTATCAATAATCTGATCGTAGATTCGGAATCCACTAAAAACATCGTGAAGAATTTGTTCAGAAAGGACTGGACTGAGTAATGAATTTGAATATATGAATATAAAGAACAAACTATTTTTAGTAACAAACATAACAAGAAATTAGAATTCTCTAAAAACTTAATGAAAAGTGAGACAGGGATGAAATTTTCAGAACTGAAAATTTTCCAGGAAAAATATGAACAGTTAGTGTATTGGGCGTCCTAATTCCGAATCCGAATTGAGTTTCAATCTCTTTCGACTCCAAATATTCCGGAAATTGGGGTGGTTCCATGGCTGTTGGCGAGCAGTGTATATCACTGAAGATGACCCCACTTGGTAATAGAGTGCATTTTTGGTATATCTCTCGCTCCAACAAATTTCAGGATACGTAAGGTAAAGGGGTGTTTCCATTAGAAGTGAGACCTCGAGTGAGACACACTGTATATACAGTGTCATTCATAAAGTCGGCATCATATGGGAAAAACTTTTATTAATGACTTATTTCGGAATTCGAGTTGGACGTTGAGTTTTGCTTCGAAAAAGATGAAAAATGGCCCACTCAATCGGGGTCACGTGAATTTCGCTACATGTCAAAAGTGACACTTTTTCAAATTAATCGCTGAAAGTAGGCTTATTTGTTCGAATATCGAAAAAGTTTACTTGAACAAGTTGTTTCTATTTGAATTTTACATATGTGACTCGGATTTTATCTTTCTATTACATTTTTTAGACTTCGATATTTTTTAGAAATTTTCGAAATTTCTGTAATATTAAAAAAATTGTAAATTCGATAAAACTACTTCATACCAGTAGCTTCATCATGCTACTAACTTTTAATTACTAATTTTCACTAATTATCGACAAAAATATATTTTCTTCAGAAAATGATATAATCTCCGCTTCAAAATTCTGTTATGTTTGATGCAAACATAACATCAAAATTCTGTTAGATTTGAGTCAAGCATTTAGAAATGAAATTCATTTGAATTTATTTTTTCAGTACTGAAAAGATCAGTTCAAATGAATTTCGTTTCCAAATGCTTGACGATATATCAACTTTGCATCAAACATAACAGAATTTGGAAGCGGGTATTATCATTTTCTGAAGAAAATCATATTTCTGTCCATAATCAGTGATAATAAGTAATTGGAAGTGAGTAGCATGAAACAGCTACTGGTATGAAGTAGTTTCGTGGAATTGACAATTCTTCAAATATTACAGAAATTTCGAAAAATTAAAAAAAAAAATCAAAATCTAAAAAATGCAATAGAAAGATTAAATTCGAGAAGCATGTGTAAAATTGCAATGAAAACAACTTTTTTGAGTAAACATTTTCGATATTCGAACAAATAAGCCTACTTTCAGCGATTAATTTGAAAAAATGTAACTTTTGACATGTAGCGAAAGTCACGTGACCCCGATTGAGTAGGCCATTTTTCATCTTTTTTGAAGCAAAACTTAACGTCCAACTCGAATTTCAAAATGAGTCATTAATAAAAGTATTTTCCATATGATGCCGACTTTATGAATGACACTGTAGAAGTGAAACGTCGCCGACTTTTCTACAGTGTTCCAACGATGTCAAAGAGTTATTGAGTGTGGCATCACCCACCAGGCGAATGGCTTTTCTCTTGATGGAATCTAAGAGCATCAGCGTTTGTTTAGGTGCTCAGCCCAATACGTGGGAACAGTATTCTAGATCATACCGAGTCTGTGCTTTGTATATCATGAGAAGCTGTTGAGGTGTTAACAAGCCTTTCGCACGGAACAAAAATCCGAGTTTTGTGAAGCAGCCTTCACGATGGATCGGACATGACATGATAATTGATAGATATACAGGGTGTCACGAAATTACAAAGAAACATTTCAACCCCGGATTCTAGGAACAGAAATAGTAAAAAAAGTTCATATGAATATGAGCCCAGAAATGCCCCCTGGGGAATTATAGCCATCTGAATGGGGGCCCCAGATGATGGTGTTCTTGTAAATATATCCAAAGCCTACTGTGTTGAGATATCAAAATTTTGTACGAGTATTACTTTTCATGGCTACGGGCATTCCTTTCCCCAAATTTGTTTTCTATGCAATTTTCGGCAGGTTGACCAGGAATTATGAAAATATCATTATTTTTACTTGAAAATGATACTCTTGTTCAGTTTCAATAGCACTCAACATTTTCGAGATAAATGGATTTTAAAAGTCTGCTGCGTAACAAAAATAGTGTTTTTTCCTTATGATAGGGTACCAAATTTCCCCAAAAATTATTTTTCGATAGAAAATACCCTTTTTTCATTATCTGCTTGTGATGTTTGACTCAAAATATGAGGGAAACAATGAGAAGAATAATTTCAAAAATATCATAGCAGGTACCCTATTGAGAAAAAGTACCATTTTTATTACGCAGCACTTTTGAAATCGATTTATCTCGAAAAGAGCTATCGAAACTAAACAAGAGTATTAATTTCAGGTAAAAATTATGATATTTTCATATTTCCTGGTCGACTATTTCTTACGCCATTGATTAAAATTTCGGAAAATTCTCAACATTTCCAAATCGGGTATGAAAAGTAATATACATGTACATAATTTATTTATCTCAACACAAATGGTTTCGGAAATATTTACAAAAAACCCGAGAAAAAACCATCATCAGCCTAAATTGTCGGTTTCTCTCCAGGCTCTCAAGACTAAATATTCGTAAATATTCATTAAAAACTTCAAAACATATTTACATGAAAATTTCGACCGAATTTCTGGCAAAAATAACACTGATGAAATATTGACTTCTAATTTCTGGACACCCTGTAAATATCTTTTTTATCATTATTCTCGGTGCTGATCTTATATTTTACGGTAATTTAAGAATACTCTGTATATGTGAACGAAATAATAATCTGAAACATTACACTATCTAACTCATTGAAGATAAATTAGTTCAACTACATTCGCCCACAATGACAATTATCATTTTTAATAGAAGTTTTGAAACGAGTTTTAAAATGTTTATTCTACGTATTTGTTGTTTTCATACAAGCTATTATGCTATGATATCATTGTATGACAGAAACTCGTATCCGTCTGATTTATATTCCTATTTAGTACACTTAATTTTTAATGGTTTATTTTGTACATACAATTCGTTTGATGCGAATTGGATGTACAGGGTGTCCCGAATTCGTGGGGTATCATTGGGTATCACAAGGGTTGAAAATATACAGAGTGTTCCATTAAAACAAACTGATTTTGATTTTTTTTTCTAATTTGCGATACGCATCTGTTTATTTAAGGAGTGCCAACAGATAGTACAGATAAAAACTTGGATGAAACCCTACACTTCCATATTTTAAGTTTTTTTCACCCCGTATAGTTGAAGCTGTAGGTAGGATTCAAAATATACGGAGACACCCTGTTCCTTTATTCCAGTTATATGCATAGTTGAATCGGATGGGCGAGTGGACTATTTCATTCGAGATTTCATTCCTTGAATATGAAGTTTTCAGTCGATTTTTAGGTGCTAAAATCATCAATAATACCACGGATGAAAATTTACCGCGAGTAAAAACTGATGTCACGATTTCGTAAGTAGAGGCAGACCATAGCACAGTTGCCATGTATTGTGTTGATATAAAATTCTCAATTATGTATTGGTAATATTCCAATTTAGCAATACAAAATCAATTGTCTCAAAATGTTCCCTTATGATTTGTGGCTAATTGTTTATAATACATTTATTTTGTGCAAATAGTAAGTATATTATTTTACGCTAGAGGACATTTTTGAAGCGGTGAACGTGACAACACGGCGCGCACGACTTGTGGGCGTGGTCTTGTACCTTCTTCAGCATTAGCACAATATTGCCAAGTCTCCAACATTTACATGATATTTTGTTATGGAGTATAAGAAATATTTAAACATGCTGGTTGCTCGAATAAGTCAAGAATGAACTATAATGTCATGGGTTCCTCCTATCATGTTTTATTCAACGACAGGACTCTTATATATATATCTGTTTGATAACTTGATTAAAATTGGTGACTTGACAACATTGCTTCGTGAGTGGGAATCGAAGATTATCTGACCAATAAATAAACAGCATAAAAGCTGACGTCACCATTTATTCGACGTATCGCCAAATGGACGAAATTCAACGATTTCGGACAACGCATACACTCATTATTTACATTAAGTGTGAGAAGTAGGGATGTACCGGATTGGGTATTTCGCCAATCCGGGCGGAGCCGGAATTTCGGCCGGATTGGGAACTCAATTTAAAATGTATGTGCATGCCTATTTTTATGCGTGAAATATTGAAAATATTGAGGCTGATTTAATTTTACTTTTTTTAAACTAGCTACTTGATAATAGTTGTAGGCTAAACTCTGAAAGTGCCGAAAAGCTCTTATTTATTCGCCATAATCTTAAAAAAATGAATTATGAATACTAAGTTTTAATTTTCTCACTCTAATTCTTTATGTAAACTGTAATCTTATAGGACTTCTCCATGACAGGCTCGATGACAGGGGATTTGCCTGTTATTTTTGCTGATAGAATTTGGCTATTAAAAATGTTTTCAGTTACTATTTATGTTTTGTAATTTTGGAAGAAGATATATTTTGTTAAAAGAATTATTTTAATTATATTAAAAATTTAAAACTTGAACATTTACAAAAAATTCCGAAAAGTCCGGCGGGAAAGCGATCAGGCCGGAGCGATCCGGCCGGAACGGTGGTTCCCGCCAACTGGCCGGACAAAATGGGATATCACAATAAACAAACTCAATATAATAATAATAATAGTAATAATAAATGCTTTTATTATCTCAATGAAACAAAAGGCAGAGTTCAACTCGCCGATAAATCGACAGCTGCTCTTCCACTGACAGAAGTGTCAAATTGATTTTCGGAATTCCGGTGCATCCCTAATGAGAAGTGTTGCAAAAATTAATTTAGGTCCCTATATATAATGACACAGTGGAGTAATTGAATGCCAATAATTCATTTTAAGACCGCTCGCCCATTCGTGTTATTGCCTATAGGTTTCAGGAATGTTTCAGGCACATAATTATTCTGGTCTACTGAGATATTATATCATTTATCAGTCTGTTTATTCTCTATGAGTCTATGAAGTATATCTGTGGCACCTATGTATCAACAGACAAAATGAATCTGAGGAGTGATTATAATCTTTATGAATATCCAATTCAGCTGATACAATAAACGACACAAGGACAAACCCATTTCAATTTCAACATCATTCAGTTCAACTCGTAGCAGGGAACCGTGACCTCAAAGGCACAATAATTTGCCTATTAAAATTCTTTATACTGAATTGCAACGTAAACATCAATAAAATTATAACAGATAAATGTATCATGTGAATCATGTGCTCAGGCGTTCTGGAATCTGAATAGATTAGTTCGATTCAAAGAAACTGCATATACCGGCATATACCTTAATTTTATCGTTTTTATGCTCTCTCGATCTTGAAAACAAAGGACTAGTAAACCAGGGTTTCCATAAATTATTATTGGAAAATCATAATGGCCGTTGAAATCGATTGAGATAGTCATTTTTGTATATGTATATATAGTGCGCGAATTGCTGCCTTTAGGGTTGCCATCTCAGGGTTCGACCCCAAAAGAAATAATATTATAACATACATTGGGACACAGGGACTACTGACTAGTTTTTTGTGCTTTCAGATTTTTCTGTTATTCAGGTACACATAATATGTCTTGAAAACATTTAAGCTGATATTTTGATTCTTCAGAATAAATAATTATTGCCGAAACATGGGAAAAAAAATTTCTGAAGTTGAAATAGATTTTGTTTAATTGGTAAAAGAAAAATTGTTTCCAAAAATGTACCTTGATTTTCAACATGAAAGTTAATTTTTCTCAGAAACGGTCAACTTCAGAGCTTCAGACCACAAGAATCTTTTTCTTGTAAAAAACATTGGCAGTTCGTATGGGCGGCTCAAAACAGTCCTTTTTTCAGTGGCGTAGAAGTTGGGGAGAAAAACATCCACTAACCCTTCAAAATCTTACGAAAGCTGTTCCCTGTGCAGTAAACGGTTCCACAGATATTCGTAAAAAACGATTTTTTTTTTAAATTTCAACACCCTGTATCTGGAAAATGATGCATTTCAGAGGGTAAGTTAATAGAAGCTTTTTTACATATTTTTGGACGAGATATCAGATCCTGGTCCTGTGCATATATTATGAAACCCCCTGTATAAGTATAAAGTGAAATTAAGAAAAAAATACAAAATAAATATACAGGGTGTTTCATAGGTAAAGGGAAATATTTCAATGGTATATAGGGGTCACCAAGGTGGTTCTGAAAATACCATATTTGATAGGTCTTAGAGTCTTCATAACGGAGATACAGGGCGATTTATCGATTTCGAATAATTATTCATTCGTCTATATTATGTATTGACCTATACCCAGTATATTTTTCTCAAATTTGGTAAGGAGCTTATACTTCTGACGTTAAATTTATTCACCTATCGGGCGGAGTGAAAATCCAGGTTCGGCTTCAGGAAAAATTTACATTTATTCGAAATATTAAAGTAACACACTGTATTCAATAATTAACACAGTTCATCGAAAGAATTGTGAAGAGGAGGAAAAACTGAATTGTGTATGATGCTTTTTGTTTTCCCGCCACCAATTCTCATCGTAACAATCATAAAATTTGAAGAGTATTATTTGATATTTCAGTCAAAAAATCGCTCGAAAGAACTCACTAAGTGACTGTCTCCATAAGTCTTAAACTACCCAGTAACATTTTCTCAAATTTGGTAGGTATGTAGCTTATACTTGGGACGATGGATTCATTAACCTATCAGGCGAAATGGAAATAATACCAAATGATTATAATTCGATAATTCACCCTGTATCTCTGTTATGAAAACTATGAGACTGAAGCTGTACCTGTATTTCCATTCTGCCTGATAGGTCAATGAATCCGTCGTCCCAAGTAAGCTCAATACCAAATTTGAGAAAATATTACTGCGATGGGTAGTCTAATACTTATATGGACGAGTGAATAATTATTCGAAACCGATAATTCATCCTCTATCTCTGTTACAAAGACTGTGAGACTGAGTAAGTTCTTTCGAACGATCATTTAACAAGAATATATCAAATAATCATAATTGAAAGTGGTTTCATAATTTCAATACTCTTCAAATTGACATACTTTTAGCTTTCTGTTTATGATTGTTACGATGAGAATTGGTGGCGGGAAAACAAAAAGCATAAAATCCAGTTCAGTTTCTCCTCCTCTTCACGATTCCTTTGATGAACTCTGTCAATTATTACATACAGTGTGTTATTTAAATATTTCGAATAAATGTAAATTTTTCCTGAAGCCGAACCTGGATTTTCACTTCACCCGATAGGTGAATGAATTCAACGTCCCAAGTATAAGCTCCATACCAAATTTTAGAAAAATATACTGGGTAGTTCAATACTTATAGACGAATGAATAATTATTCGAAATCGATAAATCGCCCTGTATCTCGGTTATGGAGACTCTAAGACCTACCAAATATGGTATTTCCAGAACCACCTTGGTGACCCCTATGTGCCATTGAAATATTTCCCTTTATCTGTGAAACACCCTGTATACAGTCAACCACTCGGTCAACCATCATTAATATTATTTTTTCTACAAACGTCAAAAAATGACAAGGTTCGCGCATTGATAACAAATTGCGAAGTGACACTTTTTTTTCAGTTTCCTACGATACCATGATACCTTGTACAAAACAATGCGCGAAGTAAAACAGTGCGCGAAGTACCTACTTCGCGCATTGTTATGTAAAATATATGAGATATTTATATTTCAATTTTATGGTCCTCGATCGAGCAAACATCCACGAAATCATTTATTTCTGAATGTTCAACAATAAATCTGTTTTATCTCTTGGAGCGGACAAAAGGAAATTCCTATTATGTTCGTGAAACATCGTGCGTACCTAGAGAGGATAGGGGGAGGTCTTTTAAGCCAGTTCAACACTATTTTTTATATCTAGCTAGGCATATCTTTACTATAGAACTATATTTTTTGACGTTTGTAGAAAAAATATTGTTTGCAACTCGAGCGCGAAATACTTTGGTCATCTCGACTATTTTTTTAACTCGGCTACGCCTCGTTAAAAAAATCAGATCTCGATCACCAAAGTAGCATTTCGCGCTCTAGATACAAAAATAACTAATACCATCACTATAAGGAATGTGGAAATATTTGCATTGGTTGTTGAACAGTTAGATAAGGATGGTGCTCAGGTGATCATGTCATCAAGAGACATATAGTTTTTGAAAGGTGATTATTTCGATTATTGATAAAGATTATATTTTTCATTTTACTTGGTTCTTTGGGATTTGCTCTCCTCGTTTCTATAGAATAAAAATATTCGTATTATTTCAATATACAGGGTGTTTCATAATTGAATGCTGATCCTGAAGGGCGATAATCCTTGGATGATTTCAAGAAAAATTCTTCATGTGAACATAGGTCCGTAACAGTTTCGTTTCTGAGATACAGGATGTTGAAATTTAACAAAAAAATCAGTTATTCCCCAATATCTCTGAAACCGCTCTGGCTTTTTTCTTCAATTTTGGTACAGGCCAAGTATGAATAGAAATACATTTTTTCCATAATGGAGGATTTCTTAATTTCCATCAGTGGCGTCCCTGTTAACATACCCTGTCATATTTTTCATAAAAATCATGATACGTCACTGTCTTTTTCCTAAATAAATATTATTTTTATAATTATCCTCTATGTTCTCATAAAAATGGTCTCTTGTCTTTTTTTCGTCCGGCGAACGGTTTTTGAGTTAAAAAATAAAATTCATTCATTTGCTTGTCCCTATTCGATGTTTACTCTTATAGTCATAATTTCACAATTATTGCGGTAACCAAAAGATCTAAGCAATATTTTTATAATTTTATGGTAACTATTTTTAAGTATTTGTAATGAAGAAAAAAGCCAAAGCGGTTTCAGACATATTGGGGAATGACTGATTTTTTTGTTAAATTTCAACATCCTGTATCTCAGATACGAAGCTGTTACGGACCTATGTTCACATAAGGAATTTTCTTAAAATCATCCAAGGATTATCGCCCTTCAGGATCAGCATTCAATTATGAAACACCCTGTATTTGTAAAGGGACAAATCAGATGATTTGCCCCAAAATGACACTGCGTTTAAGAAATTTTTCTATCAGGGAGTCTAAAAGAAAACTCCAGTAGCTTGTCAGTGACAATTTGTTTGAAAAAATGTTTGAAGGAAAGAAATATAGATATATTGAAAAAATATCGAATTTTTACTTATCTTTGGACGTTTCGGGACCGATTCTGCTCCCGTTCTCAACATGTAAATGCAAATTATGTTTCTTTGAAAGTTGTGCTCTCGGTTGTGCTATACACTTTTCAGTGTCATACTGATGTTGGCATATGAATGAGTGATATTAGTCTACAAATGAGTTGATGTTTTCATTAATTGATCTTGAATCTACCATTTTCATGTTCAGTTTTCAGTAGTGAATACCATGTTCTATCAATATCAACTGAACAGGAAGCAATGCTATTGTCTCCGTTTAGAAGAATGCAAGCGGATTCCTTGATTTTTCTTTTTTGTTTGTTATCTTCCTTTCCTATGATTTTGATATTATTCCACTGTGCCATATGTTGTCCATCTTCAGTGAGGATATGTTCAGTTAGGTCCGATTTATCGATATGTCTTTTCTTGATATTGTACTTGTGTTCTTTTGTCCTTACTGAGAGAGGTCTTTTCGTTTCACCTGAATAATACTTTCCACAAACACAAGGTATACTATGAATACAATTTTTTTGAAGGTTTATTCTTCATTTTTTGGCTTTGTTTGAGTTAGAATGGATCTCAATGTATTTTCAGTTTTGAACACAGTTTTCACTTGGAACTTATCACCAACACGTTTCATCTTTTCAGATATGCCGGGAATGTACGGTATTATATTCGTCGTTATTGATGGTTGTTTTTGTTGTGGTGTATTTTGTTTGTTTTCAATTTGGTGAATCGTTCTATCAATGAAGTTCCTTGGATATGAGTTGAGTTGAAGAACATCTCTGATGTGGTGGTTTTCTTTATTGAAAATTTGTTGGTTAGACGATATTGATTTGGCTCATATTTGGCTCGATCATGAAGTGATCTGATTATTCCTTTTTTGATAGCTTTCTGATGATTTGATTGAAAATTAAGGTATCTGTTAGTAGTCTTTTTACGATATACACTTGTTAAGAAAACATTGTTTGATTTTTTGATAAGAACATTTAAAAATGGTAACTGATTGTCAGATTCAATTTCCAAAGTGAACTCTATATTAGGTTCTTCATTGTTAACATGATTTTAAATAATGAATGACTGAATGAATAGTATATCATGTAACAAGTGTTATAAACGTAATTTTGGTAACGAGTGTTTAATAAACGAGTATCTAGAAGACCTCATAAACGCGTTACATACTATGCTTTTTCTACGAACTCATGATTCCTCTCGTCAACAAGATCCCATAATTCTGAAAATAAGATGCTAACTTATATGCTGATCTAAAAAATAATTCGAAAGGAATGGGAAGTAGGAACATAATACATAATACTCGATAATACTATACAACTGCATGCAACCAACGAGACACGTATAAGTTATTTCTTGTTTACTGACCTTTGTGAATAAGATTTCATCTGATGTAGTAGATAAAAACTCTTCGATTTGCTGAGGTGTCAAAGTTT
Source organism: Phaedon cochleariae (assembly GCA_918026855.4). Classification (NCBI taxonomy): domain Eukaryota; kingdom Metazoa; phylum Arthropoda; class Insecta; order Coleoptera; family Chrysomelidae; genus Phaedon; species Phaedon cochleariae. The sequence goes on along the minus strand of OU896713.1, from coordinate 48,060,052 downwards.
TCGATGTCTCGGGTGTGTATCCATATCATTCTGATTGCATAATTTTGCTCACATGAATATTGTGTTTATTGTCATGCTTAGCATTGAATGAATTGCCCACAAAGATGCGAGCTTCATGTTAACACAGAGTTCTTGGAAATATGCGAGGAAATATGCAAGTACTTACATAAAACATTCTCTTCGATTTCACTTTCGTCTACATTTCGCATAGATTATGGATGGAGAATTATGATACCAACAGAAAATGTTTGAATAATACTGATTGCAACAAAATTCGAAAATGACAAATGACAGTTCTCACAATTGACATACTATCTAATTTATTGATTCTTCCTCGGGTTCAAACTTAGATTAGTGATTGGGTTTTCACAACTCTGAATTTCTTACCCCCTGTCTGATGACTATCAATTCATTATACAGGGTGGTCCGGTTTCTAATCGTGTTGTACTAGTTGAAATCGAGGTTGAAATAATAAAAAAAGTTCATATTAACATATACGAGTCCTTTTCGAGATATAGGGTGTTGAAAATACGAGTTTGAATATCATTTTTTGATGAAAAACTCGAAACGGTTTGAGAGAAATCAAAAAATTTCCCACAGATACTAAACTTTCATAAGATGAAATAGAAATTATTTCATGAAGTAATTCAGTGGCAGCTGGATCTGGGGGTGGTAAAGGTAAATTAAAGTTTTATTGTGTTTGTCCAGTGATTATTTTTTATAAGCTTAGATTTCTCATATCGTTAACCCAGTTTAATTTGAAAACATTCTAACTAATTGAAAAAATACAACAGAACTATCATACGCAGAAATCTATCAGCATTCACATTTTGTACTCGTAAATGAAAAATTGCATGCACTTATAAAAATTGGGGTGATTTTTTCCTTCACTATATGAAATAATTTTTATTTCATCTTATATAGAGCTTAAAAAGTTTAGTATCTGTGAGGAATTTTGTTGATTTATCTCGAAGCGTTTCGAACTCATCAAAAAACAATATTCAGACTCGTATTTTCGAGACACCCTATATTTTGAAAATGTCGCATTCAAAATTTATATGTGTATATGAACTTTTTTTATTATTTCAACGAGTACAACACACTGCTTAGGTTTTTGTATTACAAACCGGACCACCCTGTATATCCAAACAAAAAGTTGATGGTGGTTTCTGGAAGACGAAACGTCGGGTATTCAAATTTGAAAACGCCAACTTGTAGGGAAGAAGAAGTGGCCATGATATAGTTATTCATTTCGATTAATTTCTTCAAATAACATGAAAAAAAATTAAAAATGGTTTTATTGGACGCCACTGCTACGAGCTCTGTTACCTATATGCTTATGGAAGATCTAACTATAGATGGATAAGTATGTTTATTCGTGTGTGTTCGAGTGTTTATCTGACTACATCACATAAGAAGAAACATTTGTAGCAAGTTCTTAATTACTAAAACTAATAAAAAATCAGAAAACTAACTTAGCCATGAAATTGAATATGAAAAGAACACATGAATGAGAATTAACAGGCGTGTTGAAGAATTGGCACAAACAAAACATAAATTATTGCATGAGACTAGGTACTTATATTCCAGCTGAATGAATAAAAACAGAGAAATCAGGAATGGTAATTCAAATATTTCTCAATTGACTGAAAACAATGTGTGCTGTCTAGATATTTCTTGTTAATACATTATTATTTTTCAATTAATTACTCAAAAGTATTCATGTCAATTTCAATGAAACTTGGTAGATTTGTTTACAGTAACATGGAGGCTCTTTTGGTGTAATTCGATTGGAAATAATGAATCCAGTGGCGTCGTAGTGGGTTGCCTTATTAATATTTATGGTGTATCTAAAAGACGACGTACGTTAATACACATGTTTATCTGAACATTTCTTCCTGAGATATGGAAAAAGAAGCATTTCTGAATCTCTTCAAGTTATGTGAAATATTTCAGAATATACAGGCTGATCCACGGTGGATGGCCTATTAGAAGTATCTGGAGAACGAAAAGACAGAACATTCTGAAAATTAGGATGCTTTGATAATTGAACATTCTATATCCGTCTGAAATATTTTCATCGATACAGTGTTGCCACTTCTATCAGAAACAACTAGCAACTTCGTTATTTTAAATAGAGCACCCTGTATTTTATTGGATTTTTAGATTCTCCTTGAAAAGCTGATTTCATCAATGAATCACACTTTGGGTCTAACAGGAATGATTACAGAGATATAGGGTGTTCAAAATCGAGATTTTTCAATTCCAGGATTTTTTTGTGTCTAAAGTATTCATTATTGATCAAAACGGCTTCCATATTCCCATCTGAACTTCCGATTCACTATCTACTGACATTCAATTGGAACAGATACAGGGTGATCAGAATTCTGAATCTTGAAGCACCCTGTATTTTTTCCAATCAAATTCCAGTAGATAGTCAATCAAAAGTTAAGATAGGGACATGTAAGCCGTTTTGATCGATAATGAATAGTTTCGACACAAAAAATCCTAAAATTGAAAAATCTCGATTTTGAACACCCTATATCTCTGTAATCATTCCTGCTAGACCCCAAGTGTGCTACATTGATGAAATCAGCTCTTCATAAAGAATCTAAAAATGCAATGAAATACAGGGTGTTCCATTTGAAATAACAAAGTTGCTAGTTGTCTCTGATAGAAGTGGCAACACTGTATCGATGAAAATATTTTAGACGGATAGAGAATGTTCAATTATCGAAGAAACCCAATTTTCAGGATGTTCTGTCTTTTCGTTCTCCAGATACTTCTGATAGGCCATCCACCGTGGATCACCCTGTATATGTCAATACATACGTTTCACATTCATTACAAAAATTATCTGCTTGAAATGTCTCACGTGAATCTCTAGACGAGTTATCTGAAACATCGCCATGTTCACATATGTGAAACATTTCTGCGTTGTTATGCGTGATATTCTAAAACATCTTTATTCCAGTTCTTTCGAAAAGCTCAACATGCTCAAAAAATCATGAAGATCTCGTAATCTGATGTCACTGATTTGATTGGTATGATCCAGTAAGACCATTAATCTCTTGCTCCACTCAAACAAACAGAAAACTTGATTTACTGCTCAACACAAAAGAACACAACCAGATTATACGCCAGTCAAAATCGACAATAAATGAACAAAGCATGATCCCAGCAAACATCGACAGGCGGTAGAAAGCCGGGCCCATGGCGAGAACGGCGGGCAAATGTCGATGTCGGCATGCCTCGAAAGGCCCTCCATATAATTTCGAAGGATTATGTGACGAAGGCAGAATGTACACATAGTTATGATGGGCCTCTGTTTCCCAGCCGCTAGTCTTCCGCTGTATGTATCCAAGTCCAAGGGCCATCAAAATTTCAACGGAGTGTGCCATCATCACTTCCTCAACGTTGGCATCCCTCGCTCGCTTGCGTTTTTATTTTGATCATTTTGCAGTGGTAACAATGATTCAGTATGGCGTATATTAATTTCTTTGTTTATGTTGTTTCAACACTCTCAACAGAGATTTTAGTACTGTGTTCCGTTCGTGTTTGGTTTTCTAGTGGATTTTTATACAAAATGGAAGGGCATTGAAATAAATACAGAGTGAGTAAGGAAAAAACATATAGGTATACAGACTTGCACAGCTAAATAATTCTCCAATTTTAGACAATAATTTTACAAACACCATTGGGCAAACAGATGCAATGATAGTTTGGACATGTTCAGCGGATACACAAGAATATAATGATATATGAGGATTTTGAAGATGCATGATCAGCTTTCATTACATATGAATCATAAATATATTTTCGGATCGAAAATCAAAGAGTACCTACTTGGAGAAACATTTATATTTCAACAATTACTGTAGGTATGTATAATGTTGCATGCATGTTTTGGATTAGTAGAGAATGAAATCATTCAATCTTTCAGCTACAAAATCAACAACCAGAAGCCTATCAATCACAGATATTAATGAAGAAATCACACAATGAACCAGACTATGATATAAATGTCTTCATGGTATATATTATGATATCTCACTTCCAGGCAACACTCATATCAATATGATGAAGAGTAAGGTTCTCCATATCTGGGAATTGTTTTCTTGTGGATTGAACTCTATTATTGACAATAACTTGATCAATATAATATCTGATGATTACCTACATAACTTTCAAGTTATTTGATAGGTAGGTACATAGGTGATGAAATTTTTGACCTAGAGTCAGCAACTTTTTGAAGCAAGTGGAAAAACAAATATCTATCCTGCATTATGAAACACAAATACATATTATTGGAAATTGTAGGTACCTTTTCATAATGAGTATACAGAGTGATACGTAGAACTAGAATTGAGATGTTTGGTGTTTCCATAGTTATGATATGTATTGGTTGTGATCATGGCAATAATATACACACATGAATATTTTTTGTTCTTGTTTTTGTATGGGGTATTTATACTGCTAGTTCCTGGAAATAACTGTGATATCAGGATGCCATCTCAGAAATTTTATGTAATTATTCAACAACTTCAGGTAAGGAGTGAATTCCACATTTCTGTTATACCCAGAGGATTCACAAAAGACCTCAATTCTGTTTATTGAAGTTCCACTTTTCTAACCAGTTTGAAAAAAGAGAGTGATGCAAATCTGAGTGAAAATAAGATACGTTGCTTTCCAAGTGGTGATATAAACTGGGATACCTATCAAAAAACCTATTTTCACTGAGATATATGCATTACCCTGTATATTTTTTGACAAACCTAGTTGAAAAATGGAACATCAGAAAACAGAATACCATGAATATTGAAGTCATTGGACCTCGTTAACCAACGGCCCTGAAAAACTCCTCTATCGGGGGAATAAAAATACTCAAGCGGCCAATTAATGGCAGTCTCTGAAAAGTCTCAATCGGGCCGAAGATATGCCATGAATGCAGTACATTTGAGTACTTGCTTCTGCCCACCAGAAGCCCTGCAATGTAATAAGCGGCATACTGATGGCTCTAGAGAGGCGGTCGGCTGTCGGCCGCCGGGACACGGGCTAGCCGGCCCAATTTAGTTGTACAATAGAGGACCGCTGTTACCGCTCGCCGGCAAGTTTCATTGTACCTTTAGAGGGCCGCAAAAATCATGTTTGCTGGGATGTATCTCTGATTTTTTAGTATGTTGTTTGGACTCATTAGGGGAGTATATACCCAAGTTTGCAACTCTCAAAAAGTTGTAGAAAGAGTGTAGCACACGAAAAACTGCGAAATTTTCGGACTTTCTTCAGTGTTTGCTCTATATCTCCTAAACTATGCATTTTTCAACAAAAAAATAGAATACGTTTTTAAAGAGCATCAAATGTTCAGCCATTTGAATCCAAGTAGAGCTCTCTAGGTTAATTATTAACTAAACTACGTTACTTTGAATATAGGCAATTTTTTTCAGAAAGTGAAAATTTCAGTTCTGGACCTACTTTAGACCAAAATTGCGGCTGAACCATTGATGATACGGGTAGAATGAAAGTTGTAGGCCGTTTCATTAGCATCAAATTGAGCTCACAGCGGAGGCTTCAGGCCTCGTAGTTCTCTCAAAATCTCGAAAAAACCTATATCAGATAAATTCGCATATCTCCAGACATGTTGATTGATTGATTGATTAATAGCAGAATGATCAGTCAGGGTTTGAAGCCCAAAACACTGCTGCCTTTGGGCCTATTGTATTCCTGATCATGCTGTTGACTTAGGTGAACAGGTTCGCTACCTTGATGAGGTTTAGCAGCCTCTTCACCAGATCATTCTTTGAAAATGCCTCTTGAGAGTTTACTGCTCCCAGAAGGTTGTATCTCCAACGCGCTAGTGCTTCGCACTCCAGTATTACATGGGTGGCAGTTTCCTCCTCCTCATTGCATAGTCTGCATATGGGTTCGTCTGTATAGATGCCCATTTGATGCATATGTTTCCTCAAGGGGCAGTGACCGGTTATTAGTCCCGTCACTTGTTTGATCTGACTTCTGTTTAGGCTCAGAATGTCGTTAGTCACTGTTTTGGACAGTGTTCCAACCATCAGTTTGTAACCTATTTTTCCAAATTAGGATTAATTTCATTCAGCTGGAATAACAAGAGGAATAAGTCACACTTGCGAACGGCTGCTGTTTGTCAGAGAACAGTTGATATGGATTCGATGTTGATATTCGAGTTTGATATTGAGTTTTGGACGCCACTCAATTTAATAGTAGACTAGTAGTTGATTTGGATAATTGAGAAAACCAAATAAATATCTATAACTGATGGTAAGCAACAAATACTTTCAAAATATGTTTCCTGAAAATTTTGAGATGGACAACCAATAGAATGAAACAAATGTGTATTCCTGCAACCTATTTATTACACCCAAGCCAGACAAGGCACATCCAGACCACTGTAGAGGACGATCCTAACACATACTCAAAACTAGGTAATATATATCAGATAAATATTGATAATTTCTAAATATCTAAATGATCAAATATGTGGGGAAATTGTCATTATTCTACTGAATGTTAAGCTAAAAAAATCATCAAAAAAATGTAAAACTGAGACCGCTGTCTCATGGTACCATGGTGAAGCTTCACAGGGAGTTTTACACGTGAATATGGTAAATCATGTTAATTTCTGAGATTTTTAATGCCCTAACAAAAACCTGGTCGAATTAGGGGGAGGGTCCTCTCCAGAGGTCCGTATCACCCCTATCACGGTCCGGTTGGTGTAAAGATGTTGGCAGCATAGGTGACTGCGATGTGTGAAGGTCTGGCTGAACTGCTGGGCCCAGTGCTGCAGCCCTTGCTCCTAGGTATTCCTCCTGGCGTGCTACAGCAGTCAATCCAGAAGTCCAGCGTCGAAGTAGAAGGTGCTTCCACTAATCCACTGGGCTGGATTCTGCAGTCTCTCCTCCTGGGTATTCCTCCCGGCGTGACGACAGCATGCAGCTCAGAGGATTAGCTGCAGCATAAAGAGAAGGACGAAAAGGACCCCCTCTGATCCAGTGTGCTGGGTTCCGCAGCCCCTCGTCCTGGGTATTCCTCCCGGCGTGCCAACGAAACGCAGCTCAGGAGATCAGTGGCAGGTCAGACCGACCTAATGCTCCCTAACCTCTCCTACGACCCTAGTGTATAAAAAATATGTCCTACAGTTCTATGTTCGTGGAAGAAACGTGGTACAAAAATGCTCCTGTCTCAAAACCAGTTGTTGAAAACATCACTCACCTTCTAAGAAGGGTTGAAGAAGCGCCAAACAGCATCTCGGCTGGGGCACGCGGCGTGGGCATGGCTCCCAAAACAGCGAAAACCATCCAAATAGGTGATGGTGATTATGACTAGTGTCGAGAACGTTGAAAAAAATAATTTTTGTTTGATATTTCACCTGATGTACATCGAGTGATCAAAAATATCACCACCACACTTAATGGCTCGCGTCTTCCATCATGGCTGCCCAAGAAGAGAGCTTCAAGAACCTCCAAGTCTCTCCAAGTCCACTGTTCCCCCACCCTCAACATCGACCGCTCACGAAACAACCAATAATACGAGAGAAAAAATATTTCCTCGCATCTTATTGGTCGAGATAAGGCTGGGAACCAGTAGGTCAAATAAACTTATTCGAAACAGGAACCAAAGACAGAAGAATCTCTCATTCTTCTTTTTCGCTTTCGCAAAACCATGATGTGAATAGACAATAAAGGTAGATGACTGTTTCTTCTTCTTCTCCTTTTTTTCCTCGGCGAGTCACGAAGATTATTGATGTTGACAACGACCGAAGCACCACGCTAGAACAAGAATAGGACATACCTAACCAACAAAAGAATCCTGGAAAATTAAAGAAAACAAATAATTCGAACGACTTCATCTGAAATTGTAAGAACCTCTAGTAGAATCTCCAATGGCACAACACCCCGTGGAACACCACAGGTGAGTTAACTGTTCACCTCAAAACCGAGTAAGTCTCTAATAGTTATTTTCCCCAATTTTCAGGACCTGTTCATTGGATCAGAGAACGAAGCCGAAGCTAAAATCATCACTTCCTACAGGTATGCTGAGTCTCAAGAAAAATAATCTGAATACTTAATATCTTTAAATGAAATCAGCTGTGTATTTTATAATAAAGATGATCTGATTTATCAAGGACTATCAAATGACTGAGTGTTCTCTGTAGGTATGTACCTTTTTCATGTGAATATTTATATACACTAGCTAAAAATAAACTACTCATAAAGATAATAAACTAAAACTAATTGTAGCAATTTCAAATGCTACAAGTTTACTGTGTCTTTGTCCTGGGACATTGTTCCAGTATGCCTGATGTCTTTCTTGCATCCACCTTGCCAGCCAGCCGCGTATTGAGGTTTTGGGGATACCGAACACAGGTTCCGGCCCCATATCCAGACATGTTACAGAACCTTTCCTATCTTTTGGTTTTTTGGTGTGGTAATGGAAAAACCATGATGAAATGTATTTCAATATGAGCATAAGTAATCAGAATAACAGTGATCAATTATTCAATCAAATATAGTCAAAATCGTCGCCTTGTTTTTGATGGCCCTGGGCCGTCACTTTCGATAGACTCTTCGGCGGGTAGGCCCCCACTATAGGTGGATCGTCGGCGTCATGGTTGTCTTGGGGCTCGTTAGGGTTCTCTTGACTCTCGCCATCGTCATCCTCTTCGATGATGATGAGGGCAGCGTTCTGGCACGTTTCCTCAGAGCAGGTAGCACACATCACAGAACATTTGCGCCCCGCTTTTAGCCACCTCTGCATCCCTCCTTGCATTTGCAAGAAAGGAGTTTCAGGAGCTCTGGTGGGGAAGGGGCTCTCCGACTGGTAATGGAGATGAGTCCAGCCGAACTCAATTCCCAACCCCAGTCGTCGGCATCTTTCTCCACCCCTAGCCACTTTTGCACCTGGTGGTATGTGCGATAGTGATGATACGACGCAGCTTCTGTGGTTGGTGGCAAACGCGCCAGATTCGTTTTGGCCGCTGTCTTAACGAAAATACGGAAGCGTACATCGTTGAAGGTGTCAGTCATCTCGTCTCCTCCATATAGGGCAACTAGGCACATGTCGCCGGCTGTTGCGACTTCTCGGTGTGTCGCATCTGGCTGGAGGAAAACTTTTGCTTGGTCTACTAAGGCTTGATCCTTTTTAAGTGGCCCCACTTTTACATCTTTCCCTGCCAGAAGAGGGCAGAGGTGGTGTCGCATCCAGTGAATGCATGGACGAACAGCTCAAATCCAGGTGGTACCTCCACTTCCCCTTGGTTGAACGAGCTGCTGGAAAACTGGATGCAACCCGTCTCACCTCTGCTACTCTTCTGGGAGTAGACGTTCGATTTAGTGGGTCCTAGACCGCAGAGGAGCACGAGTAGATCAACATCCTCTCCAACAATGATGACGTGGTCATTGGATGTACTTTTTTGCAGAGCAGTCATAACGATATCGTGGTCTGCGCCTTCTTCTGATATTTTTGTCTCAATCCTCTTGAGAGCAAAAGCAGAACAGAGATGGTCAATGAGACGAACTTTGTTTTTGTCATTCGAGAGCATCTTCTCTTGGGGGACTGTGATGATGGTTGATGCGTCAAATACAATTTCCACTGATGCTGCAGAATACCATCGTGATCGCTCTGCAAAAATAGCTTGCGATGCCACACGACTTTATGGAGGAGGTATCCTCTATCGACGACAATAACGAATGTGTTTCCTACAATTTTTATTACATGAGTTTCATCTGTAGCATCAATAGTTTAGCCGCAATTTCGGTCTAAAGTAGAGACAAAACTGGAATTTTCACTTTCTGAAAAAAATGGGCTATATTCAAAGTACCGTAGTTCCATTGATAATCAACCTACAGAGCTCTGTACTTGTACTCAAATTGTTGGAAATTTGATGCTCTTCAAAAACATATGACATTGTTTGTCAAAAAATGCATATTTCAGGAGATATAGAGCAAAAACTGAAGAAAGTCCGAAAATTTCGCATTTTTCGTGTGCTACACTTTTTTCACAACTTTTTGAGAGTTGCAAACTTGGGTTTACACTAATAACATCCAAAAAAATCAGAGATACATCATGTTTTGCGAATTTAGCAATTTTTTGTGTCGATTTTGACTGGCCTATTATACAAATCATTTCTGAATAGCCCTCGGAATAGCCTGTCTGAGTAATTTCCAAATTTATTTTGATTTGGTTTTGATTGAAGGTTTTGATCATTGATGTTGATCGTGAGATATAGGAATAAGCGATTAAAATGATAAAACAGTTGGCTTTCTTCGAGGATGATGTCCAAATTCGCGTTTATCACCTCGGCAATGTCAACAATTCTACCCTTTTATGCCAAATTCGAGGCCAACTTCGAGGCCAAATTTATACATGTTGCATTTCTCGCCATTTTCTTTGTTTGCATTTGTCATCCACCTTGATCAATTTGATTTGAGTTTTCTGCTCCCTGAAAAATCTCGGAGCAAATAAATCCTGCTGCTCGGTTGATACCAGAATCATAGGGACTATATGTTGGTATAAAAAACTGCAATGTCAATTGGGGTTCACTAATTACAGAACAAATATCCGACTATGGAATATGATAGAAGTTAGTATTTCTATAATATTTCAAACTTGAATGTTTGTTATTATGTCGTTATAGTGGGTTTATCGAAGTCCTATATGATTCTAGTATGTTATAATTCTCAAAATGACTTCAATAACGCTTCAGTTAATGCGCGAATGAGATGACTTTGAGACGTATTCCTGCATGGCCTCGGGCAGTTGAAACATCTCAATGTAACATTACACACCCTCGTACAATTTTCTGGAGGTTCAGAACAAACCCTACCACAACTTTTGTAGGTATTTAAAGTTTTTTCTATCTTCAATGATCAACCCTGTAGAAGCCGTTTAAATATAGGCGAAGACCCGGTACATATATAGTCGTTCGTATCTTCACAGCATTGTGACCTCGATAGTCGATTGTGGCTAATCGTATATGAACTCGTATATGAACTTTAAAAGCAGCATCATTAAACAAATAAAGAAAAGCGTCGAGAAAAGCAAATCTCAGAGCTATTTGTGGAGCTGTAATGAAGGAAGTTCGCGAAAGGAACAATTATTCTTTTTGGCATGGAGTCAGTGATTTTTGGACGTCTAACTCGGGCCAAAGAAACAATGAACCGTTACAAATAAACAGCTCCTCCGTCAAACTGAGGCCAAATTCTGAAAATGGATATTTACGTAGAAATGTATTTTCCTTCAATGATGAAGGCTCGAATGAAGGACTTCTAAAAATAAGTAGCAGGTAATTCATTTTTCATGAATGTACGTATAGTCCAATCAAAAGGTATTTTCACTTGAAAAAAATTCAAGTAGTCGTTTTCTCTGTGGTTTCATATGCTTTTGGAGGTGCTGAATTCTAATCTGAATTTTGCAAACAAAATTTCCTGGAACGTTCCGAGATATTCGCGAAAAACAGCAAAATGTTCGGACTTTTTTCGTTTTTTTGCCCGTAACTCGGAAACTATACGTTAATATGGAAAAGACTGTCCCATTGTAAGTTGAAGTAAATTTCCTAAATATAATTGTTATTGCTCATGAATGTAGGACTAACGAGTGCGGAGATAGAGCCAGTTGAAAATTGACCAAATTTGCGTTCTTTTCAAAAATAGCGTGTTTCGTCGGTTTTCGCAGATGAATCCAAATCTACGCAATCCTCGAAGAAACGAACTATACTGCCTGATGTGGAAGAGCATAGCCATGTGAATTCTTACCTCTGTCAGCATGTAACTCATAACTCTCGACTTGTCACTGTGCTTAAGTATATTCACATCAACTAAGAAGAATATTGTTTTTATCACCTGCCTCTTGTTATTCGTTAACGGAGTAGAAAAATCAAGTTTCCTAGCAACGAATATCAGATATGTCAGACATTTGAAGAAAATATAGTTAGAAGGGTTTCCTCCGCTGTATTTTAGATTATAGGATCACCCGCATCTGATTAATTGCTTTCTATATCCCTAGACTTCTAATGAAGCCTGATATTTTTTTGGTGGTTGAATTTTCCACCTCAACAGGCGTTATCTAGACCTGTTCTAGGGTAGTCAGCCTTTGGGGGACTGGTACATTACATGAACAAAGGTGCTCCGCGGTTTAGTGTCAGCCCAGCCTCCTCTAGATCCATTTTTTTTTAGTAATAGCTCATAAAGTAGAGCTTTAACTCTTGTTTGCTGAGACTCACTAGCTCACGAATTGTTGAAAATTCAAGTAGTCGGTTTTTCTGTGGTTTTATACGTTATTGGAGGTGCTGAATTCGAATCTAAATTCTGCAAACGAAATTTCCTGAAGCGTTCCGAGATATTAGCGAAAAACATCGAAAATTTCGCAGTTTTTTCAGTTTCAATTGTATTTATAGTATACCTTGTGTTTGTAGAAAGTATTATACAGGTGAAACGAAAAGACCTCTCTCAATAAGGAACTAAAGAACACAAGTACAATATATTTCCTATATTTCCTGAAGAGTTCCGAGATATAAGCGAAAAACATCGAAAATTTCGCAGTTTTTTCAGTTTCAATTGTATTTATAGTATACCTTGTGTTTGTGGAAAGTATTAGACAGGTGAAACGAAAAGACCTCTCTCAGTAAGGACTAAAGAAAACAAGTACAATATCAAGAAAAGACATATCGATAAATCGAAGCTAACTGAACATATCCTTACTGAAGATGGACAACATATGGCAGAGTGGAATAATATCAAAGTCATAGGAAAAGAAGATAACAACCGAAAAAGAAAAATCAAGGAATCCGCTTGCATTCTTCTGAACGGAGCATTGCTTCCTGTTCAGTTGGATATAGATAGAACATTGTATTCACTACTGAGAACTGAACATGAAAATGGTAGATTCAAGATCAATTAATGAAAACATCCTGTAACTCATTTGTAGACTAAAATCACTCATTCATATGCCAACATCAGTATGACACTGAAAAGTGTCAAACTATACGCAGCACAACTTTCAAAGAAACATAATTTACATTTACATGTTGAGAACGGGAGCAGAATCGGTCCCGAAACGTCCAAAGATAAGTAAAAATTCGATAGTTTTTCAATATATATTCAATATATTTCTTTCTTTCAAACATTTTTTCAAACAAATTCATCATCCCAATATCTTTACTTGAAAAGAGGTGTCCCTCAAGGTTCCATATTGGGTCCTCTTATGTTCATAATCTACACCTTCGAATTCACCACATACTTGAAATACTGTCAATCGCACTACTATGCAGACGATACACAATTATATTATAGCTTCAAAGAAAGCGATGTCGCAACAGCATGTGAGCGAATCAATGATGACATTAAATCGTTAGAGATGATTTCTACTAATTTCAATTTGGCTATAAATCCCTGTAAATCTAACGTTATGTTATTTGGAAGTACACCAGCTCGCAAGCGGTGTGTTGATCTCATAAATATTATTGCGGGTGGTGTGAACTTGACGCTAAATGAAAATGCCAAAAACTTAGGAATATTATTAGACAATAAGTTGAGATACTCTTCGCATGTTACCATGATACTTCGCAGAGCTTTTGGTAATCTCAAACTCATTTATAGTAATAAAGCACTTTTGAATAAAAATCTCAAGATAATGTTGTGTGAGTCTCTAGTTCTGTCCCATCTCAATTATGGAGATGTAATCTATGGGCCCAATCTTTTGAAATCAGACTGTCTTAGAATTCAACGAGTGCAAAATTGCTGTGTTCGGCTCATATGTGGCCTGAAGAAGGGAACACCTACATCACCACATTTAAGAAGTCTGGGTTGGTTGAATATAGAAGAAAGACGCTTAGTGCATGCTTGCATTCTTTTTCACAAAATCATAATTTCGAGAACTCCACCATATTTATACAATAAAATCAGATTCAGAACGGATGTTCACAACCTCAATATTAGACACAAATCGCGCATCACTCCTCCATAGCATAAGTCAACTTTCTATGAAGGATCTTTCAGTTTTCATTTGACTAGGCTATACAACTGGCTTCCAGAGGAGTTGAAAAGTGTATCTGTTTTTGTCCTCAAACAGAGGCTGAAAAATTGTTTGATATCAGGGAGAATTTCGTTTCCTTGATATAGTTCTCTGTCAATATCTGTTCACAACTGATCTATGAGAATATCTCTAATATAGGACTAAAGTTCATAAATATGTATATATCTTCTCTCTTTTTTCTCTGCTTTTTCATCTTTCTTCCTTCTGTTATGAACATAATGATGTTTCAGATGATTATGCATGTATCATTCAATTATTATTAGATTCTAGTAGCTAGTTATTTTCAAATATATATTTGAACTCATTCATATTGACTTGATGCATATGAATGAGTTTTTACTGGTTGAGTGGAAGAGCAAATTCCTGTCTTCACAGGCAATTTGAACTCTGCCATTTGGCAGGCGTTTATTAAGTGTTCAACCTGTATATATCAACTGATATAATGTCTGTCCAATAAAAACATTTATTATTATTATTATTATTATTATTATTAATTGTCACTGACAAGCTACTGGATTTTTTTTTTAATTCCCTGATAGAAAAATTTGTTAAACGCAGTGACATTTTGGGGCAAATCATCTGATTTGTCCCTCTCCAAATATATTGAAATAATACGAATACATTTATTTTATAGAAACGAGGAGAGAAAATCCCAAAGAATCAATCCTCGATTAACCTACAGACAGTATTTATCAAAAATGTTATCGATATCGATTATCGATATTATTGATATTATTGATATTATTGATATTATTGATATTATTGATATTATAGATATTATAGATATTATAGATATCATCCGAGATATTATCGATGAATCTATATTATCGATATTATCGATAAACCAATAGGCCAAAGGCCCTCGGGCGAGCCCTCGGGTGAATGTTTACCCTCCGGGCGTTGGAATCTAGTTCGGATCTAGTAACGCTGGTAGTGCATACAAGATTTTATTTTCAACGAAATAATCATCTTATTATAATGAAAAATCGATTATAAAAAGCAGTTCATTGCTCCTTGCATTTTCTTTTCATTTTCCCTCTCATGGTAGCCATGGCATTTGTTGATATTTTGACGTTTGATGAATATTGCTGTCATCATTTAATGTAGTGAATGCGAGAGTGAATGCCATTCATTGCTGCTTTGTGTAGTCTTATAGAAATACCGCTACGAAATTTCAATTAACATTTGTAACAATTAACGCTCTAAAATGCTCGACATGTTCACCGTTTACTTGAAGGAAGAAAAAAATCGGTTTCGGAATTCATTCCGAACGTTATATCATGTTTCCGAGTGAAATTCAAACGCTTGTCAGTTTGAAACGGCCGATTCGCACAAACGAAAGCAGTATTGGATAAAGAATCGATCGGAAAGCCTTCACAACCAGGAGCCACGGAACCACGTGACCTCGCACGTGACCCCCCCTTCACATTTGAAATAATAAAGTAGATGGGCCCTCTTCACACCAGGCCACGTTACCACAGCCATTTTCACGCCAAAAAGTAGTAAAAGAGGTAGGTATATACCTAATTGGTGGATTTATGCAGCAGTTTTAAGTCTTGAGTTTCAAGTCGTAAGTTTTAAGCGGTTTTGAGTAGTGAGGGGAAAATGGTGATTCAAGCAGTGATAAAAAATGAACGTTTCCCGACACAACCATCTTGGCACATCCAAGGTCGGATATGATTTGTTATATGTCAATGTCAAGTGGTGCAAAATATTTTGATTTTTTCGAATAGAGGATTCGGTTAGCGCGTAGAAGTTGTCGACTCAATTGAGTATATTTTATAATTTTATATTTGGAATGGAGGATATAAAAAGTAAAAAGGAGGTGTGAATTAATAATAGGTATGTGTGATGCATCAATGTCCCTATCTGAAGAACAACATCGATATATTCTGAATAATTGCGATAAAATTATAGACACAACCTCGGACACAACGAATGAAGGAAAGGCTAGTCATTTTGAAACAAAGCAAATCATTAAAAGGTATCTACTAATAAAAAAAACAGACAAGCAAGTGCGTCTATTTTCTACTAAGAAGAAAAGAACCAAAGATGCTTCAATATTCAAAAAACCAAGTCGAGAACCAAGTACTCTTGAGCGAAAAGATATAATCGGTAGTCTTTTGAATAAAACTGATTTTTAGGATTCCTTCATAACCTATTCATAACAGATATTGTTCTAGATATCGATAGTTTATTGACGTATTGAATATTTCTCGGAACATTTATATTTCTGGAACTTATTACATTTTATATTTATACAAGAATTAATAGTCCTATGTCTAATTTATTTTCTTTGTAAGTAAATCCACTTTTCCTCATTTCTACCTTTATTGAAGAGTCCTTTATGTCTCGTACCAAAATATTGACGAGATAAGTATTACGAAGTTGATTTCATAAATTGGCGCCACTATTAAGCTTCATGTAGTACAATATTTGACCTTGGATGTGCCAAGATGGTTGTGTCGGGAGACGCCATATATCTACTACTCATATATCGTCGCCTCAGAGCAACAGTAGGACATCAACAAAATCTTAGTTTCGAGTAAATTCGATTTTAAGTTTTCATGATAACTTCAATCACACATATGTCAGGATCTAGTAAACGCATCTCAGTGAAATTTTGGACACTTTCTGAACTTCCAAGTATATTCCAGATGATGATGATTCGAAATCAATAAGAAACAGCTGAGAGATAATTATATCCACTTGTCTTACTGTTGCTATAGAAATGCATGCGATTTAATAGGATATCGAAATGGATTTATATCTTGACTTAGTGTTCCTCAGGAATAATCAGCATTTTGACTAGGACATCATCCTGCAAAAGTGATTAATTCCATCTTGTCCCATATTTTTCATTGATTCAATTCGAATACATTGGGGAAATGAGCTTATCACAAAAAATAATTGGTAAATAGTAGTAGTATTGAACGAAAAACAGACGCATACAGAATAACTGAACCAGATTCATGATCATAATTATTATTATCATTAGTTGTTGTTTCTTTCAGAGATAAAAAAAATGGTGATGTTTTTTTGGTATCAAATTCAGATCACACAAGCTGATCGAATCATTCCTCTTATTGTTTAGTACAGGCAGTGGGTTGTTGTAGGCTGGAATTAATGCAACTTAATCTCAATCTCTGGGTACATATTTGTGTGAATATTCACTGAGACCAACAGAAACTAAAATATTTTGAAGACGTTGCTATCAGTTCAATCGCTTCCAGAATACTAAACAGAAATAGACATGTTGTTCAAGTATCGAAGCTGGGCGATAGAGCAACCTTAGGATAACCATGGATAACTAATGCACTCGCGCGAGAATCTCAGTGCTACAGTGTTATCATAACCTACTGTTGCATTAACTCGATATCGAAATGGGAACTTGTGTAACACAAAGTTATGTTAAAAATAAAATATATTATGACGTCATAAGGCTTGTCTCAGTATTCCACTAGATGCCGAGGTAGTTTATGATTCAAAATCTTCAATAACCCCGAAAGCCCAAATTTTTCACATGTCCTACTGTTGCTCTGAGGCGACGATATGAAGCATAGCTGTCCTCAAAGCGGGACCAACTTCTGTCTCTATAGGTAACGAAATCTACCAATAGGCGCTCGAATAGGCGTTAATGCCGTAGGGACAAAATAATACGAAACTTGTCAAACCAATATGGCTGTTTCCATCCTTCACTTTCCGTCCTGATAGATTCAAAGAGTACCTCTCATTTTGGTCTCATTTTTGTTGAGATATCGTAAAGGCGATGCGCCATATATATAGAAATATCAGATATATGGGAGACGCTCGTGATAATAAGGACTGTCATATTATGATAAGCTCATTTTGCTTATTGTTTATCAGTTTTATACATGTTTGACACAGAATTGTTCAATTCTATTATTCAGCAGTTAAAAATATCTGTTTTGGATTTGATTCCATGGAAACAAATGTATACAAAACCAAAACTACAAATGGTAGCGCACGGCTCATGCGCAGAGCAAATTAGTTCTAGTCGTAAGAGATGAATGTTGGCCAACTTTTCTTATGACTCTAAACTTATGACTGCTTATGACAATTGTATGAACGTTTTTATAATGAAAAGCAATGAATGAACTTCTCAAGACTTATGACTTGATACTTACTACTTTAATCTTGTGAATTAAAACTGCTGTATAAATCCACCATAAACTCTTTTACCTGAATTCTACATGACCTCGCTAACTTGTTCCCTCGCTTATTCCGTTCAAAGTTGAAGGGGGGGGGGGAGGACTTTTTACGTCCTCACTGTATATCCTATAAAATGAGCTTACAGAGTTCACAATTCGTCAAAACAATAACAGCAGAAGAAGGAGGAAGAAAGTGATTAAAAAACCTCGTATGAGGAAGGCAAGTTCCTGAAACATTATGTAGAGTAAAGTCGGGGATTATGGAATAGGTATATTCGGAAATAGGTATAGAATACCTTATTTTTGACAAAACTATAAGCGCCACCTACTCCAATTTGATATAATATTAATATCATTCCATTGAGTTCATTTATGCAAGGTGTATCTCGAGGTGTATCTCAATAACACCGAAAAATATCAAGTGGTGTGTTTCCTTGTGATATTTTAGGAAATGAAGTTTATATAAACATGTGTCCTAACTTGCTTCGTTTTCGAGATACGGGGTATCAATATTTCCATGAAAAATGGTTTTTTTTATTCATTATTCAATTCTAATAAAACTTTGTGGTTTTGTAAATTATAATATAGAGCTTCTTCTAGTGCAATTAAATTTGAAATAATAGTTCCAGTAGCGTCACAGTGTGTAAATTTATCGATATTTATGATGAATGTCATTGTAGGATATTTCGTGTACCATCATGCGATTAGAAGCCTCGAAAAAAACAAACTCAACCGTCAACCTTCCATTTTGATCTCCAGTTGTTGTTGTGAAATCAGAGTTACCGGTGTTTTTTGCCCAAATAGACAGTGATACTGCTTTGTGAAAATAATGAATGCCTCACCAGCATAGTTAAAAAGAATCCGAGAAAGAATCTAATGATGTACCCGAGGATGTACCTGTTATGTATTGATCAAACTCCTCTTACCAATCTCATGTTAGTACGTATTTCGTCACCTGTTTTTTCTACAAGTGATTTTTTATACCATTTTTTATAGATGTCTTGATGAAGGAAATAAACATTTCTCAGTTCTCATTTAAGGCCAAAATTTTGAACACGAAGAAATATTGTGATATTTTTTCTACCCTTAGATTATTCTACCTTAACTAGTCAGTCAGACTACCCTCCTAAAACTATCTTGGTATATTTATATACCTATCCCTCGACCTATCCATTCTTCCATCTATTATAGTCTCGATTATTATAGTGGATATAAAGCCTAAGATGCAAGTGAGGATGCAAGCTTTGGGCACACAAACTGTGTGCCAACCGAGATGCCAACCTTGGTGCCGATGCTGAGAACGATAACCATACATCTATACATTTCCGATTTTGTCATTAGTAAACATCAGATAGGTATAGCTGCTTTAGGAATTTCATATTACGCGACCATTTTTCGACCAACAGACACATAGTATTTTTCGAGGTATTTTTCAATAATTCAACATATTATTTTTTTGTTTATATATATATATATATCTCTAAGGTTGTTATTATAGTTCGGTGTAATAAATCTTTTGGCTGCACCATCACCATTTTTAATTTAGGTGCCTAATATATTTCATTCAATACTTTCCGAAATGACTCAAAAAATAAAAACGGTTTTCGATAATATCGCCGACCTCGTCGCCGACTCTACTCTAAAATCGATTGTTATAATCTCTGTAATAATCATGCATTGTCTCGTAGCACACCTTCTCACAAATTCCCATATATATTCAGAGTGGAGAATTAGACCCTGTTCAATAATGCTTTCTGATATCAAAATTCAAATGGAATTATCGGGAATAATTAAGAAGTAGGTAGGTCGAGCGAGGTAGGTATAAATCTCAGTATTACTAAATAAGAAGAAAAAAACGTGCTTGGGTTTATTCACCATGAGCATTAATTAGAAGTGATTCAACAAATTCATGGGAAAATTCGAGGGAAAATCCACGAGAACCCGAAGGAAAACCCTCTATAACTTGGAGAATAGGCACATCCAAACACGTCCTTTATCATCCTAAGTATATATATATATACCCATATATTATTCAAATATCCATAGTTGAATATACTTATGTAATAGGTAATTAGGAAACTAATGGGATTTTGGTTGTTGGATCGGTCTATTGTCTGGGATTATCGACAAAAACGTACGTATAGGTTTGAATTTTGACTCGAATTATGAGCATATATACATTTTATATACATTGAAATGAATTGAAATAATATGTGTACTGATTGGATTTCAAAGTTCCAAGCTCGATTCCAATTGACATAAATCCAAAGTCTAAAACCACAACATAAGTAGGTAAGAACACTATAACCTTCATTAGATTTTCCCTCAATTTTCCACACTTTCCAGAACTCACCGCGCTAATTTTCCTAGATCGAGGTTGCAGCTTGGTCACTTCTGTGGTGGTGCTCATTGTCCAAAATTAAAAAAAAACAACAAAAACAAACGAAAAATCCAGTCCCGCACCAAAAACCCACTAGCCCACCGGACCGCACCACACGTTGTATCGCCAGTGACGTAACACACACTCACACACAGGGTGTTATCGGACGAAGGGCTGTGAAACCTGAATGGACGAGAATCTGCCCATTGTGAAGCAAAAAATCCGCAACCGTCGTGGCTCGACCGCCGTGAATGATCTCGTTCTCCTTGTCGAGTTGCCGCCGTAAATATAAATTTACTAGATAGTGACGTCACTCGTTCGCTAGTCGAGTCGATCAAACCGTCGCCCACTTTGGAAGCATAGGCGGCGCCATCAGAGCAGCGTCCCCCCCCCCAGGCGGTCCTCCTCTCCTCAGACTAATTACTAATAAAATTCCGAGTCCAAATGGTTTTCCTCGAGAAAATTTGGGGGTGTATATTTTGCTGACCAAAATTAAAGTAGGTTGACCGAGCATTTCTGATTTAATTTTCTCTTCAAATTGCATATTTGAATCTTGAATCTCTTGTATTGTGGAATTAATTCGGTCCACCCTTTCAGAAGGGTAGTTAATTCTTGCAGTTTTTCAAAATTCCTTGCTGACCGAGCATTGCTGATTCGAATTTACACTGCACGCCGATGACTCATCTTTTCTAGTATCACAAGAGTGTAGTGAACAGAATGAAACAGCATATAATCGTCTTCTCCATAAACTTGGTGAATGGTTTTCGGCGAATCAGTTATTTCTCAACACCGAAAAAACGGAGTATTTGATCTTTCATACTAGACAGAGAATTATTCACAATCCGATCACAATTAAATTAGATGACTTTGAAATCAATAGGAAACAAACAGTAAAGTTTCTCGGAATAACTCTGGAGGATGATCTCAGTTGGAAAGATCATATATCTAATAAAATCAAAATGATAAATACAAAAATATTTCAAATTCGATGTATGCAGAAGGTTGTTGACATTCATTGTATGAGAAATTTTTACTTTGCAGAAATTCAGTCCACTTCACTTTATGGCATTTTACTATGGGGTAATTCTCCAGCGGCACAGCAATTATTCCTAGTACAGAAAAAAGCACTGAGAACCATGAAAAGCATATCATCCAGACTCTCTTGTAAACCCCTATTTGCTGAGTTGAATATATTACCCCTAGCATGTCTCTATATAATGGAATTAGCATGTTACATTCATAAAATAAGAAACACTCTTCCTAGGCATATGGACATACATTGCTATCAAACCAGATACAACCAGTTGATATATCCAAGTCAAAATAACCTTCAAATATCATCGAGTGGTCCACTTTCAACTGGCATAAGAGTCTATAACCAATTACCTGAAGAGATAAAGAATCAATCATCACACTCCAAGTTCCGAAATTCCATTAAAAATTTTCTGATGGCAAATCTATTTTATGATATCAATGAACTGTTTATGTGACTGCATTTTTTTTACATTTTTAATTTGTGTGTTGTTTTCACGTAGGTACTTACATTTTGAGGCATTTTATAATTTTATAGATAATATTTGATTTGATTTTGATTTGAATTTTCCCTTCAAATTGCATATTCGAATATCTTATATAAATATATAGATGCCACCATTGAAATTATTTCGATCCACCCTTTCAGAGTGGTAGTTTATTCTTGCAGTTTTTCAAAAATTCCATGCTAACCAAGCATTTCTGGTTCGTATTTATTCATCAAATCACATACTTGAATGTCTCATATAGATTTATAGATCCCACTATTAGAATTATTTCGATCCACCTTTTCAGAAGGGAAGTTTATTCTCGCAGTTTTTCAAAAATCCTTGCTGACCGAGCATTTCTGATTCGTATTTTTCCATCAAATTACATATTTGAATAATTCATATAGATTTCTACATGACAACAGTAAAATCACCTCGATCTACCCCTTAAGAGGCGTAGTTTATTCATGCAGTTTTCCAAAAATCCTTGCTGACCGAGCATTTCTGATTCGAATTTTCTCTTCAAATTGCATATTTGAATATCTCATACAGATATATAGATGCCATCAGTGGAATTATCTCGATCCACCCCTTCAGAGGGGTAGTTTGTTCCAGCAGTTTTTCAAAAATCCTTGCTGACCGAGCATTTCTGGTTCGTATTTTTCCATCCAATTACATATTTGAAGATCCCATATAGATTTATAGATGCCACCAGTGGAATCATCCTGATCTACCCCTTCAGAGGGGTAGTTTATTCTCGCAGTTTTTCAAAAATTCTTTGCTGACCGAGCATTTCTGATTCGAATTTTCTCTTCAAACTGCATATTTGAATATCTTATATAGATATATAGATGCCACCAGTGGAATTATTTCGATCCACCCCTTCAGAGTGGTAGTTTATTCTTGCAGTTTTTCAAAAATTCCATGCTAACCAAGCATTTCTGGTTCGTATTTATTCATCAAATCACATACTTGAATGTCTCATATAGATTTATAGATCCCACTATTAGAATTATTTCGATCCACCTTTTCAGAAGGGAAGTTTATTCTCGCAGTTTTTCAAAAATCCTTGCTGACCGAGCATTTCTGATTCGAATTGTCCCTTCAAATTGCATATTTGAATATCTCATATAAATATATAGATGCCACCAGTGAAATTATTTCCATTCACCCTTTCAGAGGGGTAGTTTATTCTTGCAGTTTTTCAAAATTCCTTGCTGACCGAGCATTTTTGGTTCGTATTTATTCATCAAATTACATATTTGAATATCTCATATAGATTTATAGATGCCACCATCAGTGAAATTATTTCGATCCACCCTTTCAGAGGGGTAGTTTATTCTTGCAGTATTTTAAAATTCCTTGCTGACCGAGCATTTCTGGTTCGTATTTATTCATCAAATTATATATTTGAATATCTCATATAGATTTATAGATGCCACCAGTAGATTTATTTCGATCCACTCTTTCAGAGGGGTAGTTCATTCTTGCAGTTTTTCAAAATTCCTTGCTGACGAAGCATTTCTGGTTCGTATTTTTTCATCAAATTACATATTTGAATATCTCATATAGATTTATAGATGCCACCAGTAGAAATATTTCGATACACTCCTTCAGAGGGGTAGTTTATTCTTGCAGATTTTCAAAAATCTATGCTGATCGAGCATTTCTGGTTTGTATTTTTTCATGCCACCAGTGGCATTATTTCGATCCACCCCTTCAGGGGGGTGATTTGATGGAAAAATACGGACCATAATGGTCGGTCAGCAAGGATTTTCGAAAAACAGAAATAAATTACACCTCTAAAGGGGTGGATCGAGATAATTCCACTGGTGGCATCTATAAATCTATATGAGATATTCAAATACGTAATTTGATGGAAGATACGAACCAGAAATGCTCGGTCAGCGAGGATTTTTGAAAAACTGCTAGAATGAACTGCCCCTCTAGAGGGGTAGATCGAGATGATTCCACTGGTGGCATCTATAAATCTATATGAGATATTCAAATATGTAATTTGGTGGAAAAATACGAACCAGAAATGCTCGGTCAGCAAGGATTTTTGAAAAACTACAAGAATAAACTACCCCTCTGAAGGGGTGGATCGGAATTATTTTACTGGTGGCATCTATATATTCATATAGAATATTCAAATATGCAATTTGACGAAAAAATTCGAACCAGAAATGCTTGTTCAGCATACTTCAATAATTTTGATCAGCAAATTATATTTCCCCAGAAAATTTTACTTTTGTCTATCACATCACCTGAATATGTTTTCAGACTAGTAACTAGAAGAGTGATAGTTTATTGCGTATGTGTGTTATAAACGTCATTGTAGAAGAATCATCGTCAATTTATCTAGTGCCATGATTTTTTTGAGTCTGTGATTCCAGAGTCGTTACTTACCTGTTTCCCAATATGTATACAATTTTGTCACAGAATTTATTGGCAATATATATTTTGAACCGTTTCCGGGTACTCACAGTCATGTTAGTAACGAGTATTTTAAGCACGGACGCAGCAGAGCAGAGCATAAACGAGTGTCCAGAAGAGTTCAACGCGTTACAAACTATACCTTTTCTACGAACTCATAATTCCTCTCTTCGATAAGATCCCATAATTCCAAAAATTAGTTAACCTGTATAAGTTATATTGGTTGAAGATGTGCGTCCAGTCCATAGGATACATGGAATGGCTTGTTTACTGACCTTTGTGAATAAGATTCTATTTGACGTAGTAGATAAAAACTCTTCGATTCGCTGAGGTGTCAAAGTTTTCGGTTTCTCAGGTTTTAGGATCTATATTCTGATTGCATAATTTTGCTCACATGAATATTGTGTTTTACGTTTACTGTCATGCTAAGCATAGAATGAATTGCCCACAAAGATGAGAGCTTAATTTTTACCTATAGTTCTTGGCAATATGCAAGTACCTACCTAAAAAATTGTGTTCGATTTCACTTTCGTCAAAATTTCGCATACTTTCGTTGAAGAATTCTGATACAAACAGAAATTGTTTGAATAATTCTGATTGCAACGAAATTCGAAAATGACAGTTGACAGTTCCTACAATTGACAGGGCGGACAGGACTCGAGACAGGACTCGAACGATTGAAGGTGTGCGTGTATTTAAAAAACTCAAACTCTGTTGCCATGGTAATGTGTTCAAGAAATTTTGTTGCCATGGTAACGTGTTCAATTTTTTGAATGAATTACCTCGTAAATTACAGATCATCAATCCGTGATTACTGATTAATCGATAGGTTAGCGCTAAATGCCAATTTAGTTATGAGTAGTTATCGAGTAGTTATGTGAGTAGAAAAAGTTTAATCACAAGGTTCCTAAGCTATGTCTGAATTGGAGAACTAAAATATTCAGCATGGATGAAATCCGATTACCTAAGAGTTGTCTCAATTTGTTTTTTGATTTAAACTCAGTAATGTCTGCACTCTGCGCCCGCTAGAAAAAATAATGCGGCGCCACTGTTCATAGACATTATAGATATCAGCGAACATTTAATCAGCTTATACACACAGGTTTTAGTTTTATATCTGATTGTTAACGTTGCCAACTCGATTGAAACCAAAGTGACTGTCATAAAAATGCACTAGAATCCACCAATTATTTTGCACTATCATTTTGTTTGTTGTGCCATTCAATGCTATTTCTCTCATATATGAAGTTTTCCGTAGCTAATAAAATATAGGTCACGAAGGAAAATATACTTGGCAACACAATGATAATGGATCAATCAGGAAAACTATGTTTTTCGATGGAATATATAAAGCGAGATATAAAGGGTTACATAATAAAAGCACGTGTCCGGATAGGTATATGGTACTTATCTCGGAACTATAATAGCTACAGTGTGGCCAAGATAAGGTTGCACATCGGTTGCACAGTATACATTGGGTTCTCGGAAACGGTAGGTAACCAGGTTAACTTTGGGTAAAGATCATACAATCTTTGCTTTGGGACAGCACGTGGTCACGGATATGTATTGAATATAATTTGCAATTAAGTGTTGGATCACGTGGTGCCCCAAAGTTAACCTATAGCGAATTCCATTGGTAAAACTGGCTCGCACTGAATGCATTATTTGTATTCCATTGGTGAAGGTAAAATAACTAGTGCCGGGTTTTGATATCCATTGGTGAAGGTAAAATAACTAGTGCCGGGTTTTGATATCCATTGGAAAATTGCTCGGAAAATTGGTTCACATAGTTTATAGCGAATTCCGTTGGTAAAACTGGCTCGCACTGAGTGCATATTTTTTATTCCTATGGTAAAACTGGTGTCGGGTTTTGAATTCCATTGGAATACTGGTTCACATAGTTTAGAGCTCTTATAGATCAATGGATTAGTGCAACAATTCTCACACGAGCTCTAATAGGTCGTGCGAAGTCAATGCAGTTTGAAAATGGCGGAAACATTGAATATGAATAGTTTGAAAACCAAATTGTTAGTGGCAATCCAATCATCATCATCAAATAGTGATGAACAGTTGGAGGTTTCAAGAAAATTGAGGAGATTACTTCCGATCGAAAATTCATGATTCATAATGATGAAGAGAGGTACTTATTAAAAAAAATTATTTCCATGAAACATTTACCGAGACATTTACTTTGTTTTTAATTGAAGTTAAGGAAGAATTTCAGGATGCGGACAAGTTATAAACAAAGACGAACCAATAGATTCAATTCAATTTTATTATATTATTTACTATTCCATTGGGAATGCACCAGTTCCCATGTTGGAGTGAACTTAAATAGTGCGGGTGCAACACTGGTGCAAAACCAGTGCATCACCAGGTTTACGAATGGAATTCACTATACTAGTCGGACTACCTACCAGGAATATTCTCAGAATATTTGAAACAGTCCATTCCGAATGTTGATAGAACGTCCCTAGACTCTATTTGTATCATATTGTGGGAATATTCTGAGATTATTCAAATATAGTCGGAGAATATTGAATATCCTATGAACATTCTGTGAATGACAATATAGTGCCCCGTATTTTGTTATCTGAGATTGTATCGATTGCATTCATGCCTCAATACAGATTCTGAAACGAGGAATAAATGATTGATGATTTCGATATTATGTTTGGGTTTCACCTTGTTGGGATTTTAATTTGTCCCACTCGAGTTTCATCCATGCGACGTCGCTGCGATAAGTTATCTGCGATATATTTTTTGCAATGTAATTGCGATATTTTATTTGTGATGAAAAACCGATGTGCTAAAGTTGAATTTTAGTTCCTAGGAGCTAAAGTTGAACTTTAGCTCCTAGGAACTAAAAAGGATGTACTGGACGTCATCAAGAATAAACAACATTGTAACGGTTGGTTATTTGGGTTGAGACGCATACCTATGATTTGTTTCCGATTTCAGCAGATTTGGCATTTCATACCCATGCTGGAGACACAGATTGGAGATATAAATACACCTTATTAAAGTTAAGTATTGGAATTATAAACATCTCAGTTAAGTATTTTTGTTTTGATCAGGGAAGCCTTCAAGATTCAAATACTTGCTTCATCTGTATTTCATTCGTTATTCTCGGGATGGATAACTCGTTTTTGAATAATCACGGCAAGCAATAGTTTTTTTGTCTCAAACAACGATATTGTTTAGCTTCATTTGATTATCAAGTCAAACACTGTGTAGTATGGAGGGGAATAAATAATCACTATTGTCAATATTATCATTGTTGATATGCTCACTAACCTAACATTTTCCACGTCTTGTTCCTATAGCTGGCACTAGCGCGGTATTTGCCATTAGAGCACCTGGTCCATACACAAATATGTCACTCTGTGGTTGTATTTATATTGAAACTACAATTCGAACATCCTAGAAAACCGAACCTGCTGTTAATGCAGGTAGAATATTCTCACCACATGGATTATTTGTTAATATTTGTTGCATTGCATACATTATGGCACGGCATTGGTTGTTACTTCACATGCTGAATGATTATGATGATGATTTATTGTGATAAACAACTCTCTACGACTCACCCAAATCAACAGCTTCAATGACATTCTGTTTACCAGTTAACCTGAACTTAATACTTGAAGAGATGTGTTCCTGTGATTTGCAGTGTCTATCCAATCCGCGAGGCAAATTTTTCAAATCATTATATCCGAATCGCCCCCAACATGATGACTTATCGGTTGAAAATAATACGCAGTACGAACAAAATAGCTTATTCCTTACCTCAGATCCCGTCAACCAGATATATTTTTTATAATTACCAGAATTGAACGAACGATTTTGTTTGTTACCTGTTACAATCAGATTTTTTAATTCTGGTGTCGGACGTTTATTTTTCCCTCGATTTTTCCCAATCAATTTATCTTCATAAGACAAAGCACTGAATGGGTTCACCCGAGGGTTCACCAAAGAGTATTCCACTAAGTCGCAATCGTTCAAAACACTCATTTTTCAGAAATTTATAGAGCTCCTAACCATCAACCTAACATAAACATAAACAATGCACTCGCGATTGTCCGCAATTTGCGACGAGACACGACCACGACAAACACGTGTTATTCGGGCGTATTCGAGCATTTGCATTGCACGCGTGGGTTGCGCGTTGTGAAGGAGTCTAGCCTCCTATAGATGTTGCCAAGTTGAATATTTTACGCGTGATTTGCAGACTTAAACGTGTGATGCGTGGGCAAGCACTGTTGCCAATTCAAAAATATTTACCTAAAGACAGGAAATAAAATCAAAATCCATGTATTTTGGCGTATTTTGGTGTCCTTTTAGTGAGAAACTATAGATAATATCAGTTTAAGGAGAATCTCAGAGGAGGCTCAGCCTCCGTTGCCTCCTCTGAGGAGCCGCCACTGTTTCGGTTGCAGAAAAAATAGCATGTTTCATTCGGATCAAAAGTGACTTTGTTCGACTCGCAAATTTTGCTTTCGCTCGGCTTCGCTAACCGCTCCGCCTCGCAAATGCAAAATTCGCTTGTCAAACAAAGTGTCACTTTTGATCCTTATAAAACAATCTACTATTATTCATCAACATTCCTTTTTCAATACATGGACAATTTACAAAAGACAAAACACACTTCAAAATCGTACTTATAGGTAAAACAATCCTCCACGCAGTGTTGAGTGTGGAGCCGGCTGGTGTTAGCCAGAGGGGTGTTTCTGTCAATGCTTATTTATATATCGGGTGGTCACAAAAAAACCGGAAGTTTTTATTTTCCTCGTGGTTTCATCATTTCTCAACCGAATTCGAATTTTTTGGTGTCGTTTCATAGCTAAAGGGCTATAGTATACAGTGGAGTATTTGAAAATTTCATAATGAACAAAAACAAAATGGCGGATTCTACCAAAGTATTGTCATTTACAAAAACCGCTGGAGAAAAAGAAAATCCGATTTTTTCCAACCTGTACCGATGTCATCTTAGGCTATTCATTTCTGAAGAGAATGAGTACTCGAACATCGAAATCGAACAAATAGTCCAGTAGATACACTCATTTCTTTGCAATTTGTTATGGAGTGAATCGGATTGAATGCTCGAGTGAATGTGCTAATCTCGTATCAACGATTATTATTATTTTGCTTCAGGCTCCATGAAAATTCAATCGAATTTGGATTTCTCAGAGTTATTTCAAAGATAAAGAACTGTCAGTACACAATGGAACATTTGAAAATCCAATAATTGAAAGAAACAAAATGGTGGCGAATAAAAAAATGTTTATTCTTTCAATCAGGACCGATACAATTTTAGATCATTGATTTCCAAAAAGAATGAGCACTCGAACATCTGAATCGAACAATTAGTCCAGGAGAAACATGTTCTTTTTGGCAAAATATTATGGAGTGAATGTGCCAATCCCGTGATGAATTACTTTTAGTTTGCTTCTGGCTTCATCAGATGAAACCACGAGGAAAATAATAACTCCCGGTTTTTTTGTGACCACCCGATAGATAGTTCTGGCAAATGAGCTCTGTTTCCTGGAGCTTATTGGCTCCTCACAACAATTGTTTACCAAGATGACCCAGTTAGGTAGAGTTGAACACAATAATTGGCATGATGGAAATAATTAACGGGACTATCGGGAAAATGATCAAAAACAAAACCCTTTTAGAAAACTGCCGTGCAGACGCGCGACCGCTGACTCGGACAGAGGCCCCTCAATAAATCACCCTGTATAAATATACACTGATGATTATCGAGTGTTATTTTCTTTCAGGGCCCCAAACCGCTCACAAATCCCTATATACCTAGTACCTATCGCCTAGTACCAACTTATATATATAGGTATATATACAGTATGATGCAAATGTATGGAATAAATTCATTATTTCAGAAATGGGCGACATTTTGAAAAATTCCAAAAACACGTGAGGTTTCATTTTTGAAGCCTCATCTCATGATATCCATATGAGAGATGAAACGTCACCGGTGTTGGAGCAATGACGAAATGAACGATTTTTTCAAATGAAAACTGGGGTCATGTGACACCTCGTTGGAAAGGTCTACTGATCGGCTATTCAACAGTGAACATTTTGCATAAGAAAATTGAAATTAAAATGGATTATCATTTGATTAACTGAATCTTGCAGAGGTCTGCTACTGAGAATTGAACTTCGAAGGGTCGTCTATTTAAAAAAATACATCAATTAATAAAGTTCTGAAGTCTAGTTTCTGGATTTTTTTCGGAAGTCGTCTTATTGTTTTGAAATGAATTTATTCCATACATTTGCATCCTCGTTTGCATCATACTGTATATATAGGTACTAATCATAAATTCATTTTCAAACTCGTTTCCAAAGTTGCAATTGAAAGATCCATATTTTAACACCTAATATACCAATACCCTCTTTGATATTATTTGTTTTAGATATAGGTAGGTATTATAGTATAATATCATCATCACCATCAGTGTAGTTCCTATCAGCTGTTCATGCCGAACCATATGTTCACCTACCTATTACGTCGAGTATTACGTTATACTTATACCCGCTTATACCTAATTTCCAACATATAGTAGTCGACTGTCGACAAAGAATCGAAGCTATACTACTTGGAAATTGTATATTGTATTATTGACCCACCCTTTGAAAAGCCGAATTGATCGCAGTATTCCCGGGGCGCCATCTTCTGTCTGGATAAATGTTGAAGTACAGTCTAGCCTCTAATTTAGGATCCATATCACGAGTTCATTATCCCACGTGTTCGCAAGAAAATCACAAGAAACAATTGCCGAAAATCATCCACAAAAACGCACCAACAACATTCACCGAACGGAACGAAACAGAAGCAAATCCGACATGATTTGTTTTCAACGCTAGCTTATAAAGGGGACTTAGGGGTTATCGGCCGATCGCTCTTGCTCTTCAGTGAGTGACTAAAACCACGGAAGGCACTATTGCCACTCTGTCACTAGTGGTAGTGGTATGGATAATGAAATAAACTACTCTAGAGAGACAAACTACCTACCCAAACTACTAGAGGGAAGGAGAAAGAGATTCCGATTTAATATCGGTACAGCATCACCCATGCGAAATTATCAATTATTTTCGGTAGGGACATGGGCGTAGCAAAGGGGTTTGTCGAGCTGTATGCCCTCCCCCTCCACCTTAGTTTCGATCTTGCAAATATGTAGTTGGATTCAACGTGGATTCCTTTGGAGGAAAATCACGACTGAATTCATTCATCGAGTCATTCATCAACTACAATTTCTCTTGAAGTTTAACACTTTAACACTTAAATATATGTATATAGTACAATAGTACCTGATGTATTTCTTATTAATAAATAAAACACCGATTGATCTTCATGTGTTTTATTCTTCTCATCCATCTATGTCTCAATCCCCATAACCCCTATTCTGTCGATGTCACACATCTCACATCTGACCAGTGACGTTGTTGTCGTCATCATCTATCATGAAATCATGGAACTACATCTGACATAGAACATTGATTGTACAAAGATACATTTCATGATACATCAGTACCTATCATATAAGTTTGTCAAAATATTCGAGTAACGTATTCCTGATAGACAATTTTAGGAAAGAGAGCTTTGTTTCGTAGATTAGGGTGTTGAAGTTCATATCATATTCTATAATAATAATCATTCGTATTAATTTTTATCTAGAGCATTTATATAGAGAGTTTGGCGTACGTTGTTATTATTCATTTATAATGGTCCTAACTTTTTTGACAGTGAACTTTTGAAGAAGGAGAATACAAAAATTCTTAACTTCAGAAGATTTTGTTATCAAATTCTTATCGTGTGTGTTCAATAGATATGAGTCAATGTTCGTCGTGGCATACAGCCAGGAAAGTAGTTGTTTTCTGTTGAATAAACCGAGTAAGAATTAATATTCTCTTCACATAGAGAATGCGAATTCTCAATGTATTTCTTTATATTATATTGATAGACGGTATAAAGTTACCTCCACACCGTTACACATGTAATACGTTGTCACCTCATATATGACGTTGTGACTTCCGAAAACGGAAGTCACAACGTATCCCCATTCATTTCAACACAATAGCCAGCAGATGTCATCAGAAGGCCATTCCCGAAAATTTCTCCGGAGGCCACTTTTACCACCCCATACCTCCAAAAAAGTTTTTTAGTTCGAGAGTTTAACGTCAGTGTTTGGTGGCGCTCCATGTCCATATATACGATTGATACATGTATAACGAAGTGACTTCCGTTATCCAGAATGCATATTAAGACCTCCGAATTTCGGCAACACTGTAAGCCTATGTGTTATTATTTCTGAAGCTTGTTTCACATCTCATCAGTATTGAGTCACAATATTCGTGGTACATACAATCAGGTATCCAAAAAAAATTATATTGATTTGAAAAAATGAGGAAATGAAGGGTAGAACTCAACGAATTATAAAAACTTGATTTTTTTTTATGATCTGGTTCCCACGAAAAGGGATATCCTGTAATGTTCAGAGAACATTGTGAGAACCAAGGGAAAAAAGGTAGGAATTGGTGTTCGTCCAATATGCCTTGGGGAACACCTTCCTTGGCAATGTGTTCCAGAGCCTCGCTGTTCGTGGAATAAACGAGTTTTTGGAAAGGGATGTTCTGCAGGTCTCCAAAGTGACCACGAAGGGGTGCGAAGCATCAACTCGACGGGTTAATCTCGCGGGGACTGCCAAGGGAGAAACAATTGTTGATATTTCAGAAGAGCATCGTCCATGAAGATAGCTATAAAATAGGTCCAGATCGCCAACTTTCCTACGGTGTTCCAGAGAAGTGAGTTTGTGAGCGAGGCATCACCCACAAGACAAATTGTCCTATTTTGGACAGGATCCAACCGTTTCAGGGTATGTTTGGGTGTTGTACTCCAAATATGGCAACAGTATTCCAGAACAGGTCGGATCGGACGGTGTATGTAGGTGGGTGTGGAAAAACTACCAGCTGAGCATGAGAGCGGGCCAATGCTGCTTAGTGGGCCTCCTCTAACGGCGGTTAACGAGGTAGCTGGCAGGCCTGCCACTGCAGAATATGGTAGTGAGTATATTATACAAGCCTACAAAACACGACCGAAAAACTCTGAAAGAGAGCTGATGGACGGTACCTGGAAAGAGTGTTAGCCAGCTCTCTTAAGTGAACCACATTATACTCATTGAACACATATTGGGGCTTGCAGAAAGGTACCTTTAGGGACTAGTTGCTGACTACAAACGTACCCCACTCCTACCAGAACCAGTACCAGCAATAGTAGACAGACGTACACAATAAGCCCAATCAGCACATTCTTTAGTCGTCAATTTCGAAATATGTCGAACAACTTTTCGCTATAGAAATACAATGAGAAAACTATGCGGGTCCACGAAATGCTGCTGGAGGAAGTATTCATCTCCCTATCCTCTTCTCTAGGTACACACGATCTTCTTGAAATATCATTAGGATTTCTATCCGTGCGCTCCAAGAGATGAAAAAACTATGCAATGTCAGACGACAAGGATTCCGTAAGAAGAAACATGGTGAAATTGAAAAAATTGGACCGATTTACGTACTATTCCGCAGATCTTTAGATCATTCAGCTCTAGATACTGACAATGGGTTCACCCCAGCTCATCATTGAACATCTCACCAACTATCATTTCGATAATACTTTCTTCATAAATTTCAGTTTGATATTTGCTGTCACCATGGGTTGTCAACAAGATGCATGTTGTCAAGATACGAATTCCACAAACTATACAGGGTGGGCCACCAGTAACGCCTCGGTCTCTAGAAGGCTAACCACTTATCTTCTTGGAATTCTTCCTCTCTAGGAAGTTGCATGTCAACATAGGATACCATTTAAAATTATTTCGAAACATACAGGGTGTCCCCAAAAACCATAAAACACTGAAGTTAAACTTTTTTCTATTGAACACCCTATATATTATTTCATTTTGAGATTCTCCCTGATGAGCTGATTTCAACGACCCATCATACTTGGGGTCTAGCAGTTATAATTACTGAAATATAGGGTGTGAAAAATCGAGATTCTCCAAGTTCAAGAATTTTTTGTGTCGAAACTATTCATAATTGGTCAAAACGGCTTACATGTCCCTATCTCAACACTTGATTAACTATCTACTGATATTTAATTGGGACATATACCGGTTGATCAAGATTCTGAATTCTGCACCACCCTGTATTTGTAATTATGACAAAATTTTCATTCTTTCCTATTTTTTGTGTTTTTGCCAGCGTAAAAAATAGTATATATACCTCAGGACAGAATGCTATTTTTCCTTCGGTGCTTTGTCGCAACTTAGAAAGAATCTTGCATTTCTGTCCCTTGATGTACGGGAACTATTTGCCGCACAGGTTTAAAAAAAAGGATGATTGATGAAAGTGACCAAGAAAAATCTCTGGAGATTATTTTCAAGTTTCCAGAACAGCCGCTAGAGGGCGTAATTGCATTGGCCAGTTTAATAAACGAGTTTTTATGAAAATTTGATATATCAAGACATAACAAAAACACTTTTTTCATGTTCTCGAGATAATTTACAATCATTTCGATCAAAAAAACTTGCGCTAGCTCTTTAAATAAAAGAGCGAAGGAAGGATGAATAGTACTTTGAAAACACTCTCATTACTACAGTTTGCTGTAACGGAATTCAACGATCTTGGTCTCATTATGAAGGGTTTTTTTAGTTCTTCCAGATGAATCACGAATCAAGTCGATTTAAATCCTGTGGTGGCCGCCAGATGGCATCGTTTGAAATATCAGACAATTTTCCATTTTTTTCGAGAATTTCTAATGAATCCATATATTTATTCCACTCCAATATGAAAGTAGAGCAAACAAGAAGAAGAATGGTGAAAACCGCGAATTGATACCTCTTGAGGAACCGGTGAAATGCTCGAAATAGTATTATGAAAATATTCACCACAGGAATCTAACTTCAATAATCGTAATCAGAAATATTCTGTATCTATGAAGTTATATCTCACAATAGTGAAGAAGACTCCTAGTAATGACATAGCTAATTGAAATGTAAGTATAGTGAGTATGCTCAGGAATGAGAAAAGGCAATTAAGTTGGCTTTGAATGAAAGAAACGTCAAAATATAATTGAAGTTCTATTGGAAGTTTTCACTGTCCATTATGGATTGCTTTTTTGTCAAAATCCCGATATCGAATGAGGAGGCATTTGACATGCTAGCAGTTTAAATTTTAATAATATTATTCCAAGTATTTCTCCGGTTCTTCGAGAGGTATCAACTCGCGGTTTTCACCATTTTTCTTCTCATTTACTTTACTTCCATATTATAGCAGAAAAAATATATGGTTCCATTTGAAATTCTCGGAAAAAATGACAAATCGGCTGATTTGTCAAACGATGCCATCTAGCGGCCACCACGGGATTTAATTCGACTTGATTCGTGATTCATCTGCAAGATCTGAAAAAAACCTTCATACTGAGACCGAGATCATTGAATTCCGTTACACCAAACTGTAGTAATAATTGATCCTTTCCTCAGTCTTTTAGTTAAAGAGCTAGCGCAATTTTTTTGATCGAAATGATTGGAAATCAACTCCAGAATATGAAAAAAGTGTTTTTGATATGTCTCGATATATCAAATTTTCATAAAAACACGATTTTTAAATTGGCCAATGCAATAACGCACTCTAGCGGCTGTCCTGGAAACTTGAAAATAATTTCCAGAGATTTTTCTTGGCCACTTTTATCATGAATATTTTTTTCCGAAACCTGTGCGGCAAATAGTTTCCGAGATACAGCAGGCGCCCTTTCTTAGTGGTACACCCGGTATAATGTACTATTGTGATGATTT
Organism: Phaedon cochleariae; assembly: GCA_918026855.4. Classification (NCBI taxonomy): domain Eukaryota; kingdom Metazoa; phylum Arthropoda; class Insecta; order Coleoptera; family Chrysomelidae; genus Phaedon; species Phaedon cochleariae. The sequence goes on along the minus strand of OU896713.1, from coordinate 48,023,619 downwards.
TGAATGACGAATAACTATATCAAATACCCACAATACATGGAATGATCAAAATAGCATAAAAGTTCAACCCCATCCCAGACAGCACCAGATATTCCATGAATCTCCCTATCATATTCCTTTTGGAATATTGGAATATTCCAGAAATAATCTGGAATATTCCGGAATATCTGTGGAATATTCTCTAAATATGCGAATGGGAATTCCTCAGATAATCATAGAATATACCCAAAAGAATATTCTATGTTGAATGTTCCTGGAATATTCCAATAAACATATTCTAAAATTAAAAAAAGTGACCCAAGTAGGGATCGAACTCGTGACCTCAAGACTATCAGATCAACGCCTTGACCACTAGGCCAGTAATCGAATTGAATAATGATATACATATCAAGTTCTTGTGAGAGCATTGTTCGAAATCGGATCATAAACACTTTTTGTTTCAAAATCCCCTTACATCTAATTGATGTTCGATACTCATATCTCTGAAATAATAAATGGTATTTATGTGTTGAGAAACAAAGGAATATTCATGAAATATTTCATGAATATTCACCACCGAATATTCAGTTGAGAATATTTCATGAATATACCGCACAGAATATTCAGTTGGGTATATTTCATGAATATACCGCACAGAATATTCAGTTGGGTATATTTCATGAATATACAACAGAGAATATTCAGTTGGGAATATTCCTGGAAGATTCATTCCTGAATATTCCCTGAACATGTCCGACTATTCACTTTGGAATATTCCTTTTAGATGTTCCAGTGGCATGTATATATTCTAGGAATAATCGATGAATATTCGGAATATACTCCTCCTCTTTAGCATATTTAGAGAATATTCTATGAATATCCAGTGCTGTCTGGGATTATTGTATACGTCTCGAGGCATATGATGTCACGTATTCACTGGTGAGACAGGACTACTTACGACAAATACTGATGCGAAGGCAAAAATTGGGGTGAGATGGCAAGATATCAAAAAAAGTTATAAGGAAAATAAGTTATAGATGAATCTCAACAAGCCTCCATACAGCAAACGTTTTCCTCATATATAAACATTCTCAAAAATCTGCGCCTATGGTGAAATCGTGTGATAATCAATGTAAATATCATCATCCTGGAAGACTCGAACTTCTAAAAATATCGATATTTCTACATTAATTTTATCAATAAATCGTTAGATAATCACGTCGAATACATGCGATTAAAATGTATTCGATGATAAAACGTGTTATGAACAGGGTGCTTCAGCTAAGTGATTCATTAGAGGTTCATCAGAGGTTCTTATATACAGGGTGTCCCTAAAAGATCTTTACAAAAATTCACTACATATTCCTTAGATAAAAACAATTCGATACAAGTGAACTTACCACAGTACAAAATTGCTTAGTTTGGATGCTAGTTACAATTTTCAAATCGTTATTGCTTCACAACTTTGAAACAACTCAATAGAATTCACTCAAAACTGGTACATTGGCATGGTTTCATTGGGCAATAAATCCTATAACATGATAAAAACCAGTCATTGGCGTTGAAATTAATTTTTTCAGTAAATAAACATTTGAAACTTTTACTCCACTGCGAAGAAAGGGGTTTGGATATGTAATTTTCATTTCGTTACTTGTGTAATACAGAAAACGGCAAACGTTGCTTTGCCATGAACATTATTTCTACATAGAAAACATTTTTTTAGATAAATATTTATCAAGAAACAAATACAGGGTGTTGCAGAATTCAGAATCTTGATCCCCCGGTATATGTCCCAATTAAATATCAGTAGATAGTTAATCAAAAGTTGAGATAGGGACATGTAAGCCGTTTTGACCAATTATGAATAGTTTCGACACAAAAAATTCTTGAACTTGGAAAATCTCGATTTTTCACAACACATAATATTTCAGTAATTATAACTGCTAGACCCCAAGTATGATAGATTGTTGAAATCAGCTCACCAGGGAGAATCTCAAAATGAAATAATATATAGGGTGTTCGATAGAAAAAAGTTTAACTTCAGTGTTTTATGGTTTTTGGGGACACCCTGTATGTTTCGAAATAATTTTAAATGGTAGCCTATGTTGACATGCAACTTCCTAGAGAGGAAGAATTCCAAGAAGATAAGTGGTTAGCCTTCTAGTGACCGAGGCGTTACTGGTGGCCCACCCTGTATATACCTTTATTTCCAGAACATTAGAGAAATCCATGAAAACATGCGTGCTTATATTTCAGAATGCGCCGCTCTCTTTATTTGAAAGATTTTCAGCAATGCAGTGTTGCCGCTTTTATCAAAAAGTAGCAACAAGCTTGTTATTTCAAATAGAATACCCTGTATTTCATTGCATTTCAAAATTATTCCTGGAGGGCTGATTTCATCGATACATCACACTTGGGGTCTATCGGAAATGATTACAGAGATATTGGGTGTTCAAAATCGGGATTTTTAACTTCTAGATTTGTTTGTGTCGAACCTATTTATTATAGGCCACAATGGCTCACATGTCCCTATCTCAACTTTTGATTTAATATTTTACTGATATTTGATCGAAACAGACACAGGGTGAATTCTGAATCATGACACCACCCTGTATCTGTTCCGATTAAATATCAGTAAATTTTGAATCAACAGTTGAAAATGCATGTGAACCGTTTTGACCGATAATGAATAGTTTTGACACAAAAAAATCCTGAATTTGGGAAATCTCGATTTTGAACACCCTATATCTCTGTAATCATTTTCCATACACCCCCAAGTGTGATGTATCAATTAAATCAGCTCTTCAGGGAGAATCTAAAAATGAGATGAAATACAGGGTGTTTTATTTTTTAATATCACTGTTGCTGCTACTTTCTAGTAGAAGCGGCAACACTGCATTGTCGAAAATATTTCAAATGAAGAGAGCGTATTCTGAAATATGAGCATGCACATTTTCATGGATTTCCCCCTACTGATTCTCTAGATAAAGATAGTGTAAGTTCGTCGTGATATACCCTGTATTGCCTCGTGTATTGCCTGCCGTTGTAATATACAGAATGGGGGAGACCACTGATTTTTTGAAACGACATTATCGTGAACTCTATAATGAAAAACTACCAGTGAATTTATTTTTAAATTTTTTCAATCATGCTAAGGCGATGAAAAAATAAATTAGAATATGTCCATTTCAAAACACATAATTCCTGCGCCATTTGAAATTTTGTCAATTCATTGGTGAGACTGGTGCGACGTCTTATTCCCAACACGCCTATTGTCCTTGAACTCACCAATCACACTGCAACACTGCAGAATGACGAGGTATCAGAGAGAGATAGCTACAGTGCGGGACTATTACGTCACGGCTCCACCATCATATTTGGCTTTTCGAAATAACGAATGAAATATGCTCATTTCAAAACGATATAGATTCGATTCCCTTCAACTTCAACTCATAATATTGATTGTAGATCAAACGTAAATCATGATTCGTCGATTGAAAGAGGTTTGCACGAATTCCTTCCCTCAGTGGTCTTCCCCATTGGTGGTATGCAATCCGCAGCGGCCGAAAGGGTTCAAAAGGGTTAAAAAAAACTGAAGAAAATTACAGGAGTCTTCCGTGTTGTTAAATTGCATGCATATGTGAAGAATTGAAGTTTTAGTAACAATAACTCTCCGGAAAAATTGGAATGCGCCCCTCGTCTAACCAACGTTGGAAAATTTCGGTAAAACTGTGAACATTTGATATCTCTGATTTGATAGAGGTGTTCCGTGATTCCAAACTGCATGCTATTAGACAGATTTGTATAATTAATTAATAGTAGGTAAGTTGGTATGCACACCGGGATTCTGCAAAATAGAGACATGCATGACGAAAGTTGCGATGAACACTTTTTTCTGCAACCGACACAAAAGTCGTCCATTTTGATACCAAAATTAGCTCTTAAATTGACGTTTCTATTACTGACACAAAAATAGGTATGTTGCTAGGCAACATATTTAGTTCCTAGGAGCTGAAGTTGAATTTTAGTTCCTAGGAGCTAAAGTTGAACTTCAGCTCCTAGGAACTGAAAAGGATCTACTGGACGTCATCAAGAATAAACAACATTGTGATGGTTGGTTATTTGGGTTGGGACGCATACCTGATTTGTTTCCGATTTCAGCAGATTTGGCATTTCATACCCATGCTGGAGATATAAATACACCTTATTATAGTTTAGTATTGGAATTATAAACATCTCAGTTAAGTATTTTTGTTTTGATCAGGGAAGCCTTCAAGATTCAAATACTTATTGCTTGATCTGTATTTCATTCGTTATTCTCGGGATGGATAACTTGATAGGTTTTTTGTCTCAAACAACGATATTGTTTAACTTCATTTGGTTATCAAGTCAAACACAGTGTAGTATGGAGAGGAATAAATAATCACTATTATCCCATTATCCTTGTTGATATGCTCACTAACCTAACATTTTCCACGTCTTGTTCCTATAGCTGGCACTGGCGCGGTATTTGCCATTAGAGCACCTGGTACATACACAAATATGTCATTCTGTGGTTGTATTTATATTGAAACTACAATTCGAACATCCTAGAAAACCTTAACCTGCTGTTAATGCAGGTAGAATATTCTCACCACATGGATTATTTGTCAAAATATTTGTTGCATTGCATACATATGGCACAGCATTGGTGGTTACTTCACATGTTCATTTGAGTTAATGGGGAAGACCACTGAGGGAAGAAATCCGTGCAAACCTCTTTCAATCGACTAATCATGATTTACGTTTGATCTACAATCAATATTATGAGTTGAAGTTGAAGGGAATCGAATCTATATCGTTTTGAAATCAGCATATTTCATTCGTTATTTCGAAAAGCCAAATATGATGGTGGAGCTGTGACGTATTAGTCCCGCACTGTAGCTATTTCTCTCTGATACCTCGTCATTCTGCAGTGTTGCAGTGTGATTGGTGAGTTCAAGGACAATGGGCGTGTTGGGACTAAGACGTCGCACCAGTCTCACCAATGAATTGACAACATTTCAAATTGCGCAGGAATTGTGTGTTTAGAAATGGACATATTCTAATTTATTTTTTTCGTCGTCTTAGCATGAATGAAAAAATTCAAAATTAATTCACTGGTAGTTTTTCAGTATAGAGTTCACGATAATGTCGTTTCAAAAAATCAGTGGTCTCCCCCATTGTTTCGGTTGCAAAAAAAATAGCATGTTTCATTCGGATCAGTAGTGACTTTGTTCGACTCGCAAATTTTGCTTTCGTTCGACTTCGCTAAACGCTCCGCCTCGCAAATGCAAAATTCGCTTGTCAAACAAAGTGTCACTTTTGATCCTAATAAAACAATCTACTAATTTTGGCAATTTTCATAGGAACAAATTATATAAATACAGTTCTCAACACACTGAATGGACCCGTATTTTTTGAAAAAATTGACCGATCTTCATGCGGTTTTCGATATCAGATGCGATGTTCCATCGGCTTCAAAGAGAGCTAGAACACTCTGGAAAAGTCCGCTGGACAAAACTTACACAGGGTGTAAAGAGGAACCGTTACACAATGGTCTACATTTCCAATGCTGCCAGTAATTTTTTCCGATCAAAAGTCAGTGATATTATGATACACTGGAACCTCTTCTTGGGACATTTTCGTGATTTCTCCTTAATTCGCATCAGGAACAAAAATTTTCAATAATGTTAGAAGAAAGTGGTGACCAGCATTATCATCAGATCTAATTTTGATTGAACATGTGTGGAGCCGAATGAAACTCAACCTATCGGGAAGGCGAGAGGCATTCCAAAATATGACAACCTTATCCAAGCTGTATCAGAAGAATGGGTGGCAATATCAATAGACTTCATCAACAACCTCATAGTCTCATAGAATCTATGCCAAACCGATTTTATGAGGTTTTGTAAAATTGAGGAGGCCCTACCAAGTGCTGAAATTTAAGATATAGGACTAGTTGGATCTTCATAATGCTGAAGAATTCATTAATGTCATATTTCGCCAATAAAGCGAATAATTTTAGTGGATATGAAGTGTTTCCTTCTCGTTTTACTTCTATAAATTCCTTATGTGATAGACTTCTTATGTAATATTGTAGTTGTGGTTGGAATCTGGAGATAATGCTGGTCAACACATTCTGCTAACATTATTGTTTTCTAGAGTTCGTTATTTGTCAGATAAGTTGTGAAACACTCAGTATATCGAACAACAATACTCTGTGTCTCATACTTGGGCAATAAATATTGGAAATAAGTAGACATGAATCATCGATATCAGAAAACGAGTTCGAATTGAAAATTTTCATCCTGATGTATTTCAATTAGAGGCGAATTTCCGAAAATGTCTCTAGTTGATAGTCTAATATAAATAATGGATATCGAGGGGGCCGTTTCTGAATATACTGAATCGAGTGGGCCATGGTTTTAGTCACCATTTTTGTTTTTTTTTACTGAAATGAGATTTTCTCCTATTTTTTCATCATCCTGTATATATTCCACAATAGTGCTTTTTTCGTCTTTCATTGTCCTCCACGAAACATGAGAACAGTTCTTCCCAATAGTCAGCTCAAGTGGAGTTCTAGAGAAAAAATTCAAGAAATGCAAGACTTTCGAAAAAAAATCGAATTTTTATTTCTATGGCAAACAGGCGCGGTCCGATGGGGGGGTCACGGGGGTCATGACCCCCCCCCCTCCAAAAATCTGCACCACGTACTGTATCTCGGCAGACTCATCGCGATAATCAACAAGGGAACGAAGAGGAATATTACCGAAGAACTGTTTATATTCCATTACTGGACAGCGTAACGAATGATCTGAAAGAATGCATTGAACCTATTTGGCTCAGGTATTTTTATACCAAAGAAGGGAAGATTTGTATTTCGTGCAAAATAATTCATTCAATATTTGTAGCAGAGCGCTTTCGACTGTTAAGTCATCATCAGTGCGTACTCGGCAGGTTAACAGGAAAATTCGTCCACAAAAATATCTTCAGTTTAGTTTAAAACAAACGACATTAAGGTAAAATACGTTACAAACAAATTGAAATGTGTTTCCCAAAAGGGGGTAAAATATGGATTACATTGTGGTGAGCAGCCATTGTCGCTGCGACATGTCGTGTTGCACGAAATACAAATCTTCCTCTCTTTGGTATATATTCACTATTCACGTGCACACAGCCCAGCAACCCTCACTCAGATATTTTTATGCCAAAATCAGAATAATGAGTATAAAATTCTGCTGCCTTCTTCACATTTATTGGGTCATCTATCAGCTATGGATTTGAAAGTGGAGGCGAGAGCTCGCAGAAAATAGTTCAAACGTAACCAGTTGTGTCCTTTCTACAATTGAAGTTTGCGACAATGACTTATATCCTAATATCAAGATTTTACTGAAAATTTTGGCAACCCTCCCCATCAGCGCCGCCACAGCGAATGTCATGAGGGAGGCGAACGACGCTCTCTTGAATAATCCGAGATCTCTCTTAACGCGTTGAAAATAATCAATTGATTCTCCAAATCCAATAGAATATTTTCCTTTAGTTCGTAACTGAGTGTTTTGGTAAATTTTCCATTAATAAATGTTTTTATATATACTGTACGATATACTCTTTATGCTTTATTTGTTGTTTGTTCCATTAGTTCGGTCAGAATGGTCAGAAGTCGAATGGGCAGGCGATCACACTTGTAATCAAGAGGTTGTGGGTTCGATTATTGAGCTTGGCGCTTCTTAGATTTGTGTTAAATTATACTCAGTGCATGGTATATATCAGATAGAATGGAGCCTAAATGTCACAGTGGTTTGATTTCTACTTCTTCAAACTCAAGATTCCGTCGCCTAAGCCTTTCAAGGACTTCTGAGGGTTACTTCAGTAGCTTATGTAAAATGAGTAAAATAAAATAGATGAGTTATCTAAAAAGAAAATGAAAATTGTTCCCTCCTGTTTCAAGTTGACCCCCCCCTCTCCCCTAAATGATTGGGCTGCGACCGCGCCTGAGGAGAAATCACGAAAATGTCCAGAGATGAGGTCTCAGTGTATCATAATATGACTGACTTTTGATCAGAAAAAAATTTCTCAAGTTCTGGCAGAATTGGAAATATAGACCATAGTGTAATGGTTCCACTTTACACCCTGTGTAAGTTTTGTTCTGCAGACTTTTTCAGAGTGTTCTAGCTCTCTTTGAAGCCGATGAAATATCACATCTGATATCGAAAACCGCATGACGATCGGTCAATTTTTAAAAAAAATACAGGTCTTCGGAATAAAGTCAATTCATGAGTGGTCCATTTAGTGTGTTGAGAACTGTTCGGAATAGAAAATCTCGGTTCTTCTAGTTCACTTCGATTCACTACCCAGCGGTAGGTGATGCGGTGATTTGAAAGAATTCCTGTTACCTGATTGATTTGAGTTCTAAGTGAAAAATTTCAGTTGTTTCAGAAAGAAAAGAATATCACTATTATAGGGATTCCCTTTCATATATCTCAAGAGCTCAAGAGAAAACTTTCAGCTGAATTACAATAATTGAAAAAGTTATCGGTGTACCTTTAGAGATGCAAAAACAGAACACACAACAATTAACAAATCACTAGGACGTTACTTTCTCATCCTCACCAGATTATCAGACTCCCTCCTCGACCCTCCCGTCTTGTCCTCATCATCGTCCTCCTCCTCCACGTGTCCTCCTCCTACGGCGTCTCTGCTCTCCGCCTGGCCCATGGCCCCAGCAGAGCCGCGCGGCGGCGCCTCGGTGGGCTGTCCAAGACCGTCCCTCGGCCGCGGCGCGCTGCCGTCCCTCGAAGCGGACTGAACTCGGCTGCTCGGCTAGCGATAGCGAAGGGACGGCCGGGTTGCGGCGGCGCCGGAGTATCGGCGGCGGCCAGGAACGGACTGGACCTGGACCTCTGAACAATGAACTCAATATAAACAACCGGGAGGGATCTACTATAGAGACTGCAGCCCTACCTTTATGGAAAATAGGTGCATTTGCAAACGGCAACACTTTGTCAGTAGGCACTATGGGTTCGAGTTATCAAAATGAGTTGAAATAGCGAAAATTCAGCTATCTAGCAATCATAAGCTCAAACAAAAAAGATAGGGCGCCACTACAACTTTTAATTCAAATGAAATGTTACCTGGAAAGTTGAGCAACCAGATAATGAATAATATTAGTTGTTATCCCAGACTAAAAGACCTAAATTTACCTTAGAAATGTTGTGAGTTGAAGTGCCATGTCAATAAACAAATAAAACAGTCATATAAAATACCCAAAACATTTAATTATGATAATAGGACTCATATATCACAGGTTTCGACAAATATGCATAATCAAAAAAATATTAGATACCTATTTCCTGTTAAGAAAATACACTGTTGCCTGCTATTATGTGGATGAAAATATATATAAATCAACCTTATATTTTACTTGAAAACCATAGAGCTTCTGTAAGAACGTTTTATAGTCATGGAAGATTTAAAAAAAATATTAAATATGGAAGAATTCTACCAGCGCATAGTATACTATGTGGAGGGGAAGTATGTACCTCTCATATGTGATTTCATCAATTTATGACCTGGCTATGATTTAAAAATGGTCCATCATACACACTAGCAATGGGCATTATGAGTAGATAAAAATGAAAAATAAAAATGTATTTTCATGTCAAAAACCTGTATGGTGTGTCCTACACCAGTAGTTATCCTTAATAAATGGCTTCACTGCCACCAGATGAAGCTGCTGAGAGGAAGGTTGGCGAAGATGGGTGTGCTGACTTCACATCCATAGATGTCAGATGACATTGACAGAGTTGCCGTATTTCCACCTTGAAAATCCATCATATCAGGAAACAAGCAGGGGACGATATCCAGATTCTAGACTACTATATAGCCACAGACGGCCTTGTAGAATTAACAGATCCTGGTAGAGCAATGACTCCTGGGAAGAATAGTGCTCCTGGTAGGGTAATGATGTTCTGAATTTCTGGACTGCAGAGAGAAAAAACGTGGAAATAATGCGAGACTCACCTTTCTATGAAGGGTTAGGGATTGGAATGGCCTTAACGACCATGAAGGTAGGCACGTGGCTGCCTGGATGATGAACCATGAAGATCCTGCCTCCCAAACCAAAACCAGAAAAAATCTGTAGAGTCCAGCAGTCCTTATAGATCAGCAACAAATCCAGGATATCCTGATGTGATCCAGAACGCCAGGCGGTACAGGACTTCAGAAGCCGGTTCACACCACAAAAATGGCACTTGACCACCACGAAATTTTATCACAGAGATGTTCCCATCAGAGATATAAGATATAGCAAAGATGCCCGCCTCAGATGAAATCAGAGACTTATCTCAGTAATGCAACATCAAACTTGAACAAGATATGCTCCTGTGAGATCACAGTGATGGATATGCCTCTACATAGCTCTTTCCATGGAGCATGCCAGAGACGTTTTCGACAAGTCTGTGCTCTGCATTGGCTCCTTAGCTCCATCCCTGATCATCAATAAATTCATACAGGTTTTACCAGTACTTGTATCCATTTCAAATGCAACAACAGGATATTTAGGATATATTCATGGAATTTCAATTGTTGAAATTGAAAAATCAGTGAAAATACCACTAAACACGTAGGCGTTCAAAACAGTGAAACAAAAGGAGTAAAAATGTGAACTTCATTCCAATCCATATACAATTTAGTCAACAAACTTCAACAACAAGCAACAACAAAACATCTGTAATATATAAATATGATATGGTTCTCTTCTATACACTCCTTCAAATATTTCAGTGTGTGGGATTTTTGCCTGCAAACTATATCTCTTCAAAGTGACGCATATATAAAAGTGATGATTAATTTTCATGGGAGATTATTGTTTCGTTTCTACTGGTCCCTCCAAAAATTTTTTCAGCAAAATATTCAGTCCAGCTACAGACTACAACTAGAACGTATAATAGATAATCTTTAGTCCAGCCAACAGTTATTTACTGAAAATTCCACTCTGGATTCATCGGAAAAACAACCTCCAAACGTAACGCCAATTGACAGTCATATGCCCGAGATCACCTTTCGCCAACGTACTATAAGGAATATTTTATTGGGTCTCAACACCACCATTGTGGCTCCGACGGAATCCCACCGATTGTTCTCCCGAACTAATAACTGTTCTCTGCAAGTTGTTCATTTACTCGTACAAATGGGGGATATTGCCCCAACTGGAAAATTGCAAAAGTACAACCTGTTACTAAAAAAGGTAAAAAGACCCTACCTAGCAACTACAGACCGATCGCACAGCTATCTATTATTTCAAAGATCATGGAGAAAGCTATCAACATCGAGCTCATGAAATACCTGGAACATTAAGGTATTATCAACGATAGGCAATATGGCTTCCGTCATTAGAGATCAACTGGTGACCTGCTCGCTTACGTCTCACATATTTGGCAGCAATCTATTGAAAAATATGGTGAAACCTTAGCCGTGGTACTTGATATCTCCAAGGCATTCGATCGAGACTGGCACCACGGACTCCTCGCCAAGCTTCCATCTTATGGCTTGCCTTCCCAGCTATATGTTCTTTGCTAGCTAGTTTTCTCTCGCTGATGATAGTACCCTCCTTATCGCCTTCTCTTCCAGAGCTCCAATACCAGCCAGGCAAATCAGAAACGAACGAGAAAGAAATGTTGACAACATAAATATGGACTTGGCAACAATTATCGAATGGGGATCCAATAACTTGGTAGATTCCAATGCAAACAAAACACAAGCATGCCTTTTTTCAAGAAAAGCCGATCTCACTGTGCCCAACATAAGCTTGTCAGGAGTAACCATACCTTTGAAGACATTCATTTCGATGCTTATCATTACTATCAGCGATAACCTTTCTTGGGAAAATCACGTGAGATCAATTGCTGAAAGTGCATCCCAAAAACTTGGTTTTCTGTTTCGGGCCAGGAGCTATTTCACTTCCAGTCAGCTGCTTATGATCTATAAGGCACAGATCCGACGTGTCCTGGAATACTGTGCCCATATTTGGAGTGCAGCACCCAAACATACCCTGAAACTGTTGGATTCTCTCAAAAAAAGGCAATTCGTCTCGTGGGTATTACCTCGCTGACAAACTCACTCACTTCTCTGGCACACCGTGGAAAAGTTGGCGATCTGGCTCGTTTTTATAGATATTTTCATGGACGATGCTCTTCTGAAATATCAACAATCGTTCTCCCCTTGGCAGTCCCCGCAAGATTAACCCGTCAAGCTGAGGCTTTACACGAAGGGATGCGTTGTCATTTTGGAGACCTGCAGAACATCTCTTTCCAATGACTCATTCATCCAACGAACAGCGAGTCTCTGGAACACATTGCCAAGGGAGGTGTTCCCTTAGGCATAAAACTTCCAGAAATTTGAGAAGAACACAAATTTCCCTTGGTTCTCACGATGTTCTCTGACCATTACAGGATATCCCTTTTCGTGGGAACCAGGACATAAAAAAATCCCACTTTTCTGTCAAAATTCCCTCCCATTATTGAACGGCAAATTCGAAAAGATAAACGTTCATTTTCATATGTTATTTCCACTATTTCTCTAGATTCTTTCAGCATGCACTGACATTTTGGAGCAAACCCATAGCAAATCATCTGATTTGAATACTCATATTTCAATCCATAAAAATAGGGAAAGAAAATAACAAACTCGATTAACCTACAAACAGTATATATAATCAAAATATTTCATTTATCAAGTTATTTAACAAGAAAAGAAACCTATTATCACTTGGTTTTGAACATGTTTTGACCTAGTGAGCAATTATTGCAAAACGTGCACATAGTCAAATCACAAAACAATAGAAATTCTTTGATATGTATGTGTTCTGGGTTCAAATCACGAAATAATAACTTGGGAACGTCAACTATCGTTGTATTTCTCAGATTTCAGAACCTGGTGATATCATCATAATCTCCCTCCCAAACGGTCTTTTTCCAGAAAAATTCCTTTTCCCCTCAACGTTCCGAAAATTCCAACGAAAACGGGAATTTCCCTCCCATATAACAACACTGGCCCTGGCGAATTCAACCCTACCGGCCCATATCCGGAGAAAATTTCAAAGCTATTATAGCTATTCATATAATTTCATTACATATTTTTTCTACTCACAACTAAAATGGCATGTAGCGTACGGATATGTACCTATCACGCTAAATGATCGATTGATCACGGATTGACGATCTGTGATTTATTCAAAAAATTAAACACGTTACCATAACGTTACCATATGGCCACACCATGGGCAACACAGTTTTTTGAACACACCCTCAGTCGTTTGAGTCCTATCCGGCCTGTCAATTGTAGGAAATGAGATGTTTATAATTCCTCTGGTGTGCCAACTCTTCAATTATTTCATCAAACTAACTCTCCATGATATGAACAATTAAAAAATGTGAGTTCGGAACGAGGGTTCACATATCCGATGATAGATGGCGTGAAAGATGGAGAATTTCTCGGACAATTTCAAAATGCGCTTCGAATCTTATTATGGAGTTGAACTATACTTTCAAGGATGCGTTTTCCTTCTTTCGGAACTCGCCAAACGCCAAATAGCAGTATTTTTTTATGTTCTGGTTCCCACGAAAAGGGATAGCCTGTAATGTTCAAAGAACGACATCGTGAGAACCAAAAGAAATGAGGTAGGAATTGGTGTTCTTCTTAAATTTCTAGAGGTTATATATGCCCCGAAATGCATAATTATGATGATATACATTCGGATATCTCAGCGCTCTAGCTTTTTTGTTTTTGCTTAAGCAGTGGAAGTAAAATTAGAACTGAGAAGTATTAACAAAAATCTGAAGACGATTTGATATTAATAATTTTACAGGAGTAGATTCGTTCCATAAACGTCCGAAGCTAAGTTAAAATGTTATATTATTATTTCAATGTATCTATATATTCCTCTTCTCATATAGAAACGAGGAAAGAACATTTGAAAAGATTTAGAGAAATCCATGAGCTAACTTCTTGTACAATATTTTATTGCTTTAACCATGAGGCCTATGCAGCATCCGGGGCCCAGGGCTCCAACCCTTATAAATCAACCTTAATCCGCCTCTGGCGATGATAGCGAGCCGCGCACGGAGGCACAGGTACGAAAATCATTAACCCTCAGAATTAGCGGATATGTGTAGGTGGATTTATACATGCAATGTATACGATTGCGATAACCTTTTATTTTGGAATGCGTAGGCCCATTTGAAAAATCCGAATATTAAATTCATTATTCCAGATTATTTGGGATTTTCTTTCCTCGTCTCTATAAAATGAAAATATCAATATTATTTCAATATACATGTAGTAAGGACAAATCAGATGATTTGCCCCAAAATAGAGTTTTCCTATCAGAGAGCCTAAGAGATAAATTCACTAGCTTGTCAGTGACAATTTGTATCTAGAAGCAGGTTTGGAGAGGAGAAATAGAGGTGTATTGAAAAAGTATCAAATTTTCACGTATCTTTGGAAGTTTCGGAAACGAACCTGCTCCCATTTTCAACATAAAAAATTGATTTTTGTATGGCAAATTCTTATTCGTCTGGACACATTCAGTTCTCAGTGACATTGGTGACGTTGGCAATCAAATGAGTCACAGGATGTTTTTATTAATGAATCTTAAATTTACCAATTTCATTTTCAGATCTCAGTACAGTGACTAGCATATGTTTTATATATCTATATCAACTGAACAGGAAGCAATGCTATTGTCTCTGCAGAGTGAAATAATATTAATATCATTGGAATAGAAGATAACAACCAGAAGAGGAATCTGCTTGCATTCTTCTGAACGGAGAGAATAGATATTGCTTCCTGTTCAGTTGATATAGAAAGAAAATGGTATTCATTACTGAAATCTGAAAATGAGAAAGGTAAATTCAAGATTAACCACCAATTGTCACTGAAGACTGAGAAGTGCCAAAACGAATACAAATTCACCATACAAAAATTCATTTTAAATGTTGAAAACGGGAGCAGATTCGTTTCCGAAACGTAAAAAGATAAGTTAAAATTCGATATTTTTTTTATATAAGTACCTTTATTTCTCTTCTCCAAACCTTTTTCTACACAAATTGTCACTGACGCAAGCTATTGTACAGGGTGTTTCAGACTTAAATGTACATACGATACTGGCAGAGGACAAGTTGACGGTTTCAAATCACCCCCATTGATATGTTTATCGTCTTTTATAACTGAGATACAGGACGTCTTGATTTTGGCAAAATCTTCATCTGGTCATAATTTTTGTACCACGTTGTATAATCTATTCATACTTGCTAGGAATATTTCACTCATATTGCACATCAAACCTAAATAAAAACTGAGATCAGAATCCAGGTCCGTCTTAAGGAAAAACAGAAAACTTGTTTATTTCAAAAACAACACTCGGTATGGCAAAATTTTGTGGATCTGTTTTGATATTTGGAAAGAGCAGGAAAAAATTCATGTAGTGACCTACTTATAACAAGCGCGCATCCAATTAGACAGATAGTTCATTATTATGTTTTGAAATATTCACCCCATTTCGAGGAAATTTTATTGAACTGTTTTTCAAAATCCAATTTTGATACGAAAAAATAATTGTCTTCAAAGTTGATCGTCATTAAAAATAAATTAGGTGAACAATTGATAGATTTACCGCAGCTCATGAATCAATAGTAAAGAATAAAACAAGCCCTCAAAAATTTCCAAAATCACAGACGTTATTCTGTCAAACGAACAGATTTATCTATTTCACACCACTGATGTTGAACTTCGAAGGACGTCATTATTTTGTGAAATAATTGGATTTTGAATTACGAGTTCAATAAAAATGACTCAAAATGGAGCCGAGTATATCAGAAAATAATAATAAAACATCTGTTAAATCGGATGCGCGGTCGTAAAAAGTAGGTCACTTCATTCGTTTTTCCCTGCTCTTTTGAAATATTGAAACATCTAAAAAAATTTGCCATACAGAGTGTTGTTTTTGATATAAAAGAAGTTTTCTGTTTTTCCTCAAGACGGGCCTGGATTCTGATCCCGATTTTCATTTAGTTATGATGGGTAATATAAGTGAAATAGTTCTACCAAGTATAGATAGATTATACAAAGTTGTTCAAAAGCTATGACCAGATGATGATTTTGCCAAAATCAATAAGATATCATCCTGTATCTCAGTTATAAAAAACGGTAGACACATCAAAGGGGGGTAATTTGGAACCATCACAGTGTCCCCTATCTACAGGTATCGTATGATGTACATTTAAATCTGAAACACCCTCTGTATATAGTGAATTTTTATTTCAGGCTCTCTGATAGGAAAATTCTTCAATAATAAATGTACCACCTCCTCGATTAACTTATACCGGCAATATATATATTACCGAATATTTAAATTAATTATACGAGGTGATGGGGCAATAGTGCGTCAAATTTCGATAGCTCGAGTCCATCAACGATGACGGCTATAGATACTTGATTCAAAAATGCAAACAATACACTAGACAAATAGACGTAATAACGAGAAATTCTGGTCAACCTAGCTTGTCAACGAATAACTTTTCAATTGGCATTTGATCAACGTTCAACTCATCAACGACCCAACTCATCAATATATACCCTAACATGCAACACAGGGATAACCTCTCGTATGTCCATTTTTTTGTCCCATGGTACAAGGACATGATTGGGACATCCAGGGGATGTCCCGCAGTGGTTGTCCAGTGGACATTCCGCCCGGTACATCCCTAGGTTATCCGCCCATCCGTGTCCCTGGAATATCTGATGATATCCATTCACATCAGAGAGTCATTGAATTTCTTCAAAATATTGAGCCGAATTTCTTCGAAAATGTATTTCTTCCGGAAAATAATTGTTATGAGAATAAAGAATATGGTCTCATAACTTCTCAAGAAATGACCATTTTTCGCAAACAGAAATCGTAAATGCATAATGCCCCTCATTTTTAAACACCCAAGAATGATAATAATTATACCCGAATCCTAACAAAGTTTTATTTATTCAGGTTTCTGTAGTTTAGTCCTGTTTATGAATCTGTTCAATACATATGAATCTTCAGAGGGCATATTATACAGGGTGTCAATTTGAAAACTTCCCACCCTTAATATCTCCCTCCAAGTCGATAATATGGAAAAACGAAAAGACAGGTCGATTTTATTTTCGAGGGGGACATGGTTCTGAAATATTTTCAGCCCCGCGGCGTTGCCGCTTCTAACGAAAAGAAGCAACAACTTTGTTATTTCAAATGGAACACCCTGTATTTCATTGCATTTTTAGATCTCACTTGGGGTCTAGCAGGAATGATTACAGATATATAGGGTGTTCAAAATCGAGATTTTACAACTTTAGGATTTTTTTGAGTCGAAACTATTTATTATTGGTCAAAACGGCTTTTATGTCCCTATCTCAACTTTTGATTTACTATCTACTGACATTTATTTGAAACAAATACAGGGTGATCAAAAGTCATATTTGTATACATTTGATAAATTCTTGAATCTTTCGTATCTGTCTCCAAGTTATCTCTATCAGGGTGTTTTTTTATTAATATTTGTTCTACATATTTCACCACTTAGGTTTATACATGTCGGGTATACGTGAATCCTTTACTAAGGTTAGGTAATTTTATTTTGATAAGCGTTTAATCATGAGTCCTGGATATGCAGTTCATGGAGTAATTTCTTCGAAATAAAATAACATGATTGGTGCAGATGATACATCTAAATGACGTCAGATGACGTCTATATCAGATACGTTTTTGGAACACGTCAAAATCACGTCATTTATTGGTCGAATCTTGACGACGACCAATTGCCACCTATTTTCTACGTCGATTCGACGAGAATTGACGTCACCCTGCTGGCTGGGTACATGTATATCCACTTGATATACTGGATATCCATAAAATATAGCCTATGGATATCTAATGGATATTTTGTGATGTCTGGGTGGGACGTCCCTAGTATGTACTTTGTCCCAAAAAAGAATATCCCTGGGATGTCCTAGTTTGAAATTGGGGACGTCCCTGGCAATCAAACAATAATAACCAGTACTTTTCGAATTATCTTAAAAACGAATGATTTAATCATGTCAATTTATACATAATATCATATTTCCAGATTCATTTTTTGCTTGGTTTGCCAGAAACATCAAATTAACGTTCATTGTGAAAAACCCTGTATAGTTCAAATGCATTGGAAATTCTATATACTGGCCATTTTTTTCTATACCTGTGTGACCCTAAAAGTTGTAGAGATGATTTCATGCTTGTTACATTGAATATGAATGAAATAATGATAATAAGAATAATATTAAAAATAATAATAATAATAGTGAATGCTTCTATTGTGTTGAGGAATATTTAAATGTTCACGAAATGCATCTTTGGCATAGTTAATGTCACTGATAAGATTATAGGTAATTGTTCTTTCACTTCAGTGGTCGATATCAATCAATGAAACAACCATCTATATCGAATCGTTTCTCAAAAAAAAAAAACAATCTGTATACCTAGTGATAATTTTTACTTACAATAAATATATTAATAGAACAATTTGATATAAAAACAGAACCTAAAACTATTCAAAATCTCTGCTGGAAGTTTTGTTGTTGTGATCCATTGTTGTACATCATTTGTTGTTGGTGAAACTCCTGTTGTTGGGAGATAGGAATTTGCTGAAAAAACAAACAAAATATTCTGAAAAATTAATTCATCGAAATTTCAAGTGAATTACTGTTATGCTTTTCCATATTAAAATAAGTTTACAGTGAAGATAGCATCATTTTCACGGTATTATTTTTTATCTTCTACAAAGCACGGAAAGGATCCCTATTATGGTCATGAAGCATTGTGCGAACCTGGGGTGGCGAACAAAAGAAGGTATATAGGTATCCTTTCTGTTCTGCCCCCATCTTATGGCTTCTGACAGATTTGGTTTAGGCAATTTTTTTATTTAATATCCATTTTTGTTGATTTTTGATAATTTTCGAAATTAATCCGTTGATTGTTAATTGTAGTCCATTCAAACTAAAAAGACACCATTAGGAGTCATAAGGAAGCGTTGACCTTCGCTTTCATTGGTTAATATCGGAGGAAATATCACACTTGCCCAATATTATGACTTACGACGTGGCGTACCGGTTGAAGTTTTCTTCTTGGTAAGATGTCCACATCATAAACTTCGGATTATTTTTCGTACATCAAAATGTTACCAACATTTTGGATTAGGCGTCATATATTTATTTTGTCAGTGTTAATATTCCTTCAGAAGAAGCGCCACCTACTATCTTCTTATTTATTCATTTTTTTATTTATTTCACATAATCAGATCCACAAAACAGAGAGCTTGTACAGGATCCCATAATCCATTCATGTTTTCAAAAGTAACACATTGACTCAATGAGACATTGGATGATTGCTCTAGAACTTAGTACATAACAAGAAATAGATAAGCACATAAAAAAATATGTTACGAAATAATACACATAAAACACATCCCTATACAAATTGTCAAATCAGGTGTCATTATTCAGAATGGAATCAAACAACTGCTTTCTGAACGATTTCATACTATCATTATTTCTCAGTTCAGTTGGTAGGTTAGGTTATTATAATGATTATCAACTTTGCAAGTTATTGAGCTTTGAGTTCTGGTAGATTTGAATCTATTTGGCCGTAAATTGTTTGCCGCTCTTGTTGAGTAATTGTAAAACTGGTTATTAGGAAAAGTTTGATTGTTGTTTTCATGTAGTTAGTATTTATTTTATGAATAGTTTTTGATGATTCAAATTTAATAGCTTTAGCCAAATTTAGTAACCCGGTTTCCTTATATTGTCTTATTCTGTGCTATCTGCAAAGATTTTCTGTCACTGGCATTTGAAGCATTTCCCCACTCACTTGGGAGATATGACATATGAGAATAAATGAAAGAGTAGTATAGTTGCTTTTGTATTCTATTATTGAGTATTTCTGAGACGAACTTAAAGCATCGACTAAACATTGTCAGTTAATAGATAACACTGGAAAGGTGTTTCTTAAAATTTAGATTGTTATCTATAATTATACCCAGATTCAACACACTCAACTTCTTTAATAATTGAACTGTTTATCGTGATATCAGTTCGTTTGAAGTTACCAAAATTAATATAACAACTTTTTTTTTTTTTTCATTGAAGCATAAATAGTTTTGAGCACACCAAGATTCCAAAGTATTTATTTCTCTTTAAATTTTGTGTTTTATGTCATCTTGTTGCCCAGAGTAAAACATGACTGCATCATCCTATGAAGATCAGAATAAACGAGGTCGTTTATGTATATCAAAAACAATAGGGGTCCTAATATAGACCCTTGGGGAACCCCAATAGTTGTAAGTGATTTGTCACTGAAGTTATCTCTAACACCCACATACTGATATTTTTCACTCAAATAATCAGTAAATAGATGGAGAGATTTGTCTCCAACACCGATACAGTTGAGTTTGGAGAGGAGCACTTGGTGATCGACAGTATCAAAAGCTTTTTTGAAGTCGATAACTAGACCCCTCATAAGTTTTTTGTTCTCCCTTTCATTATAAATAAATTCAAGCATGCTGTTTCAGTCTCTTTTTCATTTAAAACCCCATTTTGGTTTTCAGCAAGAAAGTCGATATTCTTGGGGTGATTTAAGAGTCTGTCGTACATAATTCTTTCATATACCTCAGATAAGACTGGAAGCACTGATATTGGTCTGTAGTTATTTGGATTAGTCTTGCTGCCGTCTTTAAAAATGGGAACAGATGGAAAGCTACCAGATTTATTCAATTTGTTGATAAGCTTAGCTAGCGTCTGATTGTCAGGTACGATTTCAGAAGTTATATTTTCTGTCAAATCAATCATATCAATCAACCGTAGATGTTAAATATAAACAGGGTATAAACACCCACTTCAATTTAAAGGGATAGACTTTTTGCAGAACAACAGTTAGAAACATGAAAACAATGCATGCAACATTTTGATACGATGGCAAAATAGACACATATGGATATTCTTATGAATAGTTCCTTATTGTATGTAAAACTTTACCAGATTGATGAAGTTTGAAACATGAAAATTGTTTCAATCTTGCACTTTTTGCTACATTCCCTTTTCACTAATAAATTTTGAATTTGGTCGGTATTGAAACCGCCATTTAATGATACATTACCTTGCAATTCACTTGATTTGCTCAGTTTCGTTCTCAAATTTTCAATTTTATTATGTAGTTTTGAAATCAATTCCTCTTTCTCAATGATAATTTTGTTTTGCATTTTGTGTGATGATAATATTAATTTTTTTTATAGCATGTTTTGAAGATTATTGGAACAGCATATTCTCTCCAAAAATCTTCTGTTAGAGAATAGGCCTAAAATATATAGTTTCATTCTAATCTGCTGTTATAAGAAGTGCACTTCAATGTTTGTACTCACCCTACACATTTTGCTTGTCTTCTAATTAATTTTCCTTCCAGGCCGTTCCATACATTCCTTCTACAGTGTGACCCATTTTTAATGGAAACACCCCTGTATCTCACCTAATCGTTGGTTGAGGATTCTGAAATTTACTGGAGCGAAAGATATACCAAAAATGCACTCTATGACCAAGTGGGGTCATCTTCAGTGATATACACTGCTCGCCAACAGCCTTGGGACCACCCCGATTTCCGGAAAATGATATTAGGAGTCAAAATAGGTTGAAAATCACTTCGGATTCGGAATCAGGACGCCCAATTCACTATCTATTCATATTTTCAACGTAAGATACAGGGGTGTTTCCATTAGAAGTGGGTCACACATAAGGGAATGGTTGATATTTCCATTGGAAAATTAAGGAAATGAAAGCCATTCCCACAATTCATTACACAGCAGGACATTTTCATCTATGCTCTTTTTTCAATAGTTTATGAAATCATATTTCAATTCTGACGTTCATAAAATGTATTGTCAAATTAGAAAAATTCTGAATGGAAAAGCGCGGAACGACTATGGTGCTGCAAAAACTCTAATAGTGTCATTTCTGGGTCCAAACTCTTATCGGACAAAAAAGATTCACTCATTCAGCCTTAATTGAATTCAATAAACTACCTGACAATATAAAAAATTGCAGAAATATAGGTACATTCAAAAATGAAGTGAAAAAACTGATTATTTCTGAGCAAACTGGATAAAATTAATCATGCTATTTTTTTTACAATATTATTCTTTGTTTGCCAATTTACAGTTGTTGATATATTTTGAATGATGCTATGTTTACCTATAGGTATATAATTATGTACTTCCTTATACCAGAGCCTATTCTGTCTGGAAGTTATTTGTTCAAAAAATAAATAAATAAATAAATCTAACTAATACCATCCAGTGACTCTAGTAGAGGTTATCTCGTGTGGCTTCAGAAGCTCATAACTTTTTTTAACCGGCATAATGGGCCTGGGACCAAAGTACAGGGTGATCAGTTAAGGGTAGCGAGCGGCCATATCTCATAAGATGTCGTATAGATTTTAGAAAAAAAATCATGTTAAAAGTTGCCAAAAGAAATTGCTGGAAATCATTTTCGAGTTTGTCAAACGTCCGGTAGATGGTGTAACAACCAACACCAAGTAGAAAAATGGGATTTTTATAGAATTTTGTCCCATGAAAGTATATCGATGATATCATTTTCATATTTACTGACCATTTCCCTACATTCTTTGTCTGAAACGTTTTGTTCTATCTATAAAAATAAAGCGGTGGGGAAAGTTCAATTGTTTTTTTAAACAAACCAAGATTTCTCCCGTTTATTTCGACCGATTTTACCAAACTTAGGTTCATATGAAAGAGCATAATTTGCCATACAAATCGCCTATTTGGTTTTGGATTCTTGACTCTTGCTGTCGCCGCTAGATGGCGTTAACTGAAATAGTAGCAAATTTTTGAGTTTTTTTCAAAAAAAAAAACAAATGTAATGATATATCAATTTCAATATATTTGAAATGAGGATAAATTTCTCTATATTTCGATGAAAATGATTTATCATCTAGGTACCTTTTTTTGAACCGTTAATATTGACCAAAATATAATTTTATTACACTAAAAAAGGCACGCCACTGTTTTTTATCAAAATAAAAATCAGTTTTGTAATATCTTATAAGTTGCTTACAAGAAGAACCTACTGACTTTTTTCTTTAGACAAACGGTTTTGGATTGAAAAAATAAAATGGTTCAAAATTATATTAGATATAGGCGCCCCATGTAAACCTATTTTATTTTTTCAATCAAAAACGGTTTGTTAAAAAAAAAGTCAGGAGGTTCTTTTTGTTAGCAACTAATGAGAGATTACAGAACTGATTTTTATTTTGATAAAAAACAGTGGCGTGCCATTTTCGAATGTAATAAAATTATATTTTGGTCAATATCAACGGTTCAAAAAAAGGTAGATGATAAAATATTTTCATTAAATTATAGAGAAATTTATCCTATTTCAAAACATATAAAACTTAGTATACCATTACATTTGTTTTGTTTTTTTTTGAAAAAAATTCAAAAATTTGCTAACATTTCAGTTAACGCAAATTAGCGGCAACAGCAAGAGTCAAAAATTCAAAACCAAATGTGCGTTTTGTAGGTCAAATTATGCTCTTCCATATGAGCCTAAGTTTGCTAAAATCGGTCGGAATAAACGGGAGAAATCTTGGTTTATTTAAAAAACCAATTGAACTTCCCCCACCGCTCCATTTTGATAGATAGAACAAAACGTTTCAGAAAAAAAATGTAGGGAAATGTTCATTCAATATGAAAATGATATCATCGATATACTTTCATTGAACAAAATTCTATAAAAATTACATTTTTCTACTTGGTGTTGGTTGTTACGCCCTCTAGCGGAGATTTGACAAACTCGAAAATAATTTCCAGCAATTTTTCTTGGCGACTTTCAACATGGTTTTTTTTTTCTAAAATCTAAACGACCAATATCTCATGAGATATGGCCGCTCGCTACTCTCAACTGATCACCCTGTACATAACTTGTTCAGCATGCTTTAATCTATCTAATACTAGATTTTCATAACATTTCACGGTTTACAAGAATTCAATTTGAATGGTGCGAGGTCCTTTCTATAACTGACCTGTCCGGGATGACCTTGAGGTCCCGTCATCCTCACCCTTTTCGCGGGATTGTGGTTGTCCTGCTGGCCGGACTGTTGCTGTTGTTGCTGCTGCTGTTGCTGCTGTTGTTGCTGCTGCTGTTGCTGCTGCTGCTGTTGTTGTTGCTGCTGCTGGGGCTGTTGCTGCTGCTGGTTCTGTCTCTTGTTGTCGGACTTCTCGTCTTGGTCGTCGTCAGTCAAAAACTCCCTTTTCGGATAAGGAATGGGACAGCCTACGATTCATCGAGTGACAAAATTGATTGCTTTTCATACAAGGTGTTTCAGAGTTGTGGTGAAAAAAGCCTAGGGGAGATTCCTCTTTACTTCGTTTCCGAGATAAAGGGCGTCCAAGTTCAAAAACATTCCAACTACGACTACCCTGCACTGATGAGAGTCAAAGAGATCGAAACCGGTCTGTAGGTGTCTAACTTGGTCTGGTTAAATCGAAATCAATAGGCATTCAGGAAAGATTCACTTGTATCAGTATTCGTTTATACGAGTCGATGCATAGATTTCGGGAGGATGTAATACAATGTTCTGCGCGTGGCATTAGCCAGGAAAGTAGTTTTCTCCCGAAATCTACCATTGTTATTCATTTCATGAACATTGTGTGGATATGACTTTGAGCTTCTTGAATTTATTTGAAAACATTGTTTTTCATTAATATCTTGAAAAAAATATTCATCACAAAATTTGAAGATCGTATACCTACATTTTAGAGAGGATATTGAATTGCATGTCTTTTTTGTTGGTGACTCTTTTGCTACAAAAAAAGCCGACCTGCTCGATGTGTACGCATCTGGAAATTGTGGATCAAATCTAATTGATCCAGTAAATATCTGATAATTGTGTAAATAACCCATTAGAATTTCATTCAAATCGGCTTAAACGTCTGCAAGATATTAATAAAAAATCTATTTTATGCAACTCGGAAACGAAGCATTTTCGAACCCATGTTCATATAATAATAATAATAATATCGTTTATTGTGCACAACAATGTTACACACAAAAGGCAGGGGTTGGCCTATGGCTATCTACCTCCCCCCTTAGAATTCAATTTCACAACATAAGTATTTATAATTAAGCATTCTCTTAACTACATTGTTTAGTATTCAGCAAAAAGGTGCAGTCTATATTCTTAATTTGTACAAGATTCAAAATTTATGGAATATAATTTTGTAATAGTGTAAGCTATATTAAATGATCTAATAAGTTTAGTAGACACATGGAAAAAAAGAGAATAAGAGAACAGTAGGTATAATAGAAGTAACAATTATACTAGTCTGTTATACTTGATATCAGAATATTTTTTAGTTGAGATGTCACTTGAAATTCTGTCAAATTCAATAACGAAATAAACTTATTCAAACAAGATGGTGCCAAATATGAAAAACATATGATGTGGAATGCTGAACGTATCTGATCTCATGTTGATATTATGTACGTCGGACCAGCGTGATATAAGTTCAAATAAATAATTGGGTGTTTTGGTTTTCAAGAGTTTGAATAAAAATATCGTTAGCAGGTATTGTATTCTACAATCCACATTTAATTCGTTTTGTCCTCTCAGATAAGGAGAAATATGCTTCCTATGGGGTAATGCAGCAAACAAAACGCATTCAAGCGTTTTGAATGCGTTGAAGTTTCAGTTTCTTATATTGGGGTAAAAAATTGTAATACACTGAAGAGCAATATTCTATATGGGGATTAATAAGTGATTTGACTAATCTCAATTTCATCTCTGTTGATAATTGATATTTGAATTTATGTTATGTTTTTTTCTCGTCGCTGTCTATCGTTTATTTCATTGATTATAGCATCCATATTAGTCCTTGTTTTCCTTCAACTTTTTCAAGTCCTCCTGAAGTGACTTCACGACTGAATTGAGTTCTTTGATAGCTTTTACCAATTCATAACAGTTCTCACATCCCTTTTCTTTAGATGCTGCCGTGTTGGAAACTTGGCTATCCTGACATTCATCGCATGAATAAACTGAACCCTATATATCCGTGAACGTAGCGAATTGTTCTTTACTAAGACCCAGACATTTTGCGTGAAGAAATTTCTTGCAAAAAAGACACTGTAAACCGGGCGAGCGGTCGTTCACTGTTTTTGTGCACTTTTTACAGGTAGATGACATTTTGTGAGGGTTGCTAGGCTGTGTGCACGTGAATATATACCAAAGAAGGGAAGATTTGTATTCGGTGCAATAGTTATTTATTATACAAGGGAAAAAAGTAGTAGATTTTAGCTCCAGGTTGTGATGTCTCCCGACGCGTAGCGGAGGGAGACAGAAAACCGTGAGCTAAAATCTAATATTTTTCCCGTGTATAATACACTATTTTTTTCTGTGACAGAAGGAAGGACGAATCAATATTGAGAAGATATTACATTATTTCGAAATCTGAAAATTATCGACGTGAAATTTTAAGTTTTTAACAGTAGGGACACCTGCGTTTTATAGGCATCTTTATCATTCTTT
Source organism: Phaedon cochleariae (assembly GCA_918026855.4). Classification (NCBI taxonomy): domain Eukaryota; kingdom Metazoa; phylum Arthropoda; class Insecta; order Coleoptera; family Chrysomelidae; genus Phaedon; species Phaedon cochleariae. The sequence continues at coordinate 47,996,969 of OU896713.1, read as the reverse complement.
TGAAGGAATCAAATATCTGATGTCACTTCTGTCAGTTCAATTCTGTGATTTGATTTTGAAAAATTGCGAATTTAGTAGTTGTTTAGTAATATACGAAACCGCGAAGTCGAATGGAAGATAAAAGGACTTGCAGTTCTTTCTCGGAGACGGTATTATTGACTCATTTTTCGGAACTATAGCACAACAAAAGCCATTAACAGAGTATATATATGTGATGTATATCCGGGAAAGAAGTACTCACTTTTTTCCCACGGGAAAAAAAGTAATTTATGAAAAGTGACATTTTATAACCTGCCAACAGAGATGAAATGCCAACATTTTTTCCCGTCACAGAAAAAAATAATTTATTCGATATTCGTAGCAGAGCGCTTTCGACTGTTAAGTCATCATCAGTGCGTACTCGTCAGGTTAACAGGACGAATTTTCCTGTTAACCTGACGAGTACGCACTGATGATGATTTAACAGTCGAAAGCGCTCTGCTAAGAATATTGAATAAATTATTTTGCACGAAATACAAATCTTCCCTTCTTTGGTTGAGATGACATTTTGCCTAGGAAAATACTTGCTTTTCACGAATTTCCCAATGGATATTCCGTTAACTGAGATCACAATAATGTTCCTCGCACTTTATTATAGTAGTGTGCGAAAACGCCGAATTTTGAATCGAAATTTTACCACTTAAACCTGGGAAAAAACGTAGATCTTGCAAGATAACGTGTTCTGTTGTACTCGTATCGATGTATATATGCACTTTTTTTCATATTTTTTTAGAGGAATCTTCTCTAGGCTTTTGTCACCACAACTCGGAAACACCTGTATTTATTTCGATTACATATTTTCAATAAAATTACTATACAGGGTCCGGACAATTTTATAGAGACAGTATCGCTATCTCCTAAACGGTAAGAAATAGAAAGTTGATTGAATTAGGCAAAAGTTGCGTAATTTGAACCTCATCAATATGACGTTTTGCAATCTGGACAAATGTCAGCTGTTCCTGAAATATTCTGAAAACAACTGAAAATCACTGATAGCGTTTTTATTTATTTTCTGCGTTAATATTGCAGGTAGAAATTTGAAATTTTGCGTTAACCCATTAGTGCATAATGTGTCTTATAATGGACGCTCCTTGACTATTTTTTTGTGACGTCAATCTTGCAGGAATTGAATGTTTCATGCGCCAGAACTGTAAGTGTAGTTCAACAACATACAGCTATCGCTTCTATTTCATGAATTTGTATCTCGACAATATTCTGCACGTGATCAAATGGATAACAATTTGTATTGCACCCGACAAGGAGGGTAACTATTTATTATAACGGAGTATAATGAATTTCAGAATTTCCTATCCCTCAAGATCTCATTATATGCATGTGTTTATATGAACCTATGAGGTAATTCGAATGATTTTTTTTTTGTAAGACACTCAAAATATTGCTTTTGTGTTGTGTCCATTATAATGGACTCTATGCATATCGGTCATCAAGATTTTTTTGTAGATCATTCTTGCAACACCTCTTAGACATATGGAATATGGCTCAGATATCGATCAACCAACAGATAATAATATATTATATTGCCTCCAGAAGAAAAGTTGGCAGAAATGCAGTTATTCGAATTTAGAAACTGCGAATCCATAATAAATCATATTTCTAAAGGAATTATCAAACAGCCGTGCGACTTTCGTTATTCTGATCCTGATTTTGATGGAATTGAAAATAATATACATCTTTGCATTATGAAAAGGAATATTATAGCATCAAATGATTGTACGTTATACTGCAGCACGTCAACTATAGACACGACTCCATCCACTCGTTCGACTCCTCTTTTTCTTCAACGGGTTCACATTTCCTTCCACTGGATCGTGTGAGGAGCACCGAAAAAAGGTCTGGAAGTATCATCCCAAATAATTTCTTGATATGATGCATTTCCATATACCCATCAGCTGAATTCCAGTATATATTCCAGAGTATATAAAATTGCAATTTTATATGTAAAATAGGACTGCATCTGAGAGATGCTTCAAAATGTATCAAGTCATCATGATGTATAATTTTCATTATTATTATTATTGATAATATTGTGATTGATGTTATCGAGTTTTTCATGTTCTGGATATGTACTTGAATAAAAATGAATACTGAAATTCCCTACTGATCACTTTCATCACTGAACCAATTTGCATAGAGTCCATTAAAATGGACGTGTCATATGAAAAAAATCTGTTGTAAAAAAAAATTATTCGTCATGAGTTATCATTCTTTGGGTATATTTGAATGAGTAAACATCTTCAGAATATAGATATTTGAAAAAAAGTATCTTCATGCACTAATGGGTTAATAGGTAATTAATCATGACGAAGATTTTGGTTTGTCAGAAATACTCTATCATCAATATTTTCGAAGATTCACCATGCAACTTTCGTTTTTATTATGGGCGCCATATTCGTTTTTTATACCATTGAATAGGGCAAAAAATACCCTTCACAGCCATGTAAAACATATTGACATTATACCATGAAACAGCACCAAAAACAGTAAAAACCATTTTTTGCTGGTTATCACTGCTTAAAATTAAACTGCTCAACATTTTCTAATGTGGTTGGCCCTTGATAATCAGGAAAAAAATCTTCTCAAGTAGAGAATTTGCATTCTCCTTCATATGAAGATATTCACATAATATCATTCTGAATATTCAACAGAAAACAACTAATTTCCTGACTATTGCTAGGAAAGTAGTTGTTTTCCTGTTGAATCAACCGAGAAAGAATTAATATTTTCATCACATGGAGAATGCGAATTCTCAATGTATTTCTTTATATATATATCAATTTTTTGTGTTCTTAAATATATCTGAGAATATTCCTCTTCAGTGCTAAGTGTTCTTTGAACCTTGTTTTTATGGGACGCCTTTCAAAACCTGAGTCTCTAAAAACCTTATCAAGTCCACTTGTGTACTTGTTTATTGAACGGGATTGGGATTTTTCTCTGATTGTTTTTATCTGCTTGAAAAGTTGTAGAATTCCTGAGTGATAACTTAAATTTATATCTAGGCATTAATTTATCTACTATTTTGATATCATAACCATTGACACCAGCCACTTTATAAACAACACTTCTTTCAACATCGAATCTTTGTTTGCTCAGAGGAAATGAAACTAGTCTATGCACTAGGAAATTCAAACTTGCCATTTTATGTTGAAAACAGTGGGTCATTAGTTATGTATGTAAGTGTGTTAGGTAGTTTTTTTCTGAAAACATCAAATTCCAAATTCTTTTCGCCATTTTTGATCACAAGACCATCTAAGAATGGTAATTGACCGTTGTTTTCGCATTCAAAAGTGAATTTGATAGAGGGGAAGCAATTGTTCAATTGTGAAATGAAGTTATCTATATCTGTGATTTTCGTATCAAAAATGGCAAAAATATCGTCGACATATCTAATCCAAACCCTAGGGAAATACTCTAATTTTCTTGTGCATTCGTTTCAAACCGATTCATGAACAGTTCAGCCAAGAAAAGTAATAAACAATTACCCATGGCTGTATCGTCATGTTGCTCAAAACATTATTTTCTCTATTGAAAAATATTTTGGCTCATGCAGAGGTTTGTGAGATCGACCAATTCTTTGATATTATCCGGATAAAGGTTGTTATATTCGAGTAATTCCCTTAAATTTTCCAAAATCGTTGGTAACATCTGAACTCAACCATGAATAACATTAACTTGACGGTTATTGTCTATTCACGGTTGGGTGGACATATTCTTAGTATATAAGTAGCCCACTAGGATAGAGCATTTAGTTTCAATCTCCTTCTGAAGATTCTAACATAGTTAGCGAAACACGTGTAGAGGTGTAAAAAATCGGTTTGGTTAGTGGTAAAACAGTATGTAGTATAAATCTATGTTTTGATAATGATAAAACACTCAGACCTACCTGCAAAAACGTCCTGCGTAGGAAGAGGATCTTCGGCAAAGTAAGGATCCTGCATGGCCTGCTCGGACGTTATGCGTTTGTTCGGATCCATGAGGAGCAACTTCTGCAGGAGGTGGAAAGCCTTGCTGTCCTGCTTTATCTTGTGCCTGTCCATGTACTTCACCAAAGAGCAATTCACATAGCTACGGAAATTGTAATCAGGTTTCCATCATCTTCAATGAAACAGGTTCAAAGATTTGAATCAATCAATCAACTTCAGTATTCCCAAGCAAGAATATTTGTTTACAGAAGGAAACATAGTAAATATACAAATAGATTCATCAAAATAAAGAATACAGTGAAATATGACTCACACTCAGGAAGAAATCCGTTTTTAAGTCCATCTAAAAATGGTTCTTAATTGAAATACCAAACTACAATACTATCTCTAAATACTCAAGGACCTACAGTCAGCATGGGGGCACACTGATTCTGTTTCATACAGATATAACATACAAACTTGATGTTAATGAAATGAGAAATTTTGATTCAATGCTAGTAGAAAAAGAGTTTGAATTTTGCGCTGTTCATTGCAAAAATCCAAATATAATCATAATTTGCCTGTATCGCTCACCTTCATCGAATGTCAATCTTTTTTTAGAAAGACTAGAAATACTGTTAGTACAGATTCCTTATAATGCCTCTGTAATACTCACAGGTGATTTCAACATAGATTATGGAGATAAAACTTCAAATGCAACGCAGTCACTAGACAATATATTGAATAGTTTTAATCTAGTTATGCATATTGATTCTCCCACTCGTTATTCCAGATATTCTAGTTCAATTATAGATTATGTTTGTTCAAATATTGAGAATATAAAATGTTATGTAACCAATGCTGGCCTTTCAGACCATGAAGCAATTTTATGCACTGTGCCACATGATCTCAGAATCCCTAGTAAAAAAGAATATAAAGGAAGAATATATTGCAAAAAAAATTTTGACAAATTCAAGGAACTTTGTAATGCACTTGACTGGCGTGAAGTCATGAGAGGAGATGATCCTCTAACAAAATACCATTCGATGTTGTCGTATGTATTTAACAGGGCATTCCCAATCAGAAATATCAAGAGTAAACCTAGAAAACCGTGGATAACTAGAGGTATTAGAGTATCAGCACAAAATCTGCGATTCTTACACTCGGTAAGAAAATTTGCCATCGGTAATGAAGCCTTCAACTCATATTATAACAAATATCGATCAATTTACAGGAGAACTCTCGAAATTGCTAAACAGATACATTATAGACAAAAAATAGGGAAATCTGGAGATAGGCAGAAAGAGAGCTGGGCCATTATTAAGGAACTACGAGGGGGAAGAAAAAATCATTAAATTCCTATAAAGACGGATCTTGGAAGTGATGATATTAATGGTTATTATTGTTCAGTGGCAGACATCCTTTCAAAAGATATTCACCCCACTACAGATCCATTATCTTACATGAATAATATTTCTATTTCTGAATCATTTTATTTTGCTCCCACAGACATTCTTGAATTGAAACAAACTTTTGATGACAAAACGCAATCGTCATTCCTTTATACAAAGGTGGTGATACAAATGATCCCGCAAACTTTAGGCCTATCTCAATGCTACCCACACTGTCGAAAATAGTTGAAAAACTTGTAAAAAAGAGAATGATGATTTTTTTAAATAAGCATAACAGCATCAATTCTGCCCAGTTTGGTTTCCAGACTGCTAAGAGTACTGATGATGCAATTTTCAATCTATTACAACATGTGTATCTCAAACTTAATGATAAGGAAGCTGCGGCTGCAGTTTTTTGTGATCTGACTAAGGCTTTCGACTGTGTCAACCACAAATTTCTGCTTCAAAAATTAGAAAGATATGGTTTCAGGGATTTAGTTTTGCAATGGTTCACTTCTTACTTATTCGAAAGAACCCAAAGTGTGTCCCTTCAAGGTAATATATCATGTAGATTGGAGGTTAGTTGGGGAGTGCCTCAAGGATTTGTGCTTGGACCTATCCTCTTTTTGTTATACATCAATGACCTAGCGTCGATCGATATTATAGGAAAATTCACCCAATTTGCAGATGACACCACACTATTTTGGCACAGTAGAAATAGTTATGACTTACAACAAACAATTAGTAACGATATTGCTAAGGTGAAAAAGTGGTGCGATTCTAATATGTTGTCCTTTAACATCTCTAAAACAAGTGTCCTAACTTTCAATTGCACTCTGCAGGGAGAACTTCAGTTAGGTAATCAAGTAATCAGTAATAGAACAGATACGAAGTTTCTAGGTTTACACATTGACAATAAATTGAAGTTTAGTGACCATATTGACAAATTGCCACAATTTCAATTTCAAAATATCTATGGAAAATACTTCAATTTCTGATCACAGAATTATGTATACTACCATAAAAAAATCCAACACTCAATTAAAACAATTTAAAAAACGTGAAATAGTGAAAATTGATTATACTAAATTCAAACAAGTATTTTCTGAAAAATTAATGCAAACACAATGTGAAGTATTTCAGGACATAATAGACATTATTGTGGAATCTAAAAGACAATGTTCATCAAAGATATATTTGAGATCACGTGAAGATAACGATTGGATCAATGACACAATTATTCAAGAAATAAAAATTAGAAATTCCAAATTTGATAGACATAAACAAAATGTTGGTAATCAAGAGCTTTTCAATGAATACAAAATACAGAGGAATAAAGTTAATGCTCTGATAAAAAGGGCGAAAGCTCAACATATAAATAGAAAATTTGAGAATTCTGAAGGTAATCAAAGAAAACTTTGGGATACGATAAACTATTGTTTGAGAGGTTCCACAAAATCAAACAGATATAGTGATATTGAATCGATAAAAATTAATGGTAACATTGTCAATGATGATCTAGAAATAGCCAAAATTATGAATTATCATTTTTCGAGTATTGGTGAGAATATAGCAAAAGAAATAATATCGTATTATAATAATCTTCCACGTCAAAATGTCTGTCCACAATATAATGATTCCACAATGCTTCTGTTTCCCACTGATGAAAGCGAAATCATTTCTATTATTCATGATTTAAAAAAGACATGTCCTGATCCAGAAGGTTTGATTACTAAAGACATATTTGAATTGAGACACATTTTAGCTACACCAATATCAAAATTGATCAATGAATCTTTCATGAAAGAAAGTTTCCCACACGAATTAAAACATGCATCAGTAAGAGCTATTTACAAAAATGGAAATGCTCAGGATCCAACTAACTATAGACCAATAGCTTTAATAAGCATATTTTCTAAAATTTTTGAAAAAATTCTCAAGAAACGAATTGTAGAATTCATCAACAAAAAATATAGCTTTGATTCTAATCAATTTGGTTTTCAAGAAAACAGTGGAACACAAGCAGCAGTACTACAAGTGATAGATTCAATCCAGAGAGGACTTGATTCAGGAAATTATGTGGTAGCTGTTTTCATTGATCTCAAAAAGGCTTTTGACACAGTTGATCATAAAACACTTTTAGAAAACTTAGAAACAATGGGACTCAGAGGCACTGTGAGAAATATTTTGAATTCATATCTTGAAAATAGGACAATCAATACAAAATCAAACAACTCTGTGTCAAATAAACTATTAATCAATAAGGGTGTCCCACAAGGCTCTGTTTTAGGACCTATACTATATTTACTTTATGTTCAAAATATCAGTGAAATTGGTCTAGCGTGTGAATATACCATGTATGCAGATGATACAGTACTTTTATATGAAGGCAAGAATCCTTCAGATTTAGAAAATATGATAAATGAAGACTTGAAAATATTTGAAAAATGGCTCCAATCTAACCTTTTATCGATAAATACGAACAAAACAGAATATATGATTTTTCACCAAAAAAATAAACAAAAAATTCACCTCAACCTCAAAATAAAAAATGAACTCTTGAAACAAACTGACCAGATAAAATATCTTGGTATTTGGTTTGATGACAGGTTGAAGTGGGACAAACATATTGATGTTCTGACAAAAAAAATATCTCCAATTATTGGTGCATTGAGAAGATGTCCCAAACTTGATATTAAAATTGCAAACATGATTCTCTACTCTCATATACTGAGTCGTATCAACTATTTAATAAATGTTTGGGGATCTTGTTCAAAAAATAATTTCAATAAAATATCAACATTATATAGAAAATCGTTAAAAGTATTGTATCGTCTCCCATTTGATACACCAACCAATCAATTGTATGAAATAACAAATACGTATTCTTTAGATGAAATATATAGAATTGAAACTCTCAAAATATCATATAATATCATAAATAAAAAATTGAAGTCGAATATTATTTTGATACGGAATTCTGAAATTCATAATCATGAAACTAGACAATATAACTTGTTCCATCTTGACGCCGCTAGCTCCCTAATCGGACAAAAAAGATTCACTCATTCAGCCTTAACTGAATTCAATAAAATACCTGATAATATAAAAAATTGCAGAAATATAGGTATATTCAAAAATGAAGTAAAAAAACTGATTATTTCTGAGCGGACTGGATAAAATTAATCATGCCATTTTTCTTTTTTTTTTTTTTTTTCTTTTTTTTTTACAAATATTATTCTTTGTTTGCCAATTTACAGTTGTTGATATAATTATTTTGAATGATGCTATGTTTACCTATAGGTATATAATTATGTACTTCCTTATACCAGAGCCTATTCTGTCTGGAAGTTATTTGTTCAATAAATAAATAAATAAATAAATAAATAAATAAATAAATAATAAAATATTGACAAATTAAGGAAAAAGTTGTCATCTGGCTGTTATGCAGTCAGAACAACATCATGGGAACTTGGTAGAGAAATGGCCAAAAGTGTATACTTTGCTCTCATTGATTCACATTTGAGATATGGAATTTGTTTCTGGGGTTCATGTAGTAAAACTTTGTTTGATGTGATTTTTGTCCTACAAAAAAGAGCCGTGAGATACATGTGTAGAGCTGGATTCAGGGATACTTGCAAGCCATTATTCATAGAGCACAAAATATTACCTCTTCCATGTATTTTCATTCTGGAAACGGTATGTCTCATACACCGAAAATATAAAAACGAAAATCATATTACTACACACTATAATACAAGACGGGCACATAATTTAAATATACCAATACCTAGCTCTACATTAATAATAAACTCTTTCATTTACAATGGCAGAAAATTGTATAACCATTTGCCTGATGAGGTAAAATGTATCAATAACCCAAAAATGTTTAAAAAATTGGTCAAAAGTCTTCTAATTGAAAAAGCTTGCTACTCCTTAGACGAATTCTTTTCAGAAAAATTCCTAAAATAATTCACATTGCTAATATCCTGTTGTTTTTCGATTTAAAACTTTTAACTATATTCTTTGGTTTCAACAGTTTCTGTAATTTTAATGTGTTTTATATTGTTCACTGTATTGTGTTAGTTCTATTTATACAATGTAGGGTTTCATTTTTATACTCTACTTTATTTCTTTATTTATGTATATATATATAAGCATGTTCGACTTTGTCAGTGAGAATTTTATTCTTCAGACAATAAAGTATATTTTGATTTTGATTCAGCCTATAGTGATTGTAAAAAAAAAATTTTAAAATCAGATAAGATGTCAATATCACAGTAGTAGATATTTCTTTGATTCTTGATTATTTGGTAGCGAATTGTGTTGTAGTATCATTCCGTTGTAATTTATGGATTTTTCACCAATAACTGATTTAATTTTCAAGGTTGGCAACATCATTGTTCCATTTGAAACACTTTGGGTGATGTCATGGAAACCATCCATCCAAAGTGGTCCAGATTTTTTCAAAGAAAAAACAAAATAACACCAAGTCGACCGACCACAAAAATTATATTACACAAATTGTATAGTTTGGGACTAGTTTCGGATCAAACAGACATCTTCAGACACATCAGTACACAGTACCTGTAAATATATTTAATTTACAGAGGATAATACGTTATTGAGGAACAAACATACCTATGAGGCCATGTGTATCATATTATAAAATGAAACCAAAAATTTAAGAGTCGTGGTTTGGCCAAAAATCAGTCCGGTAAAGGGATGCCTTAATTTTTGAACCGACTAAACAGCCAAAAGAACCCGACTATTATCAGGTTCAACATTGGCACAAACTTGGGAAAATTATATTTACTTAATTCACTCAGAGGAGTTTCATCTTCAAATGGCCTTTTCCTTGGCTTTTGTCTTTCACAAAAATGGACATACAAATAGGATATAAACTGCTCCACATTTGAAGGGAGACAAGCGAACATTTTGTTTGTTTTCGAACCGTGATAACTTTGGATGAGATCAACCGATCTTTGATTAGTTTTGAGATTGTGATTGCCCAGTTGATTGGCTATAACATATTTTTTTTTACGTTTCTCCACCATTCCAGAATTATGACCTACAGGATGATATCTGAAAGTGTGATAATTTCCGAAAAGTTTGAGGTCGCCCCGTTAGCAGGATAAATTTTTTTTAATTTTTCTGACGGCAAAAACATGAACCCTAATGTGTTTCCTCGAAATGGTTTCGGATTCATCAAGATCCATACAAGATGTTTTGAGATATGCAATATCATGGATTAGCAAAAGTGATTTCGTGATTGAACGAAAAACCTTCAGGGTTAGTTCGCAGGGAGGAATAAAGTGAATGTGGAGTGTGGTTATTTTATGAATAAAATTGTCAAAGCTAGGATGTTTTTTTTTCAGTGGATATAGAGAATGAGAATTGATGAACATATACCACGAAGAGAATACAGATAATACGTAACACAATATTTTTTTAATAAAGAAAAATTAACAACGGCAGATGTGGTCGATTATCAATATTTTGTTACACCACCCCTGGCCGCTGCGAGAGCCCTAACTCTTCTCGGCATACTTGTTATCAAGCCATCAATGAAATCTTGGGGAATAGCTGTCCATTCTTCCACTATCGCATCTTCCAGTTGTTGAATATTCATCATTTCACCTTCTCTTCTCTTCAAACATAATTTTAACCTAGCCCATACATGTTCTATTGGGTTCATGTCTGGAGATACGGGTGGCCATTCCATTCTTTCAATATCATGTTGTCTCAGAACTTCGGTTACAATTCTCGCACGATGTGGTCGTGTATTATCATCGACCAGTACGAAATTGTCTCCAAAGTTTTGAGCAACTGGTATAACAACATCTCTTATACACATGTCACGATATCGAACAGCATTCATACTTTCCCTCAAAATAACCAACGTGGTGCGATGATTCATCATGATACCGCCCCATATCGTAACACCCCCACCCCCAAATGCCACCCGCGCCTCCATGTTTCCCTCCAGAAACCTCTCACCCCGTTCTCGCCATACTAAAATCCTTCCATCTGATCTGAACATATTACACCTACTCTCATCAACGAATAAACATCTCCTCCAATCAGCTATTCCCCAGTTCAAATGGTTCTGAGCCCAAAGTCTTCGAGCTATCCTGTGGTTCAGCTTTAACAAAGTACAAGATGCCCTCCTTCTCGCTCTCAGATTGCGCTCATGAAGCCTTCTTCTGATTGTCTCATCTGAGACAACAACTCCTGTTGCATTTCTTAGTGCACAGTTCAGTTGTCCAGCAGTCTGTGTTCGAAGACGACGTACCGAAGTAACTAAGAAATTATCATTTCTATCTGAAGTCTTCCGTTGTCGTCCACCTCCGTGACGATAATTAGGATCTCCTGTTCGATCGTGACGACGGATTGCCCTGTATGTTGAAGCTCTTGATGTATCGAAATACTGTCCAATGTCTTTGTTTGGGAAAGATGGCAACACTGTCTTCTTTTCAATAAAAGTAGCTTTCTTCGCGAAATGAGCGTTACAAGTTTTTTGGTGAAAATCCCATTTTTTGCGTCCTATGCCCAAGTCACGCAGAATGGACACAGACAGACCAAGTTACTATGAATTCGAACGCTGGCCAGTGAAAAAGTCGCAAAACTCTCGAGTGTCGAGTTATCATACGCGCTAACAAGTGCATACTACTTTTGAAGTGACATAACCGGGATTCTTGGCTCTACATTCTAAAATACTGTGTTATGTGCGCTCTACTATGAAAACTGATGGTGATCACCTCCAGGATGATACCGGTCTAAGGATGACAAAGAGGAAGCCGACATGAAGGTACAATTTTGTAACGCTCTCGTTTGCTAATCAATGATACTTAATATACAATCATACAGTCCATTTTCGCATTCCCAAACATTTGGTCCTTCGAGCCGGATAAGATTTTGTTTTTTTTTATCTTTTGTTTTTTATATTTCAATTTGGTATCATTGATTAAAATACGCATTTGTTTTAGCTAATACAAGCTCGCTTCAAATATTTTAAAATTTTTAATATCTTATGATAAGTTCGCAAAGTTTTTCCTTTCATTCTAATATCGCGCTAAATTTATTCACTGTCGTTCGAGTTTAGTTGATACATTTCATTCGAAGCCATATTGCTTTCATTCAACAGATAAGGCGAGAAACACATCGTTGAAATTGTAGGTGGAGGTGTGGCTTTCGCGGGTGGATGACAGAAACAGGTGCGCGACTCGATGCTTTGATTTCATTCGATTTTGGCAGAGCGATCACCGCTATCAGCTGTTTGTTTTGATTGATATTCGCATGGTATTTTCGATTGTTCCGCATATTTTGGTTTCTCAAAAAGTTATTTAAGTTACGCTCATTATTCGCCAATTTATTATAGTAAATTAGTTGTTTTTTTTTGCAAACATGGTTGATCGAGTAAAAAAGGCAAGGTATAGTAGAAGTACGGCGCTCAATGAAGTTCAAGTTTTAATCAATTTAGCTGAGAGAGCGAGAAAAGAGCAGTCCGTCCGGAGTTTATTTTTTGTCCGGTGTGCTGAATTAGAAGTCGTGAGAGAAGAGTTCGACACTAATCATAAAGTCATTGTCAGTGCTCTTTTAGCAGATCCAAACAGTGACGCAACTGCTGAAGATGCTATTTTAGAAGGGTTTCGCAGCGATTATTTTGTTATTAAAAGTATTTATCATGATTTATTTGACAACTCCGCGCAAGGTAGAGGTTCACTCGAAACATCTGGTAATAGTAGCTTTCTTTCTAATAATAACTCTAACGTGAGATTGCCAAAAATAGAGTTACCTAAATTCAATGGTGATTATACCAGTTTTGCTTCTTACTATGATTTATTCAACGCTCTAGTTCATGACAACTCTGGTTTAAGCGAAGTAGAAAAATTTAACTATTTAATTTCGAGTTTGCAAGGTCCTCCAATGTCATTAGTTCGGAATTTACCTATTACCGCTGATAATTACGCAACCGCATATAGAACTTTAGTTGATAGATATTCGAATGTTAGGTTAAGGGCTCAAGCCCATTGGGCTCAGTTAGAAAACGCTCCAAAATTATCATCCGACAATCCTACATCTATAAGGAAAGTTTTGGACATTTTTTCCGAGAACCTATCGGCTCTTCGCACTTTGAAATTTCCTGTTGATTCTTGGGATTTTATTCTAGTGATGATGATCCAAAAACGCATGGATAATAATTCCCTCCAAAAATTTGAATTGGATCATGGATCTAAAAATGTACCAACATATAAGGATTTAACTGAATTTCTGGAAAAAATTTGGATTTCAATGGATTCGTTGACATTCACGCCTGTACCCAAGAATAAACAAGTTTTTTCAAAGGCCAATCATAATCAAAGCAATTCAGTTAATCGCACGAATGTATTCTTAGCCAAACCTTCGCTCGGTGGGTGTGTATTATGTAAGGAGAATCATGTCTTACGCACTTGCCCCGAATTTTTACGTAAACCTGTTGCTGAACGATTCACTTTTTGTAAAAGTCAACGTCTTTGTTTCAATTGTCTGAGCAACATTCATATGATTCAGGCTTGTAAATCAACTTCTGTGTGTTTCCATTGTAAGAAGAAACATAACAGTCTTTTGCATTTTGAAAACAACGCTTCCAATTAAGAAGGGTCAAATTCCATTTCCACCAATGTTTCGCAAAATACGGCTACTCCCTCATCAGGGACTACTACTGCTCTGTTTGGTAGTTCGGTTAATGTCTCACAACATATTAACTCTCTACCGAGTGTGTTGCTGGCTACGGCCATGGCAGAGGTGCTGGACGGGCGAGGTGAATATCAGTTAGTAAGATGTCTCATTGACTCAGGGAGTATGAGCTCTTTCATCACACAAAAGGCAGTCAACCGGCTAGCACTCCGGTCCAATCAATCCGCAGTGGATATAAAAGGTTTAGGATCCATGCAAACTGTTTCAACTCATGGTGGAGTTGTAATTACTCTTCGACCAGTGAAAAATTCAACTATCTCATTCATAGTTGACGCTATCATTTTGTCAAAAATTTGTGATCCGTTACCAGAGTCACCGATTTCTTCTGAAAAGTGGCCACACTTGGCAACTATTGATTTAGCTGATGAATTTTTTGATGTTCCCGCAAATATCGATGTTTTGTTAGGCGCTGATATTTTTTCGCAAGTGTTATTAGATGGTCGTATTTCTGGAGTTAAGGGCAGCCCTGATGCCATAAACACTGTGTTTGGTTATATAATCATGGGGAAAGTGTCGAATTCCACCACTTCATTGATTTCTTCATTTTCTTGTTCGACAATGGAATTCACAGCGCTGGATGAAACCTTAAAAAAATTCTAGGAAGAAAATTCTGTCTCCAGATGAAATTCTTTGTGAACAGATATTCAATCAATTTTGCTCGAGAGATGATTCTGGTCGGTTTTGTGTCGCACTTCCATTTCGGGATGTACTTCCGGCCTTTCCTGGTTCTAGAGCTTTAGCTCTACAACGTTTTCTTTCGCTAGAACGCCGCCTGCTTAAGGATCCGAAATTATATTCGGATTATTCTGATTTAAGGGGTTAAGGGGTCGGCTACATGGCCACCGACTCCAGGGGAATAGCAGAGGAGGTCGGGCAAACCTCTCGAGGAAGCTATTCCCAAGACCGTCTGTGCGCGATCTAGAATCGCATCCTGCCCGAGGTGACCCTGCATAAACTAAACACAGCGGATCTAGACAAGGTAAGTCGAAACAATCCCCTAAGTCAAGGTGTGAGAATTCCGTGCCGAGGACTGGATGGTAGCAGGGAGTGCTATTAAGAACGGAGCCTTGGGGACACCTGGCGACCTCCCCAAGTAAAAGCCCTCCCCCTGCAAGGGGCGCTGCAGGGGGCGAAGCCAATTCCCCATTACTCGTGGGATCTTTATGAAACCAAAAAAAAAACCAAAAACAAAAACAGGGAGGACTGAGGTAACACCCCAGACCCCAAATGAGGGAACCGATTCGGGACCCTCTACCTTACCGGAGGGAACTCTCGGAGGACCCTCCAACCCATCCCAACCTTCCTCTGGAACCACTCAGGGATCAGAGGCCCCAGAGAGTAGCTCTTCGGAACTCTCATTTACCACCCCTCCCGAGGTCACCCCGGTGACCTCGGAAAACACCCCAACGATGGGGGATTCCTCCACGGAGCCCCCCGTCTTCCCTACAAACCCTCTCCCTACCCCCACCCCCAACCCCCCTCAGACCTCCCTAGAAGAAGCCGAGGAACGGCAACGGACCTCGGTAGATGAAAGACTCCATTGGACAAGAGTCAAAAAGCCCAACGTCTGTGGGGCTGCGAGGAAGCGGAGGAAGAGGGAGCAACAGCGGGGTCTTGTGGCTCCTCCAGGGGGAGCTCCTGATCCAGCAGAGGCTGGCACATCTTCCGATGTTTCCAAGAGAGGATCCTCAACAGGAGCCTCTCAGAAGGATCGGACACCTGCCTCCAAAAGAGGCAGGACACCAGGGTCTACTCCAGTGGAGACCAGGCAGGAGTCCAAAAAACCAAGGGTCGGCAACCCCGGCCAGTGGAGGGCGGACTACGCACAGGTTGCCGCTGGAGATAAAGCTCTGCAGTTGGTCATCACCCAGGAGGACCAGCCTGAAGAAGGCTTCGGCGAGGACCAACTGTTAGAGTTCCTAGATGCTGTGGGAGATGCGATTGCAGATATCCCAGCGGATACTGCACCTCCACAGTTTCAGTCTACACGACTGTGGCGAAGACAGCTGTTGGTAACTGCTACCAACGAGTTTTCGAAGGAGTGGCTCACCAGGGAGTTGAAGAACATCAAACCCTGGAAAGACGCCACTCTTATTGTCATGGACCCAACAAGGCTCAAGCTACGCCGGGCAATGTTGTGGATCCCTGGCAAAAGGTTTCTGCCTAACCAGGAAATCCTCAAGAGACTGGGGAAGCAGAATCCAAGCCTCTCGGTATCTCCTTGGAGAATCTGGGAGAGGAAAGAGGAGAAGCAAGGACTTCGCCTCGTGGTGGGGATGGACGAAGAGTCTATCAGGCTTCTCAGCCTGATGAACTTCCAGCCCTACTACAGTGCGACACAGGCAACTGTGACTATCCTTGAAGGGCCTATGGCTCAACAAAGAGTGTCTAGGGGTACCGATCAAGGGACCTCCGGAACCCAGACCAGGCGAGTTGTGCCCGCTGCCTCGGCCCCCCAAACCGGAGGAACCTCACGAGGGATCTCTGAAACGGTGGCCGAGGAGGCGCGTACAAAAACGTTAGTCGTGGGTGAAAGAGGAACTGCTGAGGTCGGGGCTCCTAAACCTGAAACTGGAGGATCGTCAGACGACACCTCCAGGAGCGACATGGTAGGAGGAACTCCCTCGAGGACCTCCTACCGGTCAGAGTCGCCTATGAGCGATGAGGTCCAACCAATGGAACTCGGAGTGGTGACTGAGGAACCCGAAGGGGGACCTCAGTCAGACCAATAACAGGAGGCCGAGCTGACGAAGGCGGGCGATGGAGCCAAGCTGCGGAGGAGCCACAACAAGTAAGTTCATTTATGTCTGTAAATGTCCTACAAATAAACTTACAACATGGGAAAGCCCCAACGGCCCTGGCATGCCGAAGGATCCGAGAGTGGGACATAGATATCCTACTAATACAGGAGCCTTGGACATACCAGGGCAAGATAAGAGGGCTGGGAATGGGCGGAGGAACGGCCCATTACTGTGCCTCTGTCGATACCAGCCCCCGGGCGTGTATTTATACAAAAGGCATGAAGGTCTTCCCTGTCCCAGGATTCTGTACCAGAGACCTGGTGGCGGTAGAGATCCTCATGCCGTTAAATGGTCGCACCCAGGAGGTAGTAGTCTGCTCAGCGTACTTTCCGTACGAGACAGCTGCTCCGCCTCGGGAGATCGAATCGTTAGTACGATATTGTGAGGAATCTGGGAAGGGGCTTCTCATCGGCTGTGACTCGAATGCCCACCATATCCTGTGGGGCAGCCGGGACACGAACCCGAGGGGAAGTGCTCTGCTCGAATTCCTCACCACCAGTAATCTGGAAATCATAAATGAGGGCTCAGTACCTACTTTTTTTCACGCCTAGGCGGCAATCTGTTATAGATCTTACTCTATGCACTCGAGATATGTTGACCCAGGTTCATTCATGGAAGGTGTCACAAGATGAATCTCTATCAGATCATCGACACATTCTGTTTACGCTGGGGGGTACAAGCGCTCCAGAAAAAGAAACATATAGGAACCCTCGTGCCACCAAGTGGGACCTCTTCCGGGAGGAACTCAAAGGAAGGCTTGTGGGTTTGCCATCAAAGTACGGGAGTGAGGCCGAAATAGATACAGTGGTGTCGTATCTTAATAAAGCCATCACGTCCTCGTACGAAAACAGCTGTCCACTTAAAGACAGGGCTACCAATGCCAGAACGCCATGGTGGAATTCAGAAATAGAAAACCACCGCAGGCTCACAAGAAAGCTTCTAAACAAAGCGAAACGTACCAACGTACCGCAACACTGGGAAGAATGTAAGTCTGCCCAGAGAGCGTACAAGAAAGCCATTCGGCAAGCACAAAGAGACAGTTGGCGTGCCTACTGCGGAGAAATAAACACAATTTCTTCAGCGGCAAGGATATGCAAAGTTCTCTCCAAAGAACCGGGAAGAGGAGTGGGCGTGCTGTCTCTGTCAGATGGTCGAGAAACCACAACGGCAGAGGAAACATTGCAGCACCTCATCTCCACACACTTTCCGGATTCAGAAATAGCCAACGAACCACCTTTGAGGACGAGCCCAGTGAGAAGAACTCACATGGACTATCAAACGGCGTCAAAGGTGGTTACATACGAGAAGGTGAGATGGGCTGTAAAGACATTCGCACCATTTAAATCACCAGGGGAAGATGGAATATTTCCGGCCCTCCTACAAGAGGGACTGGACACCATCATTTCCCTGCTTATGAAGATATTTCGGTCCTGTCTGGCTCTGGGCCACATACCAGTGGAATGGAGATCGGTTAGGATCGTATTTATCCCGAAACCAGGGAAAACAGATTATTCCGATGCCAAAGCGTATAGACCCATCAGCCTCACGTCTTTCCTCATGAAAACACTGGAGAGGCTGATAGATCGATACATCAGAGATGTGCCACTGCAAATAAACCCGCTGCACGCACAACAATATGCCTATCAGACTGGGAAGTCCACAGATGCGGCTCTCCATCATCTTGTCCACAAGATAGATGGAGTGCTAGCTGGTGGACGCTCAGCCATGGGAGTCTTCCTAGACATAGAAGGAGCATTTGACAATACGTCATTTGAATCGATATGCCACGCCGCGGATAGACATGGGGTCCACCAAACCTTGACCAGGTGGATTAGGGCCATGCTATCGCAGCGAGTGGTAAAAGCAGAACTATGTGGGAGGTCGGTTGCTGCCAAGGTATCAAGAGGATGTCCTCAAGGAGGGGTTTTATCACCACTACTATGGTGCCTGGTAGTAGACGAGCTCCTCATAGATTTGAATAAGCCAGGGCTATATGCGCAAGCATATGCAGATGACTTGGTAATAATGGCCCAAAATCAATCGGCGAACCGGCTAGGGAATCCAATCATGGAAGCCCTCAATAAAGTGGAACAGTGGTGTTCCACCAGTGGATTAAGAGTCAATCCAGAAAAGGCGAACTTGGTATTATTCACTAAGAAACGCAAAATAGGAACACTTCCTGAGATATTTCTCTCGGGAAAGTGTCTCCAATATAAAAGCTCATCAAAGTACCTTGGAGTTATAATAGACTCCAAGCTCACTTGGAATGAGCACATTGCAAACCGCACTAAGAAGGCTGTATGCTGCTTCTGGGCATGCAGACGAGCCTTTGGAAAAACATGGGGTCTCACACCTAAGACCCTTCACTGGATATACACGGCAGTAATACGCCCAACACTTACGTACGGGTCCATTGTATGGTGGACCAGTACCAATAAGGGCAAGACCAACAGAGAACTGGATAAAGTCCAGCGACTGGCCTGCCTGGGAATAACAGGTGCTCTGAGAACGACGCCTACCAGGGCTCTTGAAGTTCTGTTAGGTCTGCCGCCTCTACACCTGTTCATACAACACGAAGCCATGAGAACTGCTTACCGACTCAACGGTGCAAACCAGTGGGTCGGAACAGAAGCAGATCAAGGCCACTCCCTCATATGGAATAAGGCAAAGGAAAACTGTCCCATCCTCATGATGAGAAGGGATAATACCTTGCCAATTCTGAACTTCAACAAAGCCCCAAACACTGTCATCCCTACGAGGGAAGAATGGAATGACACAACACCTGGCGTGCCTCCTCCGAATGAGTCAATCTGGTACACGGATGGCTCAAAATTTGGGGGCGGTTCAGGTGCAGGGGTATACAATGAAGGAACAGGGAAAGAAATTTCAGTTCCTTTGGGCGAATATGCCTCAGTGTTCCAGGCAGAAGTACTTGCAATACTCACCTGTGTCCAAGAAAACCTAATTATGAGAGGTCATAGACCAATCACTATATGCTCGGACAGCAAAGCTGCAATACTGGCTTTGCAATCCAATAGGATCACATCCAATTTGGTGTCCGAGTGCAGAAAAGCCTTGGAAAACCTGGCAAAATCAAGAAAAGTCAGCCTCATGTGGGTTCCGGGACATTCGGGAATACCCGGAAACGAGGAGGCAGACAGACTGGCAAAGATCGGTTCAGGACGGACCCCGGTCGGACCGGAACCAATCTTGGGAATACCAAATAGCCTGGCAATGTCCTCTATAGAGGAACAGCTGCAAAAGCAATTCCTCAAAATATGGAAGGACACACCAGGAATGAGACAATCGAAGCTCCACATAAAGGAACCTTCGAAGAGGCTCGCAAAAGAGGTTTTATTCCTAAACAGGCGAAACCTTAAAATGGTAGTGGGGCTCCTAACGGGGCACAACCACCTCAATAGGCACCTAGAGCTTATTGGGATCAAGGATGACCCCCTTTGCAGATGGTGCCTGGAAGATGACGAAACGTCATCACATGTCCTCACTGAGTGTCCAGCACTGACGCATCAGAGGAAGGCTGTCCTTGGCAACATAATCTTGAGGCCAGAGGACGTAAAAGAGATTCAGCTGAGGAAGCTGCTGAACTTCTCCAAGGCAGTCGGCATACCCAGCTGAATGTTGTAACATGTGGGCGCACAATGGGCCCGAATAAGGAGGCCCACGTGCAGGGGGTTCACCCGCCCACCAGTGCTTCGAAGAAGAAGAAGAAGAAGATTCTGATTTTATGAGGGAATATCTGTCGCTGAATCACATGGAATCCGTTTCTCATGACGAGAGTCTTATCAATTCCTATTATATCCCTCACCACTGTGTGTTGAAGCCTGAGAGCTCAACCACAAAACTTAGAGTTGTTTTCAATGCGAGTGCAAAAATCAATGATTCGTCCCTCAATGATCATCTGCTTACAGGCAGCAAATTACAGCAGGATATATGTTCGATTTTGTTAAATTTTAGGCTACACAAGTACGTACTGTGTGCTGATGTGAAGCAAATGTATCGCATGATACTGTTAGTCCCGGAACATCGCGACTATCAGAGGCTTCTATGGCGATTCAATCCGAATGATCCTATCCAAGATTATCGACTTCGAACTGTTAATTTTGGTATAAAGTCCAGCCCTTATTTAGCTCTCCGCACTCTCATTCAATTAGCTGACCTTGAAGGGCACGATTTTCCTCGAGCTGCTGCAGCTATTCGACGTGATACTTTCGTCGATGATATAGTTACTGGAGCATCTTCTATAGAGGAAGCACAGGCGCTTCAGCAGGAACTTGTTGGTCTATTTCAAAAGGGTGGTTTTGAGCTACGCAAGTGGTGCAGCAACGAAGTGTCGATTTTGGGGAGTATACCTGAATCTCACCGATCTGATAACCCACTTTCATTTGAGGCAGAGACAGAAACTATGTCTTTGAAAATTTTAGGACTCAGATGGAATCCTAACGCAGATTATTTTTCTTTCGCAGTTAAACCTATCAATAGGGATTTTACCAAACGTACAATGCTCTCCGATCTCGCGCGAGTATACGATCCCATCGGATTTCTAGCTCCTATAACGTTTCTTACGAAACACCTTCTTCAGTGTTTATGGATTTCTGGAGTGGGATGGGATCAACCGCCTGATGATGAAATTCGTCAAATTTGGTCGCAGTTTAGGCAAGAATTGCCTTTGTTATCTACAATTCGAATTCCTCGCTTGATTTGTAATGACACTTATGGGCATTATGAAGTTCATGGATTTGGCGACGCTTCTGCTAAAGGTTTTGGTGCTGTTGTCTATATTAGAGTTATTGATGCGGATCAAGAAATTCATACTTTTCTTATCTGTGCAAAAAGTAAAGTAGCGCCACTCAAACCTATCACTATTTTTAAATTAGAGCTCTGCGCCGCAGTTCTACTTGCGAAATTGATGTCATATGTTCTGAAGCTCTATAGTAAGGAATTGAAGTTCGAAAGAGTATGTGCATGGTCTGATTCAAAGGTTGCCCTGGGTTGGATTAGATCTCCCCCCTATAAATGGCAAACTTTTGTGGCCAATCGTGTCTCGCTGATTCAAGAGCGGTTATCTCCTTCCTCCTGGTTCTATGTTAAATCTGAACTCAATCCTGCTGACGTTGTATCGAGGGGATTGCTTCCTTCCCAAATTACAACAGCGGCATTTTGGTTTCAAGGTCCTGACTTTCTTCGGGTGAGCGGTGATTCCTGGTTGAAATTGCCTGAATTGGATCTTGCTCCTTCAGAAGAAGCAGAAACATCAGAAGCTAAGCGACATGTTTTTCTCGTAATGACTGAGGGGGGTAACTTCCTAGACGATTTGTTAGAAAATCGTTCATCTTTCGAAATTGTTTTACGTATTGTTGCATATATTCTCCGTTTTATTTCTAATTCGAGAAATTCTGTCGAAAAAAAGGGTGGTTGGCTTACATCATCCGAATTGAATGATGCTCTGAAGGTTATTGTGTTACGTACGCAGTCAGTGTCATTTAGAAGTGAGATAAACGGTGATAATTTCTCCAAACCGCTACGGAAATTGAACGCCTTTATTGATGAAAATGGTCTTCTTCGAGTTGGTGGCCGATTAAAGTACGCCCAACTCCCCTATGATGTGAAACATCCACTGTTGTTGCCAAGAAATTCTAGGTTGACTCGTTTATTGATAGAATATTGTCATAAACGCTATTTACACGCTGGGCATAGGACTGTGCATTTTTTATTGTCCCAGCAATTTTGGATATTATCTCCAAAACGTGCAATCCGTTCAGTTTTGTCGAAATGTTGGCAGTGTTGGAGAACTCAGCCAAAAGCTTTTCAACCCCCTATGGAGAATTTACCTGTGTCTCGGATTTCGCAAGTTAAAGCCTTTACCCACACGGGTGTGGATTTCGCAGGTCCATTTCTGATAACAATGAATCGAGTTCGTGGTACTAAGTCTATTAAGGCGTATGTGTGCATTTTTGTGTGTTTTTCCACAAAAGCTATACATATTGAGCTATGTAGTAGCCTTTCTTCGGATGTTTTTCTAGCGGCTTTACAAAGATTTATTGGGCGACGTGGTAGGTGTGATCACTTTTATTCGGATTGTGGCACCAATTTTGTGGGAGCCCATCGTCAATTGAAAAAAATGATGGAACAGGCTTCCAATAAAGAAAATATCACGTGGCATTTCAATGCCCCCAGTTCCCCTCATTTTGGAGGCCTCTGGGAGGCTGGGGTTAAGTCGATTAAAACACATTTAGTTCGAGTAGTAGGTCAGCAAGTTTTGTCATACGAAGAGTTCTATACGGTTTTAGTATTAATTGAAAGTATACTTAATTCGCGTCCGCTCGTACCATTGAGTTCTGACCCTAATGACTTGGCAGTGCTAACTCCGGGCCATTTTTTAACCCTCGAACCGCTCGTCGCATTACCTACCCCCGATCTGTCATCCAGCCCGATTAATAGATTAAGCCGTTGGCAGTTGCTTCAACAGATGCACCAAACTTTTTGGAGTCGATATAATAAAGAATATCTGCACACGTTACAGCAGAGGACCAAATGGACCACTCCTTTGAGTCCGGTAGCCATCGGAACAATGGTATTAATAAAAACGGAAGTGACAACGCCGATGCAATGGCCATTAGGTCGCATTAAATCACTTAGTGTAGGGGCTGATGGTGTTTCACGAGTTGCTGTTGTAGAGACTGCCAAGGGTACTTACTCTAGGCCTCTTGTGAAGTTATGCGCTCTGCCTGGAGCATAACACATCACATTTTTTGTTTTTTTTCTTTTTCATTTCATCACTAAATATATATTTCATTTAGCAGATAATTTCTTACCATGTGTTTCGATTATTGTCTTTTAATTTATTGAGCATTCAGTATTTCTTTTTTTTTATTATTAAATGCATGGTTGCATTTCTGGTGGGGATAATGTTTGGGAAAGATGGCAACACTGTCTTCTTTTCAATAAAAGTAGCTTTCTTCGCGAAATGAGCGTTACAAGTTTTTTGGTGAAAATCCCATTTTTTGCGTCCTATGCCCAAGTCACGCAGAATGGACACAGACAGACCAAGTTACTATGAATTCGAACGCTGGCCAGTGAAAAAGTCGCAAAACTCTCGAGTGTCGAGTTATCATACGCGCTAACAAGTGCATACTACTTTTGAAGTGACATAACCGGGATTCTTGGCTCTACATTCTAAAATACTGTGTTATGTGCGCTCTACTATGAAAACTGATGGTGATCACCTCCAGGATGATACCGGTCTAAGGATGACAAAGAGGAAGCCGACATGAAGGTACAATTTTGTAACGCTCTCGTTTGCTAATCAATGATACTTAATATACAATCATGCAGTCCATTTTCGCATTCCCAAACAGTCTTCAACATTCAAACCACCATCTTTCATTCTGAGAACCATTTGTAATTGTTCATTAGTTAGTCGTGGCATATTTTATTACAATAATCAAATGTTTGACAATTTCTGATTATTTCCCAGACAACATATTATACCGAGGGGTTAACCAATGAATTTGAGGTATTCAAAAAATTCGAATAGCCATTATGTTGTTCAAAATTGCATATCTCAAAACATCCTGTATGGATCTTGATGAATCCGAAACCATTTCGAGGAAACACATTAGGCTTCATGTTTTGCCGTCAGGAAAATTTAAAAAGAATTATCCTGCTAACGGGGCGACCTCAAACTTTTCGGAAAGTATCACACTTTCAGATATCATCATGTAGGTCATAATTCCGAAATGGTGGAGAAACGTAAAAAAAAATATGTTATAGCCAATCAACTGGGCAATCACAATCTCAAAACTAATCAAAGATCGGTTGATCTCATCCAAAGTTATCACGGTTCGAAAACAAACAAAATGTTCGCTTGTCTCACTTCAAATGTGGAGCAGTTTAGTTAATAACAGGGCAGACAGGAAAATATGCTCATGATATTTTATTATGTTATAAACATACTTGAAACGGTGTAGGGTCGGGTTCAAATTTTACAAGGGCCCACGTGCCCTTGAATCACCAAAAGGTGATAATTGAACTTTGAAAAATGAAACTGAAAAGTTTGATGAGGCATCAAAATCAACACTTTATCAGGTTAACTTTGATTATTGATTTGGTTGATTGCTTGAAAAGTTTATTTAATATATCATAGCAGAGTGCTTCGGCTATAAAGCCATCATCGTTCGGCCATCCGCAATTGCGTGCGGAAAAGTCACTATTTTTTTCTACTAGCGAGCGGATAAAAACCCAAGTTCCTCTTTCCCGCACTCTATTTAGTGTTGAAAGTTTTTCCAGCACAAGTGTAGGAAAGCGACTGTCGAAATACCCCAGGCGATATCTAATTATGATTTTTTTTTTAATTCTGTACGGCACGCCTGCTCAGTTGCTAAATATGATCAATTAACAAGTCTTTTTATGTGTTCCGTCATTAGTTCTGCACACATCGTAGTAAACAGTTGGTAAATTGTTCCTGGAGTATATTCATGCCCCACGCGGGACAGACTT
Organism: Phaedon cochleariae; assembly: GCA_918026855.4. NCBI lineage: Eukaryota > Metazoa > Arthropoda > Insecta > Coleoptera > Chrysomelidae > Phaedon > Phaedon cochleariae. The sequence continues at coordinate 47,971,562 of OU896713.1, read as the reverse complement.
GAAATCTGCTATATCTGAATTCGTGTATGTACAAATGGAAATTCAACCTCAAAACGATCAGCCTGCAATGGTAGTCAAATGTTCATATTATCTAGGATAAAAAAAATTAATAAAAGGGATGTGCGTGTAATATTTATTCGTTCATTGAAATTCATTACTCAATTCAAGTATATCAATCAAATTAATTTGTTTAATTATTATTATTGTTATAAATAATGTAATTCCACATCGGACAACGATTTTTTTAGTTTAAAAGTCCTGAAATTCAATCAAAACCAATGGGGTAGATTACTACCCCAAGCAGCAACTTGGCTATTCTATCCATCGAAAAGTCTATGGCCCGAAATTTGAACTTTTATGATGTCATTAACACTTTTGCACAACAGAAAGTCCGAAGAAAGAAATTTCAATAATTAAAATCATGTTCTAAAGCTTCAAATACAACTTTGAATAATTATGTACCTTTACTTCAGAGTGAATTATAAAAAAATCCAGTAATTACATTTAATACCTACTTCACGTGATGATTCATTATTGAACTTCAAAAAGAAAAAGTGTATAAAAAAATTTTATAAAATAAAAACTACTATTATTGTGGGGGGGCCCATCCGCTGAATTTTCCACGGGTCTCAAACAGTATAGTTACGCCACTGCACAGGGACTTGTTATTTTCATAACCGATATCCATTAGAATGTGTAATTTGTTTTGTTGCATTCATTAGAAAAACAAAAAAATATAAAAGAAATCGCGAATTTTCGTTTTTCTCAAAAAATCTTCGGAAGTATTCCGAATTTTTCGAATTCCAAAAGAGCATTTTGTTAGGCATAACATTGCACAACTTTGCCATAGTTTAACCGACCCTGTATCTTTTACAGTTTACGAGATACTAATGGTGAGGCTATCGTATTCCAGCCACCCTGTAGAGAGATGAACGGTATCTGGATTTTCCGAAATCAAATCATTTTCTACGAAAATAACTTATGCATACTTTGTCTTCTTGAAGTCTTTCAGGAGGGTAGGATGCTCCGGCATCTTCTTGATGTCCTCCCAATCCTTCTCGTGTGGGAATCCCATTACGTTGAATATCCTGTCCAGCTGGTCGTGGTGGTACGGATTGCTGGTCTTTATGTCTTCCTGTCGACAATGGAAGATCGGCTCGGACGTCAGCAGTTCGGCGAATATGCAGCCTATCGCCCAAATATCTGCAACAACATCGACCGGTCCGGAAATATTCATATGTGTAATACCACAGTAATTGCTATTTATATATCAAGGGAGGAAAGGTAGTCATTTCCTACCGCGTGTGAAGTTTGATGCTCGACTCGTAGCATCTTTCGGAAAATTGTGCGTCCAGCGGTCTATCTCTCGAGTCTCGATCCAAATCAATGTGTTACATGATCTAAGGTTTCAATTGACAGTATTTGAATCGAACGAAGATCGATTTGACACTTATGTTACATTAAATTTGTTCATTGTGTAATTGTATGTTATTCAAAGTTTTGATTGAGTAGTTTTGGAATATGAGGAGGTGTATGAGACCATTAATGTTCAAAAAGGAAATTGTTGATTGTTTTTTAGTATACAGTGTGTCCCACTTACCATGCTCACCATGGGTATCTTTTTAACGGTGAGAGATACGAGGTCGGTTAAATGACACCAAATGTAGAGTTTGTCAAGGCCAACTATAATGTGAAGAAATATTTTGATAAAATCTATTCATTTTTGTTTTATACGCAAAAAACAGATTTTGATCATTTTCATGTCTCCCCCGTAACTTCTTTATTTATGAAAATATGCAAATAGGAAATTCACATTCCCATGGCAGTTTTTCAAAGTGATTTCGAAAAAAATATGAAATTTATACCAACTCTTCTAGAATTTGAGATATCAGCACCAACTTTAGTTTTTCAAATGTAGGTCATAGCTCACTATGACTTAGTTACAAATAACTTTTTTTCCTCTTACAGATGATATGTCGCAATAATAGTTTTGTGTTGATAACAACGGAGTTATCGTCATTTATACAGAAACAAAAAATTATTTGGGAGCCGCCATCTTGAATTTATAAATTTTAACAAAAAAAATCATAATCTCCGACCTCAAAAACCCCCACTTACCAATTTTGAATGGAATCGGACCAAATCTTGTCCGCCATCTTGGAGCAGCCATTTTTTATAATTTCAACATAAATTCCATAATGTATTGTCACCGAAATTATGAACACTTGCCAAATTTCAAGTTGATCGGAGTTATTGAATTTTTTCACATTATAGTTGGCCTTGACAAACTCCACATTTGGTGTCATTTAACCGACCTCGTATCTCTCACCGTTAAAAAGATACCCATGGTGAGCATGGTAAGTGGGACACACTGTATAGTGACACCGATTAGGTACTTGGGTAGAACAGATCATATATACGCATATCTCTACCAAGGAAGCAAGCTAAAATCTATTTATTTTACCTCCTACGGGAGGTAATATTTTGTTTATATTTCAACGCTGCCAGATTGGTAACTAGTAATTACCTCATGAGATTCATTATGACCAATGATTAATTTGTGGCACAGGCAGCAGTGTAAGTTCCCAGAAATACAAAAAGAAGGGGAAGAAGACAAACTACATTGTCAACCTAACTTCCTGACGTTAAAATCGGCAGTCATCTTCATCAGCTGAAACGAATATCTCGTTTCTAATAAAACTGTATACAGTCTGTCCAAGATAAGGTTGAACAGCATGGGGATCTCGGAAACGGTAGGAGATACGAAGTCGTTTAAATAGGAAAAAAGTTGCGCATTCGGAGGCTCATATCAATAGCCTTCGAACATTTTCAAAATTATTTCTAGTTTTTGGGTTATATCGAAAGAAGTGAATTTTTGGAATATCCATTTTTTTTCTCCGTTATTATCAGAGATACAGAAAAACTGATAATACTTTTTCATAGTAACTTTTTATGACGTTTAGCGTGGTGATACCGATTTTGGTATACGACGTTTCGTATCCGTGAAACCATCATCAACTTTTGTTTTTTAAATAAGGTCCTGATAATTTTTTCACAGATTCTGAAAGGTTCTTTTATTCTGAATTCAACCATGTATGATACAAGGTGAGTCGAATGTGTTTCGACCTATTTCTATCCATCATCAATGTTTTTTCGAACTTCCAATGGAAAAATGCCATCAGTTCCACTTATTACTGATCATTTAGTGTCAAACATTGATGGATTAGTTATACAATACTGAGAAGTGAATAAAAAATATTTCACTATATCATTCAATGCAGCGCTTAAAATTGTTGATGAATTCTTACACGAATTACTTTAATAACTTAACTTTGACAATACCTACAGAAACATTCATGACAAATGTTCAAAATCATAACCATTGTTTTCTGAACAAAGATATCCTCTTCTCACAGTTGCTTCTAAGACATTATTAACACATTGATTGCCAAGCCCATATCTGGAGTTTATCCCACGGGGCCAAAGGTACATTTTAGTTCCATTCATGAATTTTCACTTCCAAAAATCAAGTTTGACCCTTAAAAGTCATTATTGATTTTTTTTTCATCCATTTTGTTTGTTTTTCGATGTCATTCATATATGAATGACGTGGCCTCCCATGTTAGCCTAAAGAGTTATTTCACCACGCTGGGCCACGTCATTCAAATATGTATGACGAATATGATGATTGTTTTTTTTCTACTAGCGTGCGGAAAAAAAAACACTTTTCCGCACCCATTTCAGTGTTGAAAGAGTCATTTTTCCGCACTAGTGCGGAAAAAACTCTCCACAGTGAAATGAGTGTGGAAAAGAGGAATTTATTTTTCCGCACGCTAGTAGAAAAAATAGTGTACCTAACACATGCGGAATAGTATCACTTTCCGCACTTGTTAGGTAAACTACTATTTTTCATTATTATGTAATATTGGTTTTACTGTTTTTACGATGAATGAACCTTTTCATATATGATTTTTGTATTTTATTGTCTTGCATCACGATCTATCAAAATTTGCTCTGGCCAAATATGCCTGTGACTTCCTTGGAGGCCACACATTCATATCCCCATCTGAATTGCATTGGCTATCATTCATATTCGTATGACACGGCCTCACAACAAAAATATGTCGTCATACATATATGTATGACGCGGCCTAAACGGAAGTGGTAGTGTCATTCACATATGTATGACGTGGCAATCAATGTGTTAAGCATTTTTGGGGTTATTCCATTGAATGCTTCTTCATCATCAAAATAATTTGCTTATACAAAGTTTTTGATATATCCCCTAAGAAAAAATCCAGCTGTGTCAAATCAGGCGACCGCGCCGGCCAAAGGACTGTAGAATGAGTAGCAATCCATTATTCTGGATAAAAACGCACGGACTTCTCTGGAATTATGTACCGGGTCGCCATCTTGTTGAAACCAACAGTTCTGAACTTCCGCAATCGGTAAATCATCCAGAGCTTCCTCAAGATGATTCTCAAGCGAATTTCTATAACGTTCGGAAGTCTGTGTTTCATGGTAAATAGAAGGAACAATAATTCGTGTACCAAATATTGCAACCCACATATTAGAGCCGAAACGGTGTTGGTGTCTCGCTGTAATGTATAAATGTTCATTTTCTCGTGAACAATAATGTGTATTTTTTTTATCGAAGATACCATGATTAGTGACCATGCTTTCATCAGTCCAGATGATTGTTCGAGGGAAATCTGCAAAATTTTGACATTTCCTGGTATACCACTCACAGAATGTCCTGCGCCTTTCGTCATCGCCTGGTTTTAGCGCTTGACATATTCTGAATTTGTATGGATGAAATTTTTGTTTCCGCAAAATGAAATAGGTTGTTGATTGAAACCAGTTGATGAAGTATTAGAGTGTTGACTAATTTTCCTTCAAAATTAGTGGAACTGATGGCATTTTTCCTTTGGAGTTTCGAAAAAACATTGATGATGGCCAAAAATAGGTCGAAACACAAATAAACCACCTTGTATAATACATGGTTGAATTTAGAACAAAAAACCTTTCAGTCTGTGAAAAAATTGTCAGGACCGTTAAAAAACAAAAGTCGATGATGGTTCTACAAATACGAAACGTCGCATAAAAAAATTGGTATTACCACGTTAAACGTCATCAAAAGTTGCTACGGAAAAGTATTTTCAGTTATTCTGTATCTCTGATAATAACGGAGAAAAAAAATAAAATAGATATACCAAAAATTCACTTTTTTCGATATAACTCAAAAACTAAAAATAATTTTAAGATTTTTCGAAAGCTCTTGATATGAGCCTCCGAATGCGCAACTTTTTCCTCCTTTAACCGACTTCGTATCTTCTACCGTTTTCGAGATCCCCATGCTGTTCAACCTTATCTTGGACAGACTGTATATGTCCACCCCGTATATTCTCGATACCATTACTAGGCGAGTTCGGCTTGCACATCGGAGTTGGGAGTGGGGCGAGTTTGGAACGAGAGTGAATCTTCGTCACGTGATATATGGAGTGAATCCCAGAGCGCAGGGTCGTTCTGTACCCCGAGTTCCTGAATTACCGCACTCTGACATGCACATGACTCTGACATATGTCTGCCTCAACTCAACCTGCTGAAGTGCTGAAATCTTAAATACTAAAATGAATATTAATAATATTGTTATTTCTGTCGTCCATTTCGCCAGACAACTACTTCACGAGGATGATGATGATGATGATGATAGAAACATCCTCGAGAAAATCGATAACTTTGCTGAGATAACGGTGCCAGCTATGATGGATCACCAGTTTCAAATGCACTTTCGAATGCAACCTGAAACTTTCGAAGATCTGGTTGGGAAATGTATCCATGCAGCAATGTTGAATGATATAAACTTAACAAATTATATAAGGAAAATAAGGAAACTGTGCTAGAGGTATGTAAACCAGATTAGGTCGTTTGCTATAGTCACTGATTTTCAAATCGTTGAATAAATTGTCTTCTTCGATTTAATGTATATATAGTCTTTTCATGTTTTGGTCTCTGATAAACTATAACACTTTGAAGTTAGTTAATAAAATATTGTTAGATAAGATTCTTTATAGTTTATTTCTTTTTTCTTATTAGGCGTTTTCCTATGAGTGATTACTTTTGGAATTATCCGGAGAAGCTACAAAAATAAAGAATCTCACACCCGGGGAGTGCAAATCTCAACTTTGATTTCGTCACCTGAAATCTCTTCAGTGCCGTATCCACGAGCACACCAGCTGGTAGCGAAGGATACCTCTCCCTCCGCTGGAATTCACTTAAGTACCCCCTCTGTGGGAAATTTATTCATTAAGGATATCGTACCTTATTTATTTATGGTTATGGTACATTATTATTTCGCTGATATTCATATCATCCCCATTAGTTTGAATTTGTGCATTTTAAGTAGGGATCGACCGATATGATTTTTTGAGGCCGATACCGATATAGGCATGGTCTATATTGGCCGATGCCGATATTTCGGCCAAAAATTTCAAGTACTGTTTTCGCCTTGAAAAATATATTCAAAATGGTAGAAAACCAAAAGGAAAACTCTATGCGTGAATTTTAAATTACTAAAAAAGCCGATATTGAAGAAGAATATAAAATGTATATAAAACTAACAGATATTTTAAAAAATGAAGATCCTTTGATGTGGTGGGGAAAAGAGAAAAATAACTTTTTACTACTGTATAAATGTGCAATTATATATTCAGCACCCCCACCCAGTAGTGTAGCGAGCGAACAGTTATTTTCTTCAGCTGGAAACGTATACGAGGGCGCTAAAAATCGACTAACGCCTGAAAGAGCTGAAAATTTAATTTTATTACATTATAATTCACCGAAACCTAATTTTAAATATTAATATTCGTTTTGTAAGTATTTTTTTTTATTTTTTTTAGAATTATTGTTAATTTTTAATATTGAAAATGAGTTTTGGTATTTGTTTTTAAATATTTTGTGTTCAATATTTGGTTTCTTTCTCAGAATTTATGTTTGTTCCATGATATTTTTGGGTAAATATGTATTATTTTAAACAAAATATATTTTTTGGGGGTTTGTTTTTGTTTTTTTTTTTCTTCCAGGTAAAAAGTTACACCATTTTAAAGACTATTATATTCTATTTTATTATTACTAGGCCGATACCGATATGGGCCGATATTGCCTCTTCATATCGGCCGATACCGATATCGGCCAAACACGCCGATATGGCCGATATACCGATATACCGATATCGGTATCGGTCGATCCCTAATTTTAAGTCATCTATCTCTAAATTAATGTACCTGACCTTGGAAAGAGAATATTTACCTGTTTCTCGTCCCAGCTCAGTTACTCTTGCAGCTAGGAAATTTCACCCATTTTAGTAGAAATCACCAACTTTTCATATTTTTTTTTCATTAATAAAACGATATAACTTTTCTTCACCAAAATATTTGTAGTTAACTCTCCCTTCCTACCAAGTCAGTTGAGAAAAGAAAACATTTTAGTAATTTACGTTTTCCTTTCTAATTTATGCTAATTTGATTATTCAAATTACTTGCGCCCATTTTTTTGTCTGAGCAACCCACCCCAAGGCACCGCTGTGGCAAATCGATTGGCATATTTTAGCAGTTATTTTCTTTTTGGTCAAAATGTACGTAACACATCATACCCTTGTTTCGTCTAGTCAAGTTGCAATATTCAAATATAATCCTCTTATTATGTGATTCTTTAGTTATGTGTTGTGTTCTCTGTTATCTGCAGTAGGTATTCAATCCAAAATGCATTCCATATTCTGATTGAAATGACAATCAGAAATATTCTTGTACTTGTCTATCAGGAATCTCTCTAGAAAGACGACGAATAATTTTGAGTGTGACATTTCTTCACAAATTAATGGATAACCAAATCGATTGCTCTGTACTTCTGAATCAAATAAGCTTTCTCATTCCAAGATTGAACAGTAGACAATCAAAAATGTTCTACAATGTTTCTACTAGAACAAGAATTATGCTGGAATCCCAAATTCATATTATGTGTAATAACTTCAACAAAATTTCCCATATATGTGATATAAATCATGACTCATTAAGAGATCTGTTTAATAAATTGTAAGATATGCACTAGTTATGGAAATAAAACCCTTTTTTTAGAAATGGAGAATTGATTCGTAAGTCGAATCTGGTGTTCTCGGATGATTACGTAGCGCGTTTCCCGCGTTTTTCATGTTATAAAATATAGTGAATTTGAATAATTTAAAAAAATTACAGAGCTCTATGGAAAAAACGGTCAGCGACAGTGAACTAGTTAAGGTTAGTACTTCGAAATAATGAAATACAATTAATTCTTTACTGAAACAGACCCATTTTAAAATGTGTAGTTTTTGAGACATTTTAAATGGATATATATTTTTTTGTATGATATTTGAACTGTGTACATACATTTTTGTTGTACAATAACACCAATAAACGATTGATTGATTAGAAAGAATAGGTCGCGTGCACGATGACCGACCCTGGGGGTAAAATATTGAAACAAAAACCCACTCTTCTGTGAAACATTGAAACACAAACTTTTTTTATTTGTCTACAGAGGAATCAAATAATTGAAATAGTTTTTCACAATATTTTGGCATACGAATCGTGTTTTTTGCGCTATTAATTAATTCAAGCATGCCTTCTCATTGTGCTGTTGTACAATACACAAAAAACGCAGCGAGAGACGAAGGAATGTGATTTTTCAAGTAAATAGAAATCTCACATAGTTTTCATTATGAAATTTTGTCATTTCTTATTAAAATACCTTCTGCCACTTCTGCAATAGAAGCTAATACTGCTAATAGATTGAAAATAAAAACATATTTCGTCAGCATGTCAGACCAGTCCTCCTGTTTGATTGCGTGAATCCAATCTTGTTGCATTCTTTTGGAAATTTCACGAGTATTTCTATTAACTCCTATTGCAGAAAGAACTCTGATGATAAATCAGAGAAATTACCAAATTTTGAAATGAAAACTATATGTGAGTGACAATAGTAGGTACTTACTTTCAAATCATAATATACTAACCGGATTCCTTCATATCTCCCTACATTTTTTGTGCATTGTACAACAGCACAATGTGATGGCATTCGCGAATTAATGAATAACCAAAAAACATGATTTGTATGCCAAAATAATTGTTAAAAACTATTTCAATCATTTATAAACAGATGAGAAAAGTGAGGTTGTGTTTCAATGTTTCACCTCCAGGGTCGGTCATCTGACAGTTCTTGCACGCAACTTATCTGAAAAAAAAGTTTACCTCAAAATGAAATTTGAATATTAGTAAATCTAGACACGATGAATTACCTAAAAATATATCTGATGTGAACGCGTTGAATGAATACTTTGTTGACCTCTCTAGTAATGCGATTGCTCCTAGTGCGGAATTAATTAACCATTACACTAACAATAGGAAGATTGGAATAAATGAGTTTTTCTTTTGAAATAGTGGATGAATAGACTGTGCTTAATATAATTCAGAATATTTCATCTAGATCCTTTCATAGTGATCGACTAAATATTACTTTGTTAACTCTATGCTGCCCTTTCATAATTCCTTTCATCAATTTTTTTTTTTTTTTTTTTTTTTTTTTTTTTTTTTTTTTTTTTTTTTTTTTTTATCGCTTGGAGCGCACGAGAGGGAATCCCTATAATGTTCAAAGAACATCGTGCGTTCCTAGGGAGGATAGGGATAGGAGGTAGGTATTGGAATTTTTTTTGAACTTCTGGAGATTATATGTTGTTGGGAATACTTCCTCAGGCAATGAATTCCAGAGCCCAGCCGTTCTATGGATGAAGGAGTTTTGATAAAGTGCTGTTCGGCATCTTTCGAGGTTGACAACGAAGGGATGTGCTGACTGGGCTTGTCTAGTTCGTCTGACTGGTATTGCTATATTATATTCTGAATGAATGTCTGCAGCAATCGCATTTTCCACGCATGTATAAAGTTGCGAACGTCATACCACTGAGATGAGAGCAAAGCAACTATTCTTATTTTAATTGACTTTTCGAAAGCCTTCGATTTGATTAACCGTGAATTATTATCTAAATTGCATTTTCTTGGATTCAGTGAGTCTGCATGTGAGTTAATGAGTTCATATTTGACTGACCGAAGTCAAAAGGTGATTTTGAATGATGAAGTATCACAGGCCTTAGATGTATCATGTGGCTTACCTCAAGGTAGCATATTAGGTCCGCTTTTATTCACACTGTTCGCACTTCCACCTATCCGGAAAGTTTACAATATTGTAACCACCACATGTATGCTGATGATACCCAATTGTATCTTACTTTCAACGCTTTGGATAGTATACACTTCAATAACCTGATCAATTTAGATTTGAATTCCCTACTTCGTACCTGTGAGGCACATCTACTCAAAATCAATCCATGTAAATCAGGGGTTAATAATCGATTATATACTTAGATTCAAAGAACATTTCAAGCATATGCTGAAGAAATGCTATTCTAATCTGAAAATGATTTACCCTCTTAGGCACTCTCTTGAACAAGATATCAAAAAAATGCTTTGTGAGTCATTGGTGTTATCCCAGCTCAATTACTGCGATACTGTCTACGGACCTTGCTTAGATGTTGTTGATATAAAACGCATTCAAGAAGTTCAGAATTCCTGTACATTTTTGGTATCAGCAGACGGAAGAGAGGATTTCTCATAAGTTGAAAGATGTTAATTGGCTGAACATGCTTAATAGACGTAAATTGCAAATGGTTTGTAGCTACTACAAAGTGCTGAAAACAAAAAAGCCGGAATACCTGTATAATAAAATCTCTTTCAGAAGTGATATTCATAACTTCAATATTCGTCACTCTAGTCTTATTACTGTGCCTAGACATATGAAATAAATTTATAAAAGAAGTTTCTCTTACAACATCGCCCATCATATTAATGCTCTTCGTGTCACAAATCTCAGTCGTTCGCTTAAATCATTTAAAAGTATGGTAACGAAACAACTGCTTCAACTCCAGAATTTCTGATTCATGTTTGGTGTAAATATATGAGATTGAATCGCTTCTATTTATTTTTAGTGATCCTCCTGCTGTGCATACTTGTCTCTTTCCTTTTTTTCCCTCTTCTTTTTCTCTCTTACTCTTCTTCTCAACTCTTCATATACTATACTAATGCTCTAAGGTTCTTTAGCCGTTAGATTTATAGTGTCTTGTTAGGTTCAGGTCTGGCCAGAATGGAAGAACAGTTTCAATCTACTTGGTAGAATGTAACCAATGAACTTAATATAAACAACTGGAAAGGACCCTCTGTGAAAGGCGAATGAAGCAAAAATATTTGTTCAGGCAACCCGCAGTGTTTACGGACACCTATCTCTCTCTATCTTATGTTCGCTAATAGGAAGCGCTCGCATTGAAATATTTTCTCGTTTTTTGCTTTTATTTATTTATTGAATAGTATTGACTACCTGAGGTCCATTTTGAGCATAATTTCCATAGGTTCCTATTTTACCATTAGGTCACTGCCTACAAACATATCCCTATTAGAAATTAAAAAATACAATTCTCAATACAATATCCTTCTCCAATGGAACAGTTTGGGTTTCTTTTTTTTTATCGCTTGGAGCGCACGAAAGGGAATCCCTATAATGTTCAAAGAACATCGTGCTGGAAGTCAAAGGTAAAGTCCATAATATGAGAAACATCTTACTTAGGACCTAAGTTATGAACTTCCACAGATGCATCCTGAAAATAAATTACTACCTAGTTTTTTATTTCAAAGTGGTGCAAACATACTTTTTTTTATTAATAATCAACTAGGTATCTTTGAGTTTTCTTATTTTCCTTCAAGGATCAGTATTTTTTGGTAACAAATGCTTAGGAAATGGATATATTATACTGGGTACAGCATCTGGTTTCAATAACCTAGCAGTACCTGGTATGTCTAAATAAATAATCAGTTGGCAGGAAATGCTCTCCACAAAGCTTGCTGGTTTTAGATGAAGTCCAACTCTCTCTACGAACTGCCTTAATCCATAATTCAAGGATGTCTGAATGGAAAACTGCAAGAAATAATATTACTCAATATGTTTATGGAAAAATCATGGAAGTATTTAACTTTGACAAATAATATAGGTATAATTTTGAACATATTCTGAGACTGGGAACATTGTATACCTAGCTGATGATCATTTCAAGAACTATATTTCCAAAAAATCTGAACTTACCCATGGAATGACAATATCCTTTTGTCTTGCTCGTTCTTGCATCCAAAGGCGACACAATAAATCACCATTTGTTAATCAAAACCTTCTCAACAATCAGTTCACAGTGTTCACACCAACAAATTCAGTCCGTTTTATAAAACAAAACACCCCACATGAATAGATATTTCACATAAACAAAGACAATGAACTCATGTCTTCACTTTCTTGCCTGTTTAGATGAGAGAAAAAAATCCAAAGTACTTTAATTATTAGATAAATGAAAATGTAAACACCAATCCACCATCAAACAACACGAGTAGGAAAGAGACAGGTTACTGTAAATCATGCTATCTTTGTTGCAGCTGCCCCTGACACACTTTGTGCTATTCGAGAGAACGGCCGTCTCCCTTCCAGGTGTTTATATTGAGTTCATTGAATGTAACTGAACTCTGGCAATTTATTCGCCACATTAAGTATGCTGAACCTACAACCTTATACTTGTCATGTTTTTTTGGGAAATAATAAACGTATTATTATTATTATTATATCACTGTTACTACCTATTGCTTTGGTGTAGTGCCTGGCGCCTAGCAACAGCTCGGGGGCGCGATACCAAAATGTCACCACGACAGGGTCGAGATCGGCCAGCGGCTTGAGGGGTGCGTTGAACAATCTGGCAAACCCCATGTCCGCTATTTTTACCCTGCCTCTTTCAGGTCCCTCGCCCATCACCAGGATATTGGCCGGTTTCAGGTCTCTGCGGACAAAACAAAACATTGACAAGTAGTTATAGACGGACAGCCAGAGCCAAAAAGATTCTCTGAATTTACTAAGCCTAGTTTTTTCACAGTTTATTACAGTGGTTTTGTACACGAACATACTGCGGTCAGTCAAGCGAAACTGAGAACTGGTGTCCCTGGTATACTATCGAAGTTGTCGTTCCTACCGAGGTAATGCAATGAATTTACTAAGGCTGAAAATCATTATACACATTGTATATTGCATATCAATGAAAGTAATGAAAGTCAGAAGAAAGGACCCCGCACCGCATCAATGGGAAATTGGCTTTCGGTGAATTTACTCGAATTTTTGATATATTGTAGAACTCGTGGTGCTGATCAAATGTCTCCATTGCACCAACGCTCTAAAATCAACAGTTACGATTATATAGGGTGATAAAGTTGACTTTTCCAGAATTTTAGATAATAATTGTGAAGACACCTTTCATAATTTCGAAACTAAATCAACTGTGCATTGATTGTTCGAATGACCGATACGAATCTACTATAAAGTATAATGATTCCTGCACGTGCCAACAATATACAGGGTTGGTCGGAACAGTGATTTTCTGAAAACTGTGCGGTGGAATCTCATTTAAATTCTGTAGTATACAAATATCATCCCCATTTCGTGATATTAGCATCTCCTAATCAGACATATTATATACAAGATGTTTTATTTTTGATAAAGTCACATCCATTTTAGGTAACTATTATTGGCATCCTCATTATGACTTACAACTTGAACAACCTATTGGGAATCTCGTTCATTCCATGATGAATGTTCACCCTGCAAATACTTGGAATATACGGAGTGGACGAAAAATCAATGGTCTTCTAATAATTTCTCAAGAGTAGTATGTGCAGATTCTTTTGGCCCATTTTATTGACCCTGTTTCATAACGACATTATATTCAATGAAAATAATTTGAACCATTCGATGTAGTATATTTTTGATAATATGCAGGTATCATAGGTTTTTCAGGTGATAGTGAAACAATCATCAATGTCTTCCGGCATTGAATGCGATCCACAATTTATTGTTATTTCTTGGAATTACGGAAGCTTGAGTGAATTCTCATTCGTAAAAATCCATGAGCGTTCGTATTTGAATTGAAATTGATTTTCATCGTGATATCATATACATCTTTCATATGAGATCCTGCCAATTTCACCTGGTAGGTTTTCTGCTTCTATATCGTGGCTTATACTAAATTGACTCTGATAGCCCTTTCTAACATCAAATTGGCTAATTATACATTGGCGTCTCTTGAGCCAAACAGACATGCATACAAAAATACATATAAAGATGAACCCAACTATCTAAAATACATACCTAATGTAACAAACAATACTATCTGGTTGGTTTATAAGGTAGTATGAAAATCAACACGATGGCATAGTTATTATATTTGAAAAGTACTCCTGACTTCATAGCCGAGTTTATAACGTACTCAATAAAGATAGAAGCAGCTATATTAGTTTCAATAAACATAAATATATAAATTATTCCAGATTTTTTGGGATTTTCTCACCTCGTTTCTATAAAATAAAAATATGAGTATCATTTCAATATACGTGTAGTAAGG